>JAVGWX010000001.1:9045680-9268180 GCA_036924085.1 Ariolimax columbianus | reverse complement strand
AAAGTTAAATAGCAATACAAGACTATCTCATCGACACTAACATTGATAAAGTTAAATAGCAATACAAGACTATCTCATCGACACTAACATTGATAAAGAATGAATAATGCCAAGGCGTTATTATCAAAATGTGACATGCAATATTTGCATTCAACATAAAACCACAATATAATCTGTGCAACTGTCTGTCACAACGTTAGGGTCACGCTTCGTGATGTACTCATCAAACGTGTCCTACTTTATAGACCTCAAAAATGGCGTGGTTCTAGAAGTGTATGAGGATTATATTCACACTTCAGAATTCATCAATATCTCCATTCTTGTATCAAATGGCCTTGTGGTACAACAGACACACGTGTCGTGGGGGAGTATACAGCCAAATATAGCGGGGCCACTCTTCCCCTTCTCTCTCTCCTCTTACCTCACTCTATTTCATTTGACTCTATCCTACAGTGACACTCTTGCACAATTTTCACACGCGCCCTCATGGTGAGGCCCTTCCATTGCACTTTGGTTGGGCTAGCTTCTGAGGGCGCACAAACCTATCATAGGTACATACAGACGCACACATTCATCCAATCACTGGTTTATGCGTCCTGATATCGCCCAATGGACTACGGTCTGGGGTCGAAAATGGCGCGCCTCCGCCAGTAGAAACTAGTGAGGTAAACATATAAGCAAAAAAAAAAAAAAAAAAGACACAGGAAGTTGATGGGGATGGATGTGATAGCGTAAGGAAACAAGCTACACATATAACCAGACTTGGTTTTAAATGGTGCCAACAGGGAGAGAATAGAGCGGTGAACGCAAATAAATGATAACTTTAGATTTTGTTGATAATTTATTTGACTGTTCAAGTCAACTTTATGTGGCTAACAAGCATAGATGACTTTCATTTCCTATATTGGAGCATATGTGAATATCATCTGCCGCGCGTCTTATTCGTGTTCCTTAGTCTGATTTTCATTTATTATTGGTTCTCAGTGGTGGCTGATCGGGCTTCATTCCCTTACGATAACAGTCATCTTTGTTCTGCATTGGTGTGTGTTCGACATAGGATGGAGTATCCATACAATGTCTAAGTCAACATTTCTCAATCTATGTCTGCTCTTCTAATGTCAACATTTCTCAATCTATATCCACTCTTCTAATGTCAACATTTCTCAATCTATCTTCACTCTTCTAATGTCAACATTTCTCAATCTATCTCCGCTCTTCTAATGTCAACATTTCTCAATCTATATCCACTCTTCTAATATCAACATTTCTCATTCTATCTCCGCTCTTCTAATGTCAACATTTCTCATTCTATCTCCGCTCTTCTAATATCAACATTTCTCATTCTATCTCCGCTCTTCTAATACCAAAATTTCTCAATCTATCTCCGGTCTTGATTGTCATGACTTTTGTCAGACATTTTAATTCCAACAACATCATTTTAATTTAGCACAAGTAACAAGGAGTTAATATGTACATACATTTTGTCAGTGGAAAACATAAGAGCGCCAAAACTCACGAACAGTAATAACATTTAAAATATGTTCTAAAAGTAGAATTGAAAGATGTAGCTAGTCTCATAACAGAAACTGTAGTCGATAATGAAGTGTTAACGAATTTATTGTACCAGTACTTAACATTACTTTAGATGGGGTGATATGTTCTCTGCCATTCCTAGCTTGCCTTCCTTCCTTACAGCTTACAGTTGAGTAAACTGAGTGTGCCGTTATCTGAGTGAAGCGACATGAAATATAGGTTAACTATGCATCAAAAGATACAGAAGTAATACCAACATTAGCAGCAACAATTAAAAGTAAACTATGTAAAGTCATGAAATGGTGACATACGTTCATGCGAACTTCACCAGACATTCAATCTATCATCTATCAGAGTAAAGGCATACATTACTTCATACATACACACAAACCAGACTAAAACTATACATTACCTCTGCAACAGTTCCAGCTGGAGCATGGGCAGGGGAGATTGGGTTGGGGACTCTGGGAACAAAGATTGTCTGAATGCGTGCCAAGGTGAACCACCGTCTCGTCACTAGGTCGACAAAGAAAACGAGGATTTTATGTGAAAGACTTTGTCTGTGATAGGTGAGGAGGGGTAGGGAGTTTGGAGCTGAGGTGGGGGTTCGGAGCTGACCACTGTGGCGTATCCAAATTAGCGTAGTGGGGATGGTGACAGTTAGATGCCGCCACGACCGGCTGCGACATTTAAATTGACAATTATTCGTGGATAACCATCCAATAACAACTAGTCGGGGGTAGTTCCACTTCAGAGTGATGGCTAAGTCAGACAAGCAACAGGAGACCATTGGACAGCCATGATGTTGCTTGAGACTATAAAATACTCGGCAAAGATGAACTCAAACAGACTGGCTAGGAGAGAGACTGATAGGCTGTTGTTAATCTGAGAGGCTGTCATCAGTTTGTGAGTGTGTGAGTTTGCAGGGGGACTGAACTATCATGCACCACTGGTTTTGGCCAGTCGCTCTATAGGTGATTATGTTGGACACCCTGTCAACAGTACGTGATCTGAATGTGTGTCGGACACATAGTGAACGATGCGTGATTTAGATACATATGAATGTAAGAATACGTAAAGTGATCGGAGTAATTGTGAATGTACAAATCGCCTAATGACGGAATCTGAATGTCTGTGGTATGTGCATGACACTTTGGGTACGATATGTGTTCTGAATGTATGTGTATGCACAGATCGACTGAGTATTACACTTGGGTTCACAGAAATGTGCTGCGGTTTTCTATTTGTATTAGTTAATTTGTTCATTTTGAGGTGTTTTCTCCCTCCGGTTATATTGACATGGTCATCAACTGTTTAAAATACTGTTTAGGTTACCCGATGTTGCATTTGCTCTTTCAATTGCACACCGCTAAACGTCACGAGATTGGCGTCTTCGTCATGCTTGCTGACATTACTTGCTTTGATGTGGTTATGAAATATATATATGACAATAATGGACTAACACATCACACGACATAGATTGGACCGTGCTCTGTTTGCAGCGTGTCCAAGACATCGCTTACACTTTGAATGATGCTCCTACGATATATTGGGGTTACGGTACAGACAAGACAAAGTGTAGAAGAATATGGTTGTAAACAGAACTCTGCAGAGTCTTCCAAACCCGTATAATGACGTTAAGTTAGTTAAGTTATTATCCACACAACCAGAGTAAAGCCATATATTACTTCACTTATCCACACAATCCAGAGTAAAGCCATGCATTACTTCACTCATCCACACAAACCAGAGTAGCACCATGCATTACTTCAAATATCAACACATTCCAGAGTAGAGCTGTCAATATCTTCATAGACTGACACAACCCAGAGTGAAGCAATAATTCCCACCATACATATACCACCAAAAAAAAAACCCCGCATGATTTGCATTACACATTCACGGAGACCAGAGAAGAAACATTCGCATTATATATTCACACAAAATCAAAATAACAACCACATCTAAATCTTATTCACAAAATATTTTCACAAAAACCACAGAAAAAAACAAGCTGGAAAAGCGAAATAGATGGCTTTTAAAAAGTTGATGCTGATGTGCAGAGGCGTAACGTACAGGCCCAACACGAAGGGTAGCAACACACCACAAGATACGATACAAATTAGCTGGATTATAGAACCTGTAAAGGAAATAAATCCTGACAAAAAATCCATAATCTGGTTAAAAGGCAATCACTTTAAACACTGCACGAAATGTCTAGTCATCATATCGCGACTAAGTGGACCTTAATGTCTGAAGTGAAAATAATTTTCTCAAAACGTTACAGACAACGACCTAACAAATATTTGTTTATTTTTTTATTCTTTGCGGTATTTTTCTAATCCTCAAGGCGGTGTACGTCGCACTGTGTTTTTATTTCGCGCCTGTCGGCCCAGTGCATCTGACTTCAGCCTACATTTTATGTAAGGGTCTGCTTCCTCCTGCATTTTCTAAGGGTTTGCTTCCCCGGGGTAACGGCCGGTGATGTGATGGGGATCGAACCCATCACCTTCGGATTGTGTGTGAGCCGTGCCACTTAACCACTAGGCCACGCCGTCCCCGATCTAACAAATTTATAAACAGATGTATTCCATGTTGCTGGCAGATGTTGATAACCGAATTATGGTAATGACTCTATGCCCCTCTGTAAGTTACAACCTTCTCATGGTTAGTAACACTCCTGAAGATTGAAAGTTTATCAAATAAACTATGACATGATTTAATATTTTCTCGACTTGAAAATAATGACATTCGTAGAAAACACGACGACTCATCCAGTCCCTGGCGTGCACTTTCTTAACGCACTATTTTGACATTTTCTGTCTCAAAGGAAATCACGACTGCACACGTTTCAATGCCCTTTTGCTATTTATTGCAGAAAGATGCCTTGAACTAAAGTAGTTCCAGTTCCGACAATAATTTCCATATTTTCTGGCGCCAAGCAAAACAGAATTCATTCTTAAAGATTGCAAACATGGAAAATATCACTGACAAAAATTATTTGGAAAACAGTCTTGAAAAAAATATAACACAGTTTCTGAACATGAAAGCTGAACATTTGTCTAGAATAACTAGAGTTTCTTAGCATGAAAGCTGAGCAAATGCTAGAAAAAAACATAATCAATTGGTATTTATTAAAGGAAGACAACAAGAGAAAAAAAGAATATAAATAATCTGGTGTATTGTTGCATTTCTTCTTCTTCTTTCTCCTTACGAAATCCTAGTCCGATTATCAAAAACATTCGTCTTTCTACTTCTAATATTATTATTCTTCGGCATTCTAAATCTACTCCTATTACTACATCAACTCCTGTTACTACATCAACTCCTGTTACTACATCAACTCCTGTTACTACATCAACTCCTGTTACTACATCTACTCCTTTAAATTATTCTACCACTTACACACACATCTTTTATTTTTTTCTTCTATCCCTCCTACTCTTTCCCACCCGTCTTACCCACTCTGCTCATATCCCCGCCTTCTTCCTCAACATATCAAGTTCCCCTCCCTCTCAAACTCAAGAACAATACCCCCCACTCCCTCCCCTCCTCGACCAATACGTTTCAGACTACTTCTAATTCTAGTTTTTAAGAAAAAACAATTCCAAGGCAATATTATCTCTCCTGATATGTTCCAGCTTCTAATGTTATAATGGAATCTCTAGTACGTGAACCGTCAAGCTATATCTTGTGGTTCCTTGGGGGTCATTTTGCAAACAGGATAAGATGTGAGATAATAAATGCTGTACAACAACCGGAGCTGATCTACTGAATGATACGAATAATCGTTGAAGAATATCATGGATTGTGCCACTAGCTGTTACACATGATGGTTGCAGTGATAGAATATTGAGAGAAATAAGTAAGGACAGCATCCAACCTTGTCATCACTAACAGGACAGTATCCAACCTTATCATCACTAACAGGACAGCATCCAACCTTATCATCACTATCAGGACATCATCCAACATTATCATCACTATCAGGACAGCATCCAACCTTGTCATCACTAACAGGACAGCATCCAACGGTATAATCACTAACAGGACAGCATAAAACCTTATCTTGACTAACAGGACATCATCCAACCTTGTCATCACTAACAGGACAGCAGCCAACCTTATCATCACTAACAGGACAGCATCCAACCTTATCATCACTAACAGGACAGCATCCAACTTTATCATCACTATCAGGACAGCATCCAACATTATCATCACTATCAGGACAGCATCCAACCTTGTCATCACTAACAGGACAGCATCCAACCGTATCATCACTAACAGGACAGCATACAACCTTATCTTGACTAACAGGACATCATCCAACCGTATCATCACTAACAGGACAGCATCCAACCTTATCATCACTAACAGGACAGCATCCAACCTTATCATCACTATCAGGACAGCATCCAACCTTGTCATCACTAACAGGACAGCATCAAACCGTATCATCACTAACAGGACAACATACAACCTTATCTTGGCTAACAGGACAGCATCCAACCTTGTCATCACTAACAGGACAGCATCCAACCTTATCATCACTAACAGGACAGCATCCAACCTTATCATCACTAACAGGACAGCATCGAACCTTGTCATCACTAACAGGACAGCATCCAACCTTGTCATCACTAACAGGACAGCATCCAACCTTATCATCACTAACAGGACAGCGTCCAAACTTGTCATCACTAACAGGACATCATCCAACTTTATCATCACTAACAAGACAGCATCCAACCTTATCATCACTAACAGGACAGCATCCAACCTTGTCATCACTAACAGGACAGCATCCAACCTTGTCATCACTAACAGGACAGCATCCAACCTTGCCATCACTAACAGGACATCATCCAACTTTATCATCACTAACAAGACAGCATCCAACCTTATCATCACTAACAGGACAGCATCCAACCTTGTCATCACTAACAGGACAGCATCCAACCTTGCCATCACTAACAGGACAGCATCCAACCTTGTCATCACTAACAGGACAGCATCCAACCTTGCCATCACTAACAGGACAGCATCCAACCTTGCCATCACTAACAGAACAGCGTCCAACCTTGTCATCACTAACACGACAGCATCCAACATTGTCATCACTAACAGGACAGCATCCAACCTTATTTTCACTAACAGGATAGCATCCAACTTTGTTATCACTAACTGAACAGCATCAAACCTTTTTCACACAAACAAGACATCATCCAACCTTATCATCACTAACAGGACAGCATCCAACCTTGTCATCACTAACTGAACAGCATCAAACCTTTTCAACACAAACAAGACAGCATCCAACCTTATCATCACTAACAGGACAGCATCCAACCTTGCCATCACTAACAGGACAGCATCCAACCTTATCATCACTAACAGAACAGCGTCCAACCTTGTCATCACTAACACGACAGCATCCAACATTGTCATCACTAACAGGACAGCATCCAACCTTATTTTCACTAACAGGATAGCATCCAACTTTGTTATCACTAACTGAACAGCATCAAACCTTGTCATCACTAACAGGACAGCTTCCAACCTTGTCATCACTAACAGGACAGCTCTATCACCAACATGTTTTTATTAGCGACGTGTACACATTCAATTTGGCTACTGCCCGTAGATCAACCAACTTAACTTACCCTCATTTCTGTCCTAGGGTTGTTTGATTTCGTGAACCCTGGTCTAGAACGCCACTAATGATGACTTTTATCTAAAAACGAATACTGATCACGACCCAGTCTACCCATCGTTTTTCTCGTCTGAACGATAACCGAATGGTGCTGCATTGATCCTATGTTTAATGTATCCACCTGTATGTCCATGTTTCAGTTTGTACCACAGAACAAATAATTTCTCAAAGAATATAATGTTTCTTGCTTTGTTATCGTGTTGTTATGTTATCATGTTATGTTAGACTACATATTAAAATAAAATGCGATCCCACTTTTGTTATTGGCTTGTAAGAAAATTGAGCGCTAGACTTGAAGAATGAGAACTCGACGCTTGGACATAACGTGAAGATCACGAAATATTTGCAGCTGATGTTAGCTTGTCGGTGCATCAATTTCCAAGGGAATCAGGTCATTGTGCGTGTCTATAGGTCGGCTTTTAGAGAGAGCGAGAGAGAGAGAGAGACAGAGAGAGTTACAGAGCGTATGATGGAGGGAAAGAGAGTGGTGGCAAGGGACTGAGAGAAATTCTTGAGCACTGAGGCAGACGGGTGTAATTTGTCAGAGCGAATGCCTGGAGTTATGAACAATGACAGAAAGATGTCATTTCTCTGAGACATTTGCAAGCCACCAGATGAGCCATTCATCTCTGCCAAGGAATTGTCTGGAATCGCCAATGGACAGCTTCTCAAATACTTATCGTTCAATGTTCGTCGAGGTTCTAGACGCTTGGAGGTCCATTGGTCACAGGTTGAGATTCTAGACGCTTGGAGGGCTATTGGTCGCAGGTCGAGGTTCTAGACGTTTGGAGGGCCATTGGTCGCAGGTTGAGGTTCTAGACACTTGGAGGGCTATTGGTCGCAGGTCGAAGATCTAGTCGCTTTGAGGGCTATTGGTCGCAGGTCGAGGATCTAGACGCTTGGAGGGCTATTGGTCGCAGGTCGAGGATCTAGACACTTGTAGAGCTATTGGTCGCAGGTCAAGGTTCTAGACGCTTGGAGGGCTATTGGTCGCAGGTCGAGGATCTAGACACTTGGAGGGCTATTGGTCACAGGTCGAGGTTCTAGACACTTTGAGGGCTATTGGTCGCAGGTCGAGGATCTAGACACTTGGAGGGCTATTGGTCGCAGGTCGAGGTTCTAGAGACTTGGAGGGACATTTGTCGTAGGTCGAGGTTCTAGACACTTGGAGGGCTATTGGTAGTAGGTCGAGGTTTTAGACACTTGGAGGGCTATTGGTGGCAGGTCGAGGCTCTAGACACTTGGAGGACTATTGGTCACAGGTCGAGGTTCTACGGCATGCTGGTACTATCTAACATGACATGCTGGTACTGGCTACCATGACATACTGGTACTGGCTACCATGACATACTAGTACTGGCTACCATGACATGCTAATAGTGGCTACCATGAAATACTGGTACTGGCTACAACGGCATGTTGGTACTGGCTAACATGACATGCTGGTACTGGCTACCATGACATACTAGTACTGGCTACCATGACATACTGGTACTGGCTGCCATGACATGCTGGTACTGGCTACCATGGCGTGCTGGTACTGGCTACAATGACATACTGGTACTGGCTACCATGGCATGCTAGTACTGGCTACCATGGCATGATGGTACTGGCTACCACGCATGTTAGTACTGGCTACCATGACATGCCGGTACACTTTTTAGCATCTTCTTTCTTTGTAATGTGTGTCTTTTTCATATTCGTTAAGACAGTCTGCTCTAGCTCTCACTTAACATGCTTTGAGACAAAGACGAGATTCATGTGCATGAATCAATCTGCCTTTTAAAATTTTTTCATAATATCTTAGTAATTTGGTCTAACTGTCATTTGAATTTGTATTATTTTTCCCCAAAAGCACATCATGTAGGCTCTGTTAATATGCATGTTTGTTCACTGATTGTCTGTGACTGGTTTCATTATTGGATGACTTGCTCTATTTGACATAAAAGATATACCTTTCCTTTCGGTCGGTGATAATGTCTTGTTCAATAATATGTATTTCGGTTTTGGGTTTTAAATGCTATTTTTGGTTGAGTTCAACTATTTTTAAAAACTAGGACAAAGGAAATGTGTAACGTAGGTATGTCAACAATGTACAAATAAAATGACAATAAAACATTTACTGTCGGTCTAGGCGCAAGATACGTTCGTGTGAAAAGTAAGATACATTTTCTCTGACAATTTCTCTGCATTGCCGTGACTTTTTTGCTCTGCCGTGGCTTTGGACTGCAGTTATTTTTTTTGCGCTACCGTGACTTTCTTGCACTACCGTGATCTTTGCGCTACCGTAACTTCTTTGCACTACCGTGACTTCCTTGCACTGCCGCATCTTCTTTGATCTGCCTTTTACTTTTTTTTGCGTTACTGAAACTTTTTTGTCCTGTCGTGACTTTTTTGCTCAGAGATCAGAAATGGTAGCCAGAGTTATGGTTTAGGTGAGCATATATTTCTTAATCCTTTTCATTTGCCGCTTAACGTCTTACAAGTAGATATCATAATTCTCGTCGCTTGTTGGTCACAATACCACGTGATCTTAAACCCCCACTTATATTAATATCCATAATTCTCGCCGTGGAAAATTTAGGAATCATTATATTGTTGGTTCGAACATGGCTCCGGGGAATTTCTTTTTTTTTCAAAGTTGTACAATAAAAACCTTTTACATTTTTTCCTTTTATTTTAAAGACGTACAGTTGATTTCTCAATTTCAGAATTGAATTTCTATACACTAATATTTTACGCTGCAATTTGTTTCTTATTTTTCAAGTCGGTAAATTGTTGAACACAAATTGAGTGAGAGTGATTAGTGAATCTAATAACTGAGTGTTAATATTTTACATTTGAGAAGAATCAAGTATTCTCACTCATTTGAAAATGTTGCTATACACGGCCAGCTCCATGTCACTCTCACGCGAGGAACAAATCATGCATTTTTTTTCAAATCAATTTTACACTCTGAACATACAAGCGAGAAATCCAGAGACATTTGTAAGACCGATGATAGCTCATTTGGTAATGGGCATGTTTAGAAATCCTAAGGTGGTTTATTTGAAATCGGCTAGCCACATTTTATTTCTTTCAAAGTTGTAGAATACAAATATTTTACATTTTTTACATTTTAATTTAATAGACCTGTAAAAACGTTTGTCATTATTGTCGGGTTACACTCGTAGTTAGTCTTAGTATATGGCCTACGTTGATCTTGAGGACCCGGATCAACAAACAGGTCGGTAGACATGTTATGACAAGAATATTGTCGAGGACATACTACGACTGGAGGCGCAATTGTTGTAGAAAAAGACAGATAATGGCTTAAGGAGAAAATACAGGACAGAACAGCCTATCAAATTGAGAAAATTAATATAATTAAAAACAACAACAATATTAGGGATAGAAGGTTCAAGAACATTATTATCGTCTACGCTGTGACAAAAAACAGGAAGAAGATCATATTATGAACATTATTATGACAATAATACACTCTTTAGACATTTCTGCTCATTGTCACTTTCGGTCCTAATCTAGGACAGGTTCCATTACTCTAACTACAGGAAGAGTTTACGTTATGGGATAATATCGGCTAGAACATTCGAGATATCAGCACCCGGGCTAGAATTCCTAACTGCACGGAAAGTGAAGTGCGAGGGGAGGAATGGGAGATATCAGAGATTGAAGAAGTGGTAAGACAGAGGAAGAAATTATCTGCCAGTAAATATGAACTGTAGAAAGCACTCTGTAGCGAATACATTAATATAGAAAATAACTACAACACGCACTCTCAACCATACAAACATTCATCTTTACATTAACGTTCACAAACATACATACATACACACATATATATAATGTGAGAGAGAGAAGAAGGATTAAGGAAGATAGAATGGGTGGTTTATTGTTGCAGCTACATACTTACTTGATGGGTCAGCAGAAATTCCTACGTCCTCTTCTGAAAAAAAACAACTGATAAATGACTTTTTCGTAGTTGATGTTTTTTTTTAAGGCTGAGAACTACAGGCCGATTCGTCACTACTGTCGACATGTCGTATGCTGGCTATGTTTTTTTTTACACCCCCAACAGAAAAACAACATATGCCATGCCGGGATTCGAACCACTGCTCTCCTTGTTGGCAGGCAGGCATCGAAACCATTCGGTCACACGCTCCTCTAATAATAAATTCTAAAATAGGTTCTCTATTGGTTGTTCTCAACTTGTATATATCATAGCATCCTTGAAGACGATTTTCATTGCTTCTTACCCTCTACTATTCAACAGTCACACAAGATGACATACACACCTTGATTTGCAAACCTCCTTAGAACCATGGGTTGCCAGACCCGAGGTTGAGAACCACTACTCATCGTGATATCAATAAATCAATCAAAAACCTGTCAGATCCATTTTGAGCATGGGTCCTCAACAAATACTCACCAAGTCTTCCTATCATGAGCCATCTGAGCCATTGCTGTCCACATCATGCCTGCTGCCATTACATGTGCCTCCAGTTCTCTATTCCATGAGTGTCTCGGTCTTACTCTACTTCTCTTGCCTTGAGGATTCCAGAACAGAACTTGTCTGGTAATGCTATCCATTGGTTTACGTAATGTGTGGTCTATCCATCGCCATCGCCTCCTTCGTATCCCATGCTCCACTGGTATTTGTTTAGTTTTCCCCATCAGTTCCACATTGGTGATCTTATCGTACCATTTCCACCCTTGTGTTTTGCGCAGGCAACCATTGACGAAAGTCTGTACCTTTTTCATAAGTACCTTTGTTATCTTACATGTTTCAGAGCCATATAATAAAACGAATTTTAAGTTGGAGTGAGATTTTTTCTTTGTTGGTGGTGGTTTTAATTTATTTGAGCTTCCATAAAGTCATCAATTCAATGACATTGCTTCTCGCCTTCTGCATTCTTAACTGAACATTTTTTTCTGTACCTTGTAATGTGTCTATATTGCTCTTAAGACACGTGGAAGACTAAACATTCTGAAGGTGGGTGACTCCAAACTCAATTCTGTCGCTGTTAGTTATATTGATTTTCAAAACTTGTGTCTTGTCTGCATTTTTAGCCCGAGTTGTAGTGACCTCGCTTCAAGTATGCTTATCTTATTTTACACCTGGCTGTGGATATGGGACAGAAGATACATCTCATCGGTAATGTTGAGATCGTCGTTTTCTCATCAATGTCCATCTAATGCCGTTGTTGTTTGATGTGGACTTCATAATCCAGTCAATGGCCGACAGGAGAAGTAATTGTGACAGTAAACATCTCTGCCGAGCCCCCGTTCTTATTTCAAAGGGTTCAGAAAGCTGACCCTCGTGTAGCATTCGACATCTAATCGTTTCCTATGCTTTCTGAACTTTATTAAAGAACTTCACGTGGACTACATATTGTCTGTATAAATCCCATAGTGATACTCTATCTAAGTTGCTAAAAGCTTTTTCATAGTCTACAAAACCAATAATAAGCGATGAGTTCCATTCCACACTTTGTTCAATTATTATTCTCAGTGTTGCTATCTGACCTGTACAGGACCTGTTGTGTCGAAGGCCAGCCTGCTCATTCCTCAATAGGTCATCTATGGCCTTTTTTATCTCTCCAGTATGGTCTTTTTCAAACATTTTCCGGGTACCAAAAATAACATTATTCCTCTATAATTGGTACACTGCTGTAAATCTCCCTTCTTTGGCAACTTTATTACATAGCCTTCTTTCCAGTCTTCAGGAATTTCTTCCCTCTCCCAGACTTTACCGAGCAGCTGGTATAACATCACTGTTGATGTTTCAATGTCCCCTTTGATCGCTTCCGCGAAGACATCATCTGGACCAGTCCCATTGTCGTCTTTCAGGCGACAATTTCTTCTGCGGTTGACCTTTCGCAATTGACATGTAGCTCTGAATCCGCTGACTGAAAGTCAGGAGAATGTTGTGTAGCCGGGCGGTTTAAAAGTTCTGCAAAATGTTCAGCCCATCTCTTCGTTTGCTCATCGGTGTTGCTAATCAACCGTCCTGAGTTATATTTGATAAAGCCATTTACATGCTTATATTTGCCATTTGGGGTTTTTGTGCTGTTGTACAGGACTTTGCAGCAGCCTCTTCTGCCTCACGCGCAAACTCATCAATATATTTTTTGTGGTCGCTACTGATGGTATTTTTAACTTCTTTGTTGGATCAGCGTCTTGTTCCTGTTTCAAGGCTTGCTCATTCTTAGTCCCTCATCTGTCTACATATGCCTTCTTAATTGTTCGTTCCTTTAGCTGTACTATAGTTTCCGTTTGCCATCTGGGATTTATGTTGTGCTCTTTTTTCTTCAGAACCTCATCACAAAGTCTCGTTTCATACATTTTTAATCTGTTGCCAGTTGCCTTCCATCTCTTCTATTTCAAGAATGATTTTGTGAGAAATAAGAGTATCCTTGTTCTTCCTTTCTCCTACTGCCCTTGCCGCGTCGCAGAGTAATGGGGTGCGTAGATTTTGTTGTTGTCGCCAATACGGATGCTTGAGCTGTCGTTATGTGTAACTTCCTGAGAATGTCAGATACACCCTTTATCCTTCGATGTTGTGATCTGCCTCTTGCTCGTGGACCGGTGACCTGCACATGAAATGCTCTTGATGTAAGCTCGTCATAATGCATTCTGAAATGACCAAACCACTTTATTTGTTGAGAGTCAATGTAGGCACTAACTGGGATTGTTGAGAGTTAATGTAGGCACTAACTGGGTTTGTTGAGAGTCAATGTAGGCACTAACTGGGTTTGTTGAGAGTCAATGTAGGCACTAACTGGGTTTGTTGAGAGTCAATGTAGGCACTAACTTGGTTTGTTAAGAGTCAATGTAGGCACTAACTGGGTTTGTTGAGAGTCAATGTAGGCACTAACTGGGTTTGTTGAGAGTTAATGTAGGCACTAACTGGGTTTGTTGAGAGTCAATGTAGGCACTAACTGGGTTTGTTGAGAGTCAATGTAGGCACTAACTGGGTTTGTTGAGAGTCAATGTAGGCACTAACTTGGTTTGTTAAGAGTCAATGTAGGCACTAACTGGGTTTGTTGAGAGTCAATGTAGGCACTAACTGGGTTTGTTGAGAGTCAATGTAGGCAATAACTGGGTTTGTTGAGAGTCAATGTAGGCACTAACTGGGTTTGTTGAGAGTCAATGTAGGCACTAACTGGGTTTGTTAAGAGTCAATGTAGGCACTAACTGGGTTTGTTGAGAGCCAATGTAGGCACTAACTGGGTTTGTTGAGAGTCAATGTAGGCACTAACTGGGTTTGTTGAGAGTCAATGTAGGCACTAACTGGGTTTGTTGAGAGTCAATGTAGGCACTAACTGGGTTTGTTGAGAGTCAAAGTAGGCACTAACTGGGTTTGTTGAGAGTCAATGTAGGCACTAACTGGGTTTGTTGAGAGTCAATGTAGGCACTAACTGGGTTTGTTGAGAGTCAAAGTAGGCACTAACTGGGTTTGTTGAGAGTCAATGTAGGCACTAACTGGGTTTGTTGAGAGTCAATGTAGGCACTAACTGGGGCTGCTTGCCTCAGCGTGGTGTTGCAGATTCGGTCAAATATTGTTTTCCCGGCTGCACTCTCATGCAGCGCATCTCACAACTTTGGCGCTTACTCGTATGGGTTTCCAGTAAGGACCAAGATTGACATTGGTGACACAATGTAGGAATAAATAGTGTACACATTAACTGTATAAAATGTATTTAATGTGACTAGCCTCATACCTGAAGACTTGCAACACGGTTAGATAGTGATCAAATCTAGCGGTGTATAATTATTAGCCGTATCTTCTACCGATATGATTAATAGGGGTGGCAGGAAACTGCCCAGGAAAGTCACGCTGGAAGAAGAAATCAGAACGTCAGACGTGGTTTCGAGTCATGCAAGTTTCTCAAGAAAAACTACAAGTTAGACCAAGAATTTATAGTGAAAGCTCATGTTTTGGCTTTTTGATTGCGATTTCAGCACACACCATGCTCACATTGCGTGAAAAATGTCAAATTGTAAATGCATTTACTATGAGAGACATAACTGCAGTTTTTTTAAACAAAATAATGTATTTAGCTACCTGTTCTCAATAAACAGCATGAACATGAAAGAGGTCATTCACTTCACAAAGGACTGACAGCTACTAAAATAAAGTCTCTATCACTCCACATCGTATAGCAGATTCTACTGACTAACTATACTTACATCTACTCTATTATTCAAATTATTTCGCAGTTTAATAGTTATTCTCATAATAGGTTCGTCTACGCTCTTTGTGTTTCCTTCTTAGCCTTCTTTGTTCAAAAAAGCCAATACTTGTCATCACACAGTAAAGTTTTTTTAGGGACTGCACCGTTCATGTTTTAGATTAATAATACTGATCTGTGATGCTCATGCTCCTTGTATTTATAAAGCATTAAACGCAATGGAAGTACAGTACTTTGTACAACTATATTCTAGACATGGCTTTATCTGGATACAATCCAGACTTCCACACAATTGTGTCATATACAGACTTCCTTATAATTTTTACATATCCAGACTTCTTTATAATTGTATTAAGCTGAGATTTCGTTAAAACATTATCATACCGAGAAATACTCATAAATTTATCATACCGAGACTTCTACATAGGTTTATCATACCGAGACGTCTCCATAAGTTTCATACCTGGTCTTCTACATAAATTTATCATACCAAAATTTCCTCTTAAATTTATCATACCGAGACTTATCATAACTGTATCATACGTAGACTTCATATCAGTGTCTTATGTTGATAAAGTAATAAGTGTCTACTTGTTAGTAATTTTCTCCTTATGTAAATGACTGTCCATGACAAAATGCAAATCGCTTCTATGAAAATGTGTTGCATGCGGACAGCTTTTACGTGTCTTTGCCTTCCGTACAGGTAATCCGTAACCTGGCTTGGGTTTTGTTCTTTACAAATAATCCGTTGTCAGACTTAGTTGCCGTTATGTACAGATAATCTGTAGCGAGACTGGGTTGTCCAACTGATCAGTCCCTATGTGGTCAGACTGGTTTGTCCAACTGATCAGTCCCTATGTGGTCAGACTGGTTTGTCCATCTGATCAGTCCCTATTTTGTCAGACTGGTTTGTCCAACTAATCAGTCTCTATGTGGTCAGACTGGTTTGTCCATCTGATCAGTCCCTATGTGGTCAGACTGGTTTGTCCATCTGATCAGCCCCTATGTAGTCAGACTGGTTTGTCCATCTGATCAGTTCCTATGTGGTCAGACTGGTTTGTCCATCTGATCAGTCCCTATGTGGTCAGACTGGGTTGTCCATCTGATCAGTCCCTATCTGGTCAGACTGGTTTGCCATCTGTTCAGATAACCCACAGTCAGATTGGGTTTTTGATGTATACATATATTCCTACAGCAGAGTGGGATGTCATTGTTCTGAGTCGCCCCCTGGACAGAGGCAGATGTTATTCTAGTCAGCCGCTGCGTGGGCAGAGTGAGATGTCTTTATGTACAGTGTCTATTATGTAGAATTGCCTGCCGTCCTACAGAACCACCCCTCAATCAGAATGGATTGCCCTCCTACAGAATCATTTCTTAGAAGTGGTTGCCGTCCTATAGAATCAATACTCAGTCAGAAGTGGTTGCCGTCCTATAGAATCATTCCTCAGTCAGAATGGGTTGCCGTCCTATAGAACCAATCCTCATTCAAGATGGGCTGCACTTCATGACAACCTCTTCTTAGTTGCAATGTGTCTCCGTTCTCTAAAGCCCGCCCCATTTAAACCTCTCCTTATATGGAATGAGTCTCCGTTCTCTATAGCCCGCCCAATTTAAACCTCTCCATATTTGGAATGAGTCTCCCTTCTCTAAAGCCGGCCCCATTTACAACCTCTCCTTAGTTGGAATGAATCTCCCTTTTCTAAAGCTCTCCCCATTTACAACATCCCCATTAGTTGGAATGAATCTCCCTTCTATAAAGCCCGCCCCATTTACAACCTCGCCTTAGTTGGAATGAGTTTCCATTCTTTAAATCCCACCCTAATTAAACCTCTCCTTATATGGAATGATTCTCCATTCTTTAAAGCCCGTCCCATTTACAACCTCTCCTTAGTTGAAACGAGTCTCCCTTCTGTAAAGTCGGCTCTATTTACAGCCTCTCCTTAGTTGGAAGGAGCCGGTTAACCTAATTTGACAATTGCTTCTGACCACATTTACCACTTCAGTTGCTCAACTCATTTGCCTATTGAAATTGCTTCAGTATTTATCCTTTTGTTACTGTTCGCATCTATTTGTTTTTGTCTGTTACTCTTCGCCAACATGACGTCTATGTTTACTTTCCGTGTCTGTCGTTCCAGGCCTGATCTGATATTTTCCACTACCCCTGAATCAAACTAACACATTACTTTGGAAAAAATGAGTGGGTAGAATGGTGGAACCCTCTTTGAGTTTTCGCTCGACACAGAGACCAGTCAGAACAGTGCAAATGCTGCACCTTTATAATTGATTTGTGCTGGCTGTGTAAGTCACGCTGTAAAACAAATAATTAACCACAAAACGGTGTCGTACTTTATTCCGATTGCTGGGGTAGTCGGTCGGATATTAAATTAAGGACTACAATCCGCTTCGCCACTGCTGTCGCCACATCGTGTGCTGGCTTTGTTTATTCATTTCACTCCGACAGAAAAACAACATTTGCCTTTCTGGGAATTAGATCCGCTGCCCTCCTTGCCGTTAGAAACGTATCGAAACCATTCGGCCAAGCATTCCTCAAATCACTGTAACTATCGAAAGACTACTGTGTAAATGTATGAGACGAGTCAATGGGTTTTGACACACAGAAACTTAGTAAGTATAATTCCCATCTGGTGGATGTACACTAACATATTTGTGTTTCAATCAAGCTATTTATACACTTGTGTTTGTGAATAATGTTTTAAGGAAATACTATAACGTAGAGACATCCATGAAATATTATCATAGGAAGGTGTATAAATGTGTATATGATGATGATATGTCCATATATCTCTATCGTGTCGTGATATCACTACAGATTTACCATGCCGAGATCTCATTACAGCTTAATTATTTCGAGACATTTGTTTGTATTCACTATGTCGATATATTTCTATAGCTTTATCATACTTATACTTTCCTATAGCTTTATCATACTTAGATTGTCCTACAGCTTTATCGTATTGAAAATTTCCTATAGCTTTGCCACACCGAGAATTCCCTATAACTTTATCACCCCAAGAATTCCCTATAGTTTCATCACACAGATAATTCTCTCCAGCTTTATCACACCGAGAATTCCCTATAGCTTTGTCACATGGAAAATTCCAAATAGCTTTCTCACACAGAGAATTCCCTATAGGGTTATCGTTCAGTGACTTCCATTTTCAATACTTCCCTACAGTATAATCACGCATATACTTCCCTATTGCCTTACCATGTCAAGACTCCCTATAGTTCTATCACGCATTGACTTCTATAAAGATTAATTATGCCTAAACTTCTCTTGCTTATATCGTCCTATAGCTTTATTGTAGGGGCAGGTGAAACAAACTTATCAAGACCCGCATCACGAGTCCTCTTGTTGCTCGTTGAAACAGCCTGTTCCACAGTAGCCTGCCCAACGAGAAGGGATCAACATTGTAATGTCCATAGTTCTGAACTTACTGAGGCGCCCCGTAATGCATAGAGCCAGGAGAGCCACATCCCTTCTTCTCAAGTACTCCTCGGGATGTACGACGAACCGCCGTGACCCGTTATTAGAGAAACTTCGTCTAGAGTTAACTCAACACGAGCAGATTCGAACAACAACAACAGCAACAATAACAGCATTAGCAACAACAAAAGCAACACAGCATCAACAACAGAAACAACAACATTTGTAACGCAATCATCAAAACCATGCCATCTTATGTTATACCTAACCATCATTCCCTTGTATATACATCTTATCTATCGATACATCGCTGAAAGCTCAGGCTATGCAACTCCGATAGTTGGCAGCCTCATCCAATAGTTGTGCATCTGAGATGCCTGGTTTAGTATTTGGTTATGGCTTTAACTAGATGTTTCCTTAATCTCTCGCCCCTGGAGATGGACAATTAATTGTGTCTATACTTCTGGCAAATAAAACGAAGGGAGATCTTCATGATTAAATGAGATGAATCATTCCCAAGGGGTTGGGCAGTTATAGTTAGTTTGTTCACTTATCTAAGAGCTGAAAGAAGTGATGATAGTAGACGTTGTGCCGGAGATGCACCTGCAGAGTTATTAGCATTTGGGCAGAAAGAGAATACCCCATACGTCATCAAACAACGGAAGTTTATGAGGTGTAAAAAATCCAATATTTGTCCGACATTTTGCCATGATAACAAACCAGCAGGATTATACATACAAACCAATATGGCATATCAGACTTACAGATGTGACAGCAATTATCAGTAACATAAGTAAAACAAACGTTTTGATGATGAACTTTGGTGCATACACTCAAACTTCGTCTTCATCTCTCTTGTTAACTCCTGTCGGGGGATAGAGCCACCCATACAGTTGGCCCACTTTAGGAAACATCTGCAATGACCGTATCACACTTTTGCACTGCCGGCTTCAGCAGCAATTTGTTTTAACGATGGGGTAAGCAAACCCCAGGTACAGCCACTTTTATTCGCCTTTTATAACATGCATGGGGTACGGGAGAGGTGGGCTGTGGACCTATTCTTTCCATTTCAGCAGAAGGTCCGGGATCTGCTAGGTGAAAACTGAGTGGCTTCTCGAGTAAACACTCTTGTGAAAGCTTGCACACGAAGGGAAGCAGAACGATGTTATAATTGTGTATATTTTGGATCTCCATTTTTCTAATAGAACTGCCGTTTCGTTATATTGTCTGTCTTCTGCAATGCAGATAATACGACAACGAATAACTAGACAGTTGTCAACCACCAAATCGAGTCTCTGTAGTTACATTAGAGTGTGTTGGCCATCTTGATCGTCTAGCAACAATTTCGATCGTATTCCAGTAATCCTGAAAGTGATCAGCCGTGGTAAAGTCTGATTTATTATTGTCCATTTTAAGGCATATATTTTACAGCAGCATATTAGTTTTGATGTTAATACATTGTTTGTACAATTATGTCATGGTAGCAGTGTAAATGGCATGATTGGGCATGCACGCGTCCAGTATGAAATGATGCAAATGGTTCTGGGTTTGAGACGAGATACTAAACTGTTAATACGCGATAGATGCTTGGTCTTCTGTATTTGAAATCTAGACATGTATTGGTACATGCTAACACCCATATGCGAGGCACCGAAAATAAGAGGCAATCACTGTACAAGTATACTGTGGTCGAGAGGTCAGACACTCGCCTCCCAAAGCGATGAACAGAAACGGTGGACTATCGAATCCCACCATTTTTAAAGTGACCCCTGGTGTCACGAGAGATTGGACCAGAGTGCCTGCATCCTGAGTTGCCTCTAGTCGTCTTGACTGATTTTTTGCCACTGATCCAAGGTAGCTCGGGACCAGAGAGTGAGGTCGATGACAAGCGCAGTTACTTCCTCCCTATAATCCAAATACAGCATAAGTTACAGTATCACGACAAAACCGTTTGTTGATGTGGTCGTCATCGCTTGAGATGGGCAGCTAATAGATACTACATAAATCAAGGAAACATTAATGAAGAGAGGGGTGTCATGGAGACCGATTGGTCAGATCACCACGGTTTAAACTAGAACAAAAGGGAAAGATGTAATCCCCAATGAGGATGCAATGATGGACTACATCAAAACTCATATGTGAATGCAGAGTGTGGTGCTTGGCAAAACACAGCTGGGGGATGAAACAGCTGGAAACAAACCATGGATAAGAATTTTGTTACATCTACCGATGGATCGGTGCAGCGCTGTTAGTGACGGAAATAGGGCTTCTCTGCTAGGGTGAGAAGTAAGGTCGCGGTCGAGTGTAAAGATGCTTACAGAGAAACGATTTTCTTGAGTCAATGACTTCCTCTCTTATACCTGGTCATCTGAATCTGTTAGACAAGGGCAATAATCGTATTAGAATATCAATAGGAATGTACACAAATTCTGGTTATGACATCAGTGAATAGTGAACATACAATCAGCAGGCAGTTACTATGGCTAAGAGGTAACGACCCTTGCCTCTCAGTGTGTGATAATACGAAACAGTGTAGTTTTGAATCCCACACATTTTCAGCATCCTATGGGGAACGGCGTCTAGTTATATTGCAGATTGACAAATGATATGAACATCCTGTGTACATTCTGTGCATGTAAAAGTACCTCCAGCAGTTGAACATCGATAAGAGTAGACTGTTAACCGCTATCCTGACATTCTGAAAAGTAATGGCATTCCTACCAAATACACGATCTACATTTCCCAAGGTCAGTAAGTTGCAGGAAGTAAACTTTGTAAAATAAAGGACGTACTACGGAATGAATTAACATTAAATAATTACACCTGGAGAGAGACAGTAAGAGCAACCCATGACCGTGCACGCTGGATACCGTCGATGGCCAATGAGAGAGTAGCCCAGAACCGTGCACGCTGGCAGGATGCCGTCGATGGCCAATGAGAGAGTAGCCCAGGACCGTGCACGCTGGCAGGATGCCGTCGATGGCCTATGAGAGAGTAGCCCAGGACCGTGCACGCTGGCAGGATGCCGTCGATGGCCTATGCGCAGAGAGGAGTGACGGACTTGATTACGGATAGCCTTCGACTACCTGGTAGCAGAAACAACCTGCCCGTTTGAATACCAGGGTTCCAGCCAAGGGGCTTCAAATCCCTCAGAACATCTTCTGAATGTACTGTGCTGGGCTTCATTGAACGTCTGAAAGGTGCCCAGAGTGGACACTTTGGTTATGGAAAGAGGGTGGCCCTCTGAGGTTGATCAACAACCGTCTCTGTAATGTTGACACAGTAATCGATAAACTGTCAATACACGGACAACTGCATTTTAAAATCAATGCTGGGACATACAGGTTGGGGTCCTTGGCAGGACGTAGCATGCGTGTGGACAACCAGCATGCTTCTGAAACCGTTAGTATTCACATTCTTTGCCATTTGCTGAGGGTGATTGTCTACCTATAGGTTTGTCTAGAGTGCAGTGACTACTATTCTTGACAGAAAAGAACATATTAAATAATTAAATGGTACGCAACCAGCTATTCTACACATGTTGACATTGTACACACTCAATGTGTACCTTGTTGCTATGGTGACAAATGCACACATTCAATTGAACTCAAGGATGTGGCAGCTTGATAAGCCGTGGGACCTATCTACAGTCGGGCACTACATTCTCTGAACACAAGAAGTCAATGCAACTCACAGTTTGCTTAAACACACACTCAACTACAGTCCTGTTCACCGTAACTACTGCCATGGTGTTTGCGGGGTAGAACTGTAGTTCCCACCAACTTCGCTCTAATTTGCTATTTTTAGCTTAGAAACTCTAGAACTAGATGGATACAAGGAAGCCAGAGTGTATACACATAACTGGCATCCGTTGTCTAGGGACAGCAAACAAAATGCGCCTTGAGAAGCACTCTACAATCAATGGATGATTGAATATTTGCATCAGTCTGTCAAATCTGTCTGCAGTCCAAAAATAGAGATGAAAGCTAAAAGATGGTTCAAAGGTGTCTGCTAAAAATGGCGTAGAGCTTTTAGATCAAGGTTGTTGTTTGTTGCTATTAGATAGGAAAACATGTCTTTGTTAGTTTGATGGACAGTTGTCGTTAGTGCGTCTGCCTTTTGCACCTGTCTAGAGCAATAATCAACTATAGCTTGTAGCGCACTTTGCACCTGTCTAGAGCAATAATCAACTATAGCTTGTAGCGCACTTTGCTATCACTTTCGAAACTGAAAATTAACTCATGTATCAATCAGCTATAACAAATTGGGCAGAGGAGACTAACGTCTGGTCTGGCAAGACATAATGACCGTAGCTTGGCTTGACTTCGTTCGTTCTCAATCTCCCGCTACCAAACACTGACACGGGCCTAAGTAGCAGAATGTAGTCCAGATATCGGAAGGCGTTGTGTCGTAGTTTACAGCTTGACTGCGATATTTGCACCATTCAGTCCAACACATCCGAATTCAGCAAGCATTTTTTGAGTACCGGATTAGCATTCCCTCTTTGATCCCTTTTCCTTAACCAGTCGGTTTTGTTTGTTGCAGCCTGTTATCCGGGATCACCGCGTGGAGGTGTAGAAGGGTCTTGGCAGCTCTGGTTCCATGGCCCTGACGCTAGCAGTCAGATATGGGTCGCTGACCGCTGCAGCTCATGCACTGCTCAGCATCTTGATCCCCCATAATGATCTGACAATGTTAGTCATGGTAAGGCAAAATAGTCTGAACAAAACTACCACCTCACTTCCACGCAGTTCTCACTAGATACGTGCTGCTAACGAGGTGGGCGATCGGCGTGACCTCAGTAGAAGTGAGGGATACGCAGATGAAGGCACTCATAGCACAACGGCCTGGAAAATCCCGATCCCCCTTCACAAGGAGGTGCGGGATGTGACGTAAGCTTCTACAACCCGCCACCTAGCGTACACAGGTGTAAAGTTATTCACAGTGGGCATTCAACAACAGCAACAAGTTACGTTGACATGCTACTAACCCCAACAAATGCTTAGAAACGGAGATGTTACCAACACTGAATAGACTGCACTCTTAGGAAATAGGGGAGGTTAAGTACAACTTGTTCCATAGCAGACATTGTTGTCGGGGATGAAGTGTCAGAGACTTCATTGTACACGTCCACAGTTTGTTCATGTGGTGGAGTTTCGTTGTTGTCTCTTATTCCTTCTCCAATAGTGAGACAAGTGCCCATTTACAGATAGGCAGACTAAAGTGTGCTGATAACGATGATAGAAAACAGTCCCTTCGACATGCGAAAAGAGCGCTATACCGCCCAATCGATAAGATAGGAAGAGAGTCCAACAAACGATATGAGATCCGCGCTGAAGATGCTAAAACATGTACGGCCAGTGGGAACTAGTGTAGCGAGACTAGAAAGTGCCAGTCGTAGGAATCTGATCCTGTTAAATATAGCCTCCTGTACATTCCCAGCTTAGTCATAGTAGATCTGCTGAACTTTTCGCCTAACTGAAGTAAATCTAGGGGCTTTGTGTCCCACTTGTTGATCTCTCATCTTTAAAAGACAATCAATGACTTGCCTCCCTTCCCTTATCTATTTTTGACTGACTAATACTAAAAGCTGGTTAGAGCTCCGGTTTCTCATGATACAGCTACCCTGTTCGGTCTCCGATAGCAACAATATCAAGTCTAACCAGCCCTAAATTGATACATGACACAATGTCAAAGATACAAAGGCAGCGAAGTAGGGAAGCGATCACCACGCCTTACAAATAAACTCTGAACTTTGAAGCACGGAAGCTCAAACACATCATCCCAGACTGCAGTGTGTGCTGGGGTACTACGTGTATCATTACCCTACCACTGCAAAATAGTTTAACGCTACCTCCTGTGCAGAAGCAAATGAGTAAACTGAAGAAACAAATTGGAAAATATACCGGATCATCTGTCATTGTCTCTATTACAGGAGAAGCGTATCATTCTACGATACGGGGGGCAACTCTTCTCACCTCACTCTGTTTGATTTGACTCTATCCTACAGCCACTCTTGCACAACTTTCACACCCTCATGGTGAGGCCCTTCCATTGCACTTTGGTTGGGCTAGCTTCTGAGGGCGCATAAACCTAGCATAGGTACATGCAGATGCATACATTCATCCAAGCACTGGTTTATGCGTCCTGATATCGCCCAATGGACTACGGTCTGGGGTGGAAAATGGCGCGCCTCCGCCAGTAGAAACTAGCATCTAAGCAACAAACAAAAAAATACGATTCTTATAACCCCAGCAATGCTTATAACTGTTTCCGTGAGTGAATTAAAGGTCTAGACTGATCACATCGCCGGAAGTGGAAGGACATTCGGCATTTCGTCCTCTCCCGTTTAAATCCCTATTGACCGAATCAATTGTAAAACGTTGCAGAGATATGAGATGGTGTTCCTGCTGGCTTGTACACGTGGCCCAGTATGGCCGACAATGCCCCAAGTGCATGGCGTTATAGATGTTGTACAGCTGCAGCTTCCGGTAAACACGTGCAGACACCTTTCGTTTGAGCTAACATTCATCTCCAAGAATAATTTATCTGTTCTAACTGCAGACTCATATTTCGTATAAACGGACGGAGCGTGCAGTGGAAGCTTTTGTTTATGCCAGACCCATTTGTTGTATGTAGGAATATACGCGTTTATGATGGGGGTCGCTGGTTAACCCCTGAGGAGACTCGGCATGTATGTGCGTCTGTGCGTGTATGTGTGTATGTGCGTGTATATGTGTCTGTGCGTGTATGTGTGTCTGTGCATGTATGTGTGTATGCGTGTATGTGTGTCTGTGCATGTATGTGCGCCTGTGCGTGTATATGCGTCTGTGCATGTATGTGCGTCTGTTCGTGTATGTGCATCTGTGCGTGTATGTGTGTCTGTGCGTGTATTTGTGTCTGTGCGTGTATGTGCGTCTGTGCGTGTATGTGCATCTGTGTGTGTATGTGTGACTGCGTGTATGTGTGTATGTGCGTCTGTGCGTGTATGTGCGTCTGTGCGTGTATGTGCATCTGGGCGTGTATGTGTGTCTGTGCGTGTATGTGCGTCTGTGCGTGTATGTGCATCTGTGCGTGTATGTGTGACTGCGTGTATGTGTGTATGTGCGTCTGTGCGTGTATGTGCATCTGGGCATGTATATGTGTCTGCGTGTATGTGCGTCTGAGCGTGTATGTGCTTTGTGGGTGTATGTGCGTCTATGCGTGTATGTGCGTTTGTGCGTGTATGTGTGACATGAACGAGCATCTGTAACAGTCATATGATTATGTTATATGAAGAAACGGAACAACTACAATCCAATATGTTGCGCAATAGAAGGCTCACGTGACAGTAGGCATTATAAACACCGTTGAAGCGAGCACTAAACAACTAAAATATACACATTATATATATACAAACTCCCGCTACCAAGCCCTGAATAGGGCTCTGCAAGCTGCAGGATGTAGTCCGGAGAGTGGAATGCATTTTGCCTCCAATGTTGATAAACTTTTTCCAAATGTTTATTTTCTTCTACACATTTTTGAACGCGTGATGGAATTCATTTTTTGAGATAGCGTGCAAATCTCGTAGCCAATTTTCTTTGATCTCTTCCTAAGTCTTAAATCGACGACCTCTAATTGTAGATTTAAACCTGGTAACAACAAAGTATGCAGTAACCAAATCCCCCAAACAGGGCGGCGGTAGGACAACAGTTGTCTAAAGCTTTGCCAAAGTCACGGATAAGCAGTGACGTATGTATTGGTGTGCGTTGTCGTGGTGCCGTATCCAGGACTGTCTTGTCCATATTTCACGCCTCTTGTTTCGTATTGTCTCTCTCAAACGCCTCCAAATAATGCCAGTTATTGATCGTCTGACCGCGTGCTACGATCTCACAAGGAACGGTGCCACTCCAATAAAAACAAAAAACAAACAAAAAATAACCTAACGAACCTTCACATTTCAGCAACTCTGACGTCATTTTCTGTGGTCGCAGTGATGCCTCTTTGTTTCCACATCTATTCATAAACCCATGTTTCCTTACCTGTTTCATAAGGAAAGAAACATCTAGAGTATAAAACGGAGGAAGAGCAGAATGAAAATTTGAAATCAGGTGGAAAGAAACAGCGAGAGTAAAACAGGGAGGAAGAGTAGAATGAAAGACGCAATCGGAAGAAAAAAACAACGGGAGTAAAACAGGGAGAAAAAAACGCAATCATAAGGAAAAAAAACAGCGGGAGAAACAAGGAGAAAAAACAGAATGGAAGAAAGCAATCAAAGAAGAAAACAGCTGGAGTAAAACAAGGAGGAATAAGACAATCATAAGAAAAGAAACAGCGTAATTAAAACAGGGAGGAAAAACAGATTAAAAGAAAGCAATCAGATGGAAGGAAATGAAACAGTTCCAGCAGGAGCATTGACGTTAAGGGCAGGGGTGAGGGTCGGCGACTCTCTGAACAAAGGTACCTGAACCTAAATGTGTGCCAAGGCCACTCACCGTCTCGACACTAAGTCGACAAAGGAGAACGGGAGGTTTAGGGGAAGAATGTGTCTAGTACAGGTAGGGGTTAAGAGCTGACCACTCTGGGTTCCGATTTGAGTATTGGGGGGGGGGGGGGGGTTAATGAAAGACAGAGACCACCAGGTCTTGCTGCGACATTTAAGAGTGACATGAATTCGGAGTGATTCGTTCAAATAACAACTTAGTAGAGATAGATCCAAACTAGAGTGATGGCTGAGTCAGACAATCCAAAGAAAACAATTGCACAGTTCTGATACTGCTTGAGACTATATAATACTAGACAAAGTTTACCTCAAGCAGGCTGGCCATGGAGAGAAAAGGAGACTGAGAGTTTAGTTAAAAACCTATTTAGCTCACCGACTGTCTAGGAGAGCGATTGTT
This sequence comes from Ariolimax columbianus, assembly GCA_036924085.1. Lineage (NCBI taxonomy): Eukaryota > Metazoa > Mollusca > Gastropoda > Stylommatophora > Arionidae > Ariolimax > Ariolimax columbianus. The sequence continues at coordinate 9,240,409 of JAVGWX010000001.1, read as the reverse complement.
AGCATGCTACTAGTTCAGAATGCTGTTTTACGAATGTGTGAGACATGGATTGAATTGCAGGGTGACTGAACCAGCATATGCCTTTGAGTTTTGCCCAATCGCGCTATAAGGTGTGTGTTGGGCACCCTGTGACTTGAAGAGATCTGAATGTGCGTGTGGGATGAGTGCGGGAACATTGAGGGAACGATGTATTTTCCGGAGTATGTGTATACGCAGATCGATTGAGTGTGTGATCACGTGTGAGTATACGTTGAACAGATTGAATGTGCAATGTCAAGATCCCCTGCCTGAAGGGATCTGAATGTGTAAGAAAAAGATCACCTGCCTGAAGGGATCTGAATGTGTAAGAAAAAGATCACCTGCCTGAAGGGATCTGAATGTGTAAGAAAAAGATCACCTGACTGAAGGGATCTGAGTGTGAGTGAATGCACAGAATACGATTTTAAAGACGAGTTTGTGAGAGTGTGTTGAGTGTGCAGAAAAGGGAAAGAGAGTGTAGCGGCTACAACTGTGTTATATGTTAGCTGGGGGCAACATTCAAAAGCTTGTGCTTACAACCTCCAAAATTATTAATATTAATATTGATATATAATACATGATTACTTAGTAAAGATGTATTTCTTGTGTTGTTTGTAATCTAATTTGTCATTGAATGGGATTGTATTAAAAATGACACAGTTGCTGGAGAGTGTACCTGTGTTAATTGCTGAGTGTGGTTGTGTCGTGAATGATGTGGATGCATGTAATAACATTATTAGATAGCTAATCCACTGTGGAAACGCCTTACGCTGTCTCAGAACAGTAGTAAGACACGGAGGATGAGGGCAATCGTAAGGAAAGAAACAGCGGGAGGAAAACAGAATGGAAGAAAGGAATCATAAGGAAGGAAGCAGCGGGCGTAAAACAGGGAGGAAGAAGCAGAGGAAGTCAAAGAGGCCAACAGGGAGATACACCTTAGCTTCGGCAGTCCGCAGATTTGCTTAGACTATTGTTGATTTCTGTTCTATTTAACGTTGCGCAAGAGTTTCGGCGGAGCTGACGACTATTTGCGTAATAATTCCCGAAAACTGATATAACTAGACATACACTGTGATTAAAGGGAGCATACTTTCGCCGGGGACTTGGCACAACCGACTGCTAGTGAGAAACAGAGTAACACAGGATAAGGAACAAGTCAGAGAGAAAGTTACAGCCATTTGTGTCGGAACAAGTTTCAAGAACGCTAAATAGAAACGGAACGGCCAGAAATGCAGTAAGGTAGGTCGCCATTACTTTCCGTTTGTTGAGAACCGAAAGTACCAAACGTGTCTGCCAAACGGGACCTGGTCGGGTGTATTTGGATTGTGAAACCGAGTTTCAGCCCTAGGCCACGCTGCCTCAATTTGAGGGTTACTAAGAATTAAGTATCCATTAACCGCTTTACGATTACAGAGACGCTGATACATTTCTCACCAAAGAGAAAATGGGGTCTGTTATTCTACAGACATTTCGATAGAAGTTTGGTACTAATAACAAGATTCTGTTCATCACTTAAGAAGAACCTGCGTGATTCTGTATAGTTTCAGGGAGGAACGTCTCTTTATTTACCAGGGGCGTTCAAATCAAACCGGGACTTTTTGTTCTAGTTCTACCTAAAAGGGTTATACCGTGCTGGAATTACTATCATTAGTCAGGTGCCCTTATGTCCTATTTAATGCTAGGTGGCTCACTTGCCATGGGTCAGTCACGTGACAAATAATAACAGTGGCGGACAATACTGTTAGTGCTTGTATGGAGCAGCGTGTTGTGATTAAGTTTCTTGTGAAAGAGGGCGTGAAACCCGCGAAAATGTACAGAAGACTGCAATCAGAATACGGAGATGAGACACTCTTCTGTAGTAAGACATCTAAATGGTGTAAACATTTTAGAGAAGGCCGTACATGACTGAGTGATGATGGTCACGGCCGTTGTGACTCTCGACCCACCACATGCCTGGACATATTCAGATTCTGGAACGCCTTATCTTGTGAAAGCGACGCATAACCTGTCGCAAATTGCGCATGCGGCAATCCTTTCTCTGGGTACGGTAAACACTATTATTCATGAACATTTGCACTTTCAGAAGGTTATTACACGTGGGTTTGATCTGCTCCTGTTCCTGCAAGATAACGCTTGACCTCATATAGCTCACCGCGCTATGTGCCACGGCTTGCAAAGATTGCCACACCCACTTTACAGCCCACAACCTCGCTCCAAACTTCCACCTGTTTGGACCCCTAAAGAATTCCTTTGGATGTCAACATTTCATCCCTGATGGCGAAGTGAAACAGGCTGTCCTGGATTGGTTCAAATCTTTCTACGCTGATGCTTTGTCAAGCATTATTTAAAAGCTGGAATAAGTGCACAAACGTTGCAAGAGATTATATCGAAAAATAAATGTCATTTTGGCTACTTGAAACTATGTTGTTTTCCTTGCAAAAAAGTCCCACTTTGGCTTGAACGTCTCTCGTATTATGCACTAAATCCCAGTAGGACATTTGCACTACATTATGATTACTTATGCTTCATGCATTGATAAATTTCAGGAACTGTGCACTAATTATCTCCTTACTGATAACCAAGGACAGTTTTTTGCTCAAAGTGTATTTGAAGTGTCGTAAATGAGACTATTGAATTGGTCATGTAGGATCATACCCTTTCATTTTAAGACAGGCTGTTTCCTTACAATGATCAAGAAAGAAGAGCTCTGTCAGGAAGAATTAATACGGTGTTCAAAAATTACATAAAAAGATGTCACATATATATATATAAAATCTGGCAAAGATGGCGCCATAACTGGCTGCGAGTCTACATTTCTCTACTGTTTTGGATCATTATGGATGCCGCCAGACCACAGATTTGTCTGGAATTCACACTAGTCGACGACTTACACTTGTGTTCACGGAAACGTGGTGTTGTTTTCCGTCGGGACATGTTATTTCGTCCTTTTTTTGTGATTTCTACCATCCGTTTATCCTGGTCTGGACGCCGGCTGAATGGCACTACGCTTATACCTGTGTCGTATTTCACGGGTTAGCTCTGCCAGTTCACCTTCACGAATTTGGCGTGTGTGAATTTTAGATGCGGCTATGATGAGCTAAATACAGCTGGGGAGAGATGCCAGACTTACTCACACGCTGAGTGTTGTCCATACGACCTCTTGTGGTTATCGAAATGGCACGACAAACTGCGTTAGATGCCATCCCACCTTTCTACCCTGTGGGTTACATGTTTACGGAAAGGCTTCGGTGGTAACCCTGAGACAAAATCTGCATCCTATGCTATCTCCAGTCGTCTCGATGAATGTCTTGCCACTGGCAAAAGGTAGCTTAGGCTCTGTGAGTAAGGTTGACAAAAGACGCAGTTTCTTCCTCACTTTAATCCAAATCACCGCGCAAGTCACCCATTTCAGCGGACACAGCAAGAGATACGACTGTCCACACGGCTGAACAAAGAGGGTGGTCTTCATCACTTGTGATGGACAATTATTATATATATATTTATATATTTATATACCACTGACATATAGCTAGATAAATATGCCACATAGATATAAAGCTGTGCTAGACAGATAGATAGACGTGCTGCATAGATAGATGACTGTGCTATATTGATAGATAACCGTGCTACATAGATAGATAACTTGTTTCATAGATAGATAACTGTTTTTCATAGATTGATAACCGTGCTACATAAATAGATGACTGTGCTACATATATAGATAACCGTGCTACATAGATAGATAACTATTTCAAATATAGATAACTATGTTTCATAGATAGATAGCAGTGGTACATAGATAGATAGCTGTGTTTCATAAATAGATAACCTTGTCACATAAATGGATAATTGTGTTACATATATAGATATTTGTGTTACATAGATAGGTAACTGTGTTACATAGATAAATAAGTGTGTTACATAGATAGATGACTGTGTCACAAAAATAGATAAATGTGTAACATAGATAGATAACTGTGTTACATAGATAGATAACAGTGCTACATAGATAGATAACAATGTTATATAGATAGATAACTGTGTTAGAAAAATAGATAACTGTGTTTCATAGATAGATAACAGTGTTACATAGATAAATGTGTTACATAGATAGATAAATGTGTTACATAAATAGATAAATTTGTTACATAGATATACAACGTTGCCAAATAGATAGATAATTGTGTTACATAGATAAATAACTGTGTTACATGGATAGATAACTGTTTTACATAGATAGATAAATGTGTTATACAGATAGAAAATAAATGAGATAGGTATATAACCATATTAAATATATAGATAATTGTGTTACAGAGATAAATAACTGCATTGCATAGATAGATGAATGTATTATATAGATAGATGACTGTGTTATGTAGAAAGGTAACTGTGTAGATACATAAACATATAATGGCACTGTTTAAAACAAGGAGTGATATATACCTTGTAGTATGAACTGTTGCCGTCTCCAAGCATGTACAAGTGCATGAACACATTACGGGTAACAGAGAATCATGATGCAAAGGTGTGTGTGCACGTATACAACCAACCATCTCTGTCGATAACTACTAACTGGCAATTGTTGACCACTTCACCTACATGGGGCCTCTAATCAATGATAAGCTCTCACTAAACCCAAATAGGAAATTGCATTGGCAAAGCTGGTGCCAAATTTACTCGACTCACAACACGTGTCTGTAGTCGCTTTAGTATGACTCGTGCAAACGTCTTTCCTGTAGAGCTCATGAGGGAGATGACTATCATATTTTTGTGATCTCCTTTATCAACTTTACTCTTGTAGAGTGTCACTATCATATGATATCGCATGCCATGGGGAACTTTCCAGCACGTCAGGACTGAATAAGGAGATTTTATTGGGGAGCAATGAGAACATATATATTTTCCTTGAGAACTTCGGCAAGGATGTTGTCTTTACCTGGCACCTTGCCGCTGGAAAGTCTATTTGTGGCTTCGGGGAATTCCAACAATTAAACAAAATTAATAATTAATTTAATTTAAATTAATATTAGTTTTGGGTTTTCCCAAACACGAGTTGTGAGACGGAAGAGTATAGCATCTGCTTGGTCAACGAGATTTGCATATTTCGGGGTTGAAGGAGAGCTTGTCGTTGATGAGGAACCACAGAAAAGTGAACTTGTCCATAACTGCCAACTCGTAGCTGCCAATTGCGGTGGTTGGAGTGGCATTTATTTCTTATCCAAGAACATTTGTTTTATTCATGCTTATTGTGATGCCAACACCTTTGCACGCCAGTGAGAAACGATCCATCAAACTCTGCAGTTCTTGCCGACTGTGAGTAACAATTGCTACACCCTCACCAAATTACACGTCTCTTACAGGAACTTCCTTGATCTTCGTTTTTGCCTTGAGTTTCGCAAGATGAAACGACAACCATCCGACCTAGTGTTAAGGCAAATCCTTTTTGTAGCATTACCATATGCATGCTTCAGTAGAAACTCAAAGACGATTTTAAATTGTGTCAGGGCCAGAACACAGCCTTGTTTGACACCATTGTGCAAACTGAATGGTTGTGATACATTACCGCCAAAATGGACTGTTTTTTTTCATATCCTCTTGAAATGATACTGCAGCAGTTTGTTATGCCACCTATTTTTGAGAGGGTTTTGAACAGTTTATCCTCGCTAACCAAATCAAATGCCTTTGGCAGGTAAATGAATGCAACATAAAAAAGGTTTGTTCCGATCGTTTGCCTGGGTAGCTGCCGAAAAGAGATCTTGTCGATCGTTAATCTTCCAGATCGGAATCCACATTGTGACTGAATACACGCGTTCAGTCATTTTGTGCAGCCACAGAAAGATGATTCTGGCAACGATTTCTAACTACACTGAGCAATGAGATGCCTTTGTAATTGTTACAGCCACTTCTATCACCTATATGTTTGTATAATGTGATTATCTTTGAGTTCCTAATATCCTGTGGTATGGTGGCCTCTTTCTAGCTCTGACATAGCAGCATATGCAGCGGTTTCAAACGTGCATCTTTACGGAGCTTGATCAGGTGAGATAGGAATCCATCTCTGCCTGCGGTTCTGCCCAGGGCCAAGCTGTCAATGGATGTACTGGGATCTTCTATAGATGGTTCTCCGTCTAGCTTCTCTATTCTAAAAAACGTTGAAGAGCTGTGGGAGTCACCGTACTGTCGCATCACCAGAGCTCAGATTAATTCTCTACATATACTTCCATCTGACTTTCTTTGTCAGTTATTTTTATTCAGAGTGATGCATGTGACTAACATCGTTTCAATACCATCACACGTTTCTCTGGTTTCCTGTTTGTGACACAATCTGCGTGTTTTCACTGAGATGGAGTCAGTGCTCATTTACACAGCGACGAGCTGTTTGTTGAACTTGGCTCTTGCGGACTTGAGAGTTTACAAATAGTTGGGTTTGGGTGGCGTCAGCATTTACTCGGAGCAACGCGTTTTGCCACGATTATGGGTGTAATATAGTTTATTTTTACTTCGAACATCCACGTCAGGGAGAGCTACTGAAACAACGGCTGTCGTCCCCGTCTATAATGCCATCCATGCTAGGAAGAGCTGACGATCATAGATTTCACAAATCCTCTGTTTTATATTGGTCATCTCTCTGTTTCTGATTATCCTCTATGTATTTATATGAAACTGTCCAGAATCTTTTGACTTTAGTGTTAGTAGTGAATTATATTTTTACAAATGAACAAAAATATGAAAAAAGCGAAGGGTATATGTAGTTCAAAAAGTGACCCTGTGAGGCGACAAAAAGGGCTTTCATATAATAGCACCTGACATGTACATATGTAGGCCAATAATTTGGAAGTCTGGATGAGCACAGTGATCACTGCCGTTGTCAGTGGTGACTGCATATTTCTTGATGATCCAAGTACCCATATAATATTTATAGTCACATTTTGTGGGTATATATTATTGTGTTTTTTTTTTTATGGTGTTGAAATAAATAAACATAGCTAACATAGTAGTGGCAACGCGGCATGTAGGCATCAGGTACTTGCGTCTTAATTCATCCCAATCAAAAGAAATATTTATTTTTAGCGACGAATTTGAGTTTGTGACGTCACGGTATAGCCCACTTTTTATCTGTTGGGAATGTCAAATATTCTGCGAGAATAACGACAATTTCTTCAACCCGTCAACGTTGGTCCATAATTAGTAGAGAAGCATCCAGTTTTTACAGCAGCATGCCATTATCCATGCTGTCAACGATGTAATAGCAACCAAGTCGCCTAACTCTATCCCCAACCCTACACCTATTCGTAAACTGACCATATCCTTAATACTAACCTAACATTAAACCTAACCATAAACCTAACCACAGCCCTAACAATAGTCCTAATCCTAACGTTAACATTAAACCTCACCACATACCTCCCATAACCCTAACCATAGCCTTATTCCTAACCCTTCGCAAAGCTTTATTTTCTCTACTGATTTTCCTTTATCTAAGTCTTAGTTATTTACAATAATTTATACCTGTCTTTCCCTTAACCCGAAATGGAATGACCCCGTTAGGTGCTATAGGACCGAAATAACTCTGTTTGGGGTAAATTAAGACAATGGAAATAAAGTCGTACACCAATTTAAAACAAATAATTTTGAATTTTGTTTGCTTTTCACCATATCACAACACGATATACTTTGTTGTCTGCTTTTGTCCATACCACACCACGTTAAACTTTGGTGTCTGCTTTTGTCCATACCACACCACGTTAAACTTTGGTGTCTGCTTTTGTCCAAACCACAACACGATAAAATTTGGTGTCTGCTTTTGTCCATACCACAATACGTTAACCTTTGGTGTCTGCTTTTGTCCATACCACACCACGTTAAACTTTGGTTATTGATTATCTGGTTGTTTTATTGAAACTCTTCTACTTTTTTGAAAACTATGACCACGTGTGTTGCTTGGTTTTGTGACGTAGTCGTTTTCTTGTTAGTGTTTCTGTTTTTGCTGCACCACTGGGAAGGACTATCTGTCGGCTCTGCTGGACTTGTTAGGCTTTAACCCCTTGTATTTCTTGGATCTTCGTTTTAGTATGATTCGTTTCAAGTGTGACCCACACTTTCCTCTCCCGTTTTTGGAGCAGTTGACCATGACGATTAATCCGCCTCCCCCGCCGCTTCAAACTTGGCGAACTTAAGGGGGGGGGGGGGAATTCACGTAAAAACTGGTAAGTGGTTTCACCACCTGGAGCTGCTTCATAGCCTTTGGTTTTCTGCAAGGCAGCAGTTATTTGCTAACACACACATACACAAAGAGAGGCACACAGACAGACAGACATACACATATATATATATATATATATGTCAAATCTATATTTGTATATAATTGATTGAGGATACCAAGAAGGACTAAAATACAGCCATCACACATTACCATCATTCAAATATTTGCCGATTTCAAGAGAAGTCCGACAGAGCGACACCACCTCTCCAATGCTATTTACAGCGGTTCTCGCACATATTTGTCAACGTATCAGTTGATCTGAAGATAGATAAAAGTAAAACACAATTCACCAGAAACCCTTACTGCACTAAGCAGGACATTAAGCTCCGAGAGAAACCCATACAGGATGTCAACTTCTATATCTACCTAGACCAAGAGATAAATGTCAACGATAAAATCGACAACGAAACCTCTAGACGACGAAAAGCTGCTTGGTATTCCTTTAACGCCAATAAGCCAATACTCCAAGAGATGAAAGACACCATGGTAAGAGCACACACTTTCAACAGTCCTTCCAGCAATGTCAAGTGGATGTGATGTGGAACTTGCGTAAACAGGAAATGAGAACCTCCGAGTCATTCGAAGAACAATGGAACATTTCCATACTGGATAAGATCCGAAACGAAAAAATTCGACATCAAACTTCATTTCGAGATGTTGTGGAAGTAGTGATATGACGCTAGGCATGTAATACGCATGCGTGACACCAGATGGAACCGTCGCACAATGTTTTTATGGCCATACACGTGTACTCGTCCACAGGGTCGTCCACAGGGTCGTCCACAGGGTCGTCCTCATACAGAATATTGTTGGTTTCATCGCATACGGCACATCTGTCGGACTGACGCCGACGATAATGTAATGTGTGTCATGTATATATGTAGCTTAGTCCTAGTCTTAATCGACCTGCGTTTCTATAAGGGTGAGTGTCCTTGTGTAGGCTACAACGTCTGAGCGAGTTGGTGGTAGTCGGTAGATGTATTTATATATAATATTATATACACTGATGTCACTTTATGTACGAACGGTTAGGAGGGCAAATGGCTGTAATTAACAACAAATGTAGGGATATGCACATATAAGATTTCAGATGAAAGAAGAACACTCAGGGATGCATGCCCCACTGACTGTCGCATTGTACGGTTCAGCACCAGCGGAGAATAATCATGCTTGAATTAGCCGGCGTGTGCCAGTGATAGAAAGATGTGGCGCCATCTTGAACATGTATAAGAAGATAACGACTGGACAATGTGGAAGAGATTTGTGACCTACCATGTTTACACCATACTGCAGGAGATGGGAATACACATGAATAGTTGGAGTTGTACACAAACTTCCTGGTCTCCGATGGGAAAACAATCGACTGCACTTATTTAGAGGGAAGCTGCATCTCTGCTATCGAGTAGGGCGGTCCATAATGACGAATGCTTCCCAAATTCGGAGCTAAGAAAGCTGTTTGAGAAAGAACATCTGAAAAACTTGGAAAAGAGACAACATATTGGAATTTAGAACGTTCGCATGGAAACATAAAGATTTCAAATATAATTTCAGAAACGAATAATATGCAACTTGATGTTTTGGGATGGGCGGTGGACATATTTAATGGCACTGGATACATGATAACAGACCGTACAAATGTACGCTCAGGAGGGTGGACTTATGAGCCAGTCGAAGGAATTTTGTTGAAAATTTTTTTAGGAAAAATCCTGTATTGATAATGAATGGACACACAATTATTGAATGATGCTGCTCATGTTAAGGGATATAGACTGTTGTCCTTTTTATAAACGTATGTAGCAAATCAAGAACACAGTGAAGAAGAAATGAGTGAATATTTTGAGGATTTCAACATTCCAATTGAATCTACTATCGTTCTGATAGTAAATGCAAAAAAGAACTCCAACATACGAAAATAGAAATATAAGAACTCAGTGGTGCATTTTAGACTAGGAAAAGGAAACGACAATGGGGATAGACTCACACATTTTAGTGGATAAAACCCATCGAGTTATTTGTAACATAATTTTCTAGTAAGTTTCAAGAAGAATTTACTCGTAGAAAAACCCACGAGATATAGTAAGAAATCGGATTGACTTTATTATAATAGCCGACAGGTTCAATAATGGAGTGACGATTGCATAGAGCTATGCATGTTGTGGTATACATTTCGATTCCAATCCCGTAGTGATGAAAATAACCGTCGCACTGAAAAACATAGACATCCCACATACACTGGATCTTCATATCTATCTTTCAGCAGCTGAACACTAAATAGAAATACCTTCTGGAAGTCAAGAATATATAGGACAGCATTAAGTGAGACTGTCTACAGTCCTACCTCATCGAAGATTATCTAAAAAGTTTAAATCACATGGAATAGGTTAGAAGGTTGCTGAATGGATTGAAAGTTGGTTAACGGGAAGAAAGCAGAAGGTGGGCATAAATAAGGAGTGGTGGGAAGTACAAAGTGAAGTGTCACAGGGTCCGATTTTGGGACCAGTTTTGTTCTTGATATATAAACGATCTGGACATTGATATAGCATTCATGACTGAAAAATTTGCTGATGACACAAAACCATGTAAGAGTGTATCATCTATAGCAGAGTGGATATATTGAGGTCGGATTTAGATTATTTTCGAGACTGGTCTTTGAAATGGCAAATGGAGTTTAATATAGAAAAATAAACAGTCATTCACATGGGTAGATCCAATATAGAACATAATTACAGAATGGGCGAGAACAATATTATAATGACAGGTAAGGAAAGGGACCTAGGGACTATAATAGCATATAGGAAAAATGAATGAGCAAATCCAGGTAGCAGTGAAAAAGGCAAATGCAATTTTAGGTATACGAATCAGAAAAACCGGCCAACAGCGTCTAGAAAAGATAAGAATTCGAGGTGACAATGAAGGTTTATAAGATAATCACAGGAAAGGTTAAATTAGTCTATAAGAAGGTTTTTCCAATTACAGCCATCCACAACAACAAAGAGGGCACAGATACAAATTAACTAAGGAAAGATCCAGATTGGATATTAGGAAATATTATTTTAGTCAGAGAGGGGTGAATGCTTGGAATGAATTGCCTTGGTAGGTAGAGGATGCAGGGACAGTAAATGCATTTAGGAATAGATTGGATGGGCATAGCTTTTAAAGCAGGGTAAAGCAAATGTAACTTGTTGTCTACAGACTCTGATGAGTCTTCTAAACCAGTATAAAGACATTAAGTTAAGTTAAGTTACAATCAAGCATACAGACATAAAATATAACTCATCCTACAAAAGAGATTTAAAAAAACAATAACGTATGGATGACTGACGACATTTAAGCAAATAATGAGAAAAAAAAAAGAGGGCACGTACACTCCAGAATATAGTGTACTAACCATTTAAAAACATTACAATTGTATGTGTCGACAATCACAAGAACAGTAGATAGCATCAACATGGAAGGTAGTCGAACATGGGAAATAAGCACACCACAAGAGCTATGCATTCATAAATAAAGCATTTAAAAACACAATAATGCTTGAACAAAATGTAGGATGCGTTAATCACAAGGTATAAGACATCTCGCTTGATGAGAATGATATATTAAACAGATGGACGGAATATTTCAGTGAACTTTTCGATGACGGCATACCATCAACGTTTAATAATGGCGGATCGAACATTCTTAGATCCGTGCGGAAAACAATAACAGAAACAAGCACGGGGAAAGCAACAAATTTAGATTTGGTGGAAGAATTAGATGCAGATACAACAAATCATCTGTGTAATGGCATCTGCAGAATCTATACTGAGAGACCTGATTACATCTGTATTTGTACCACTACCCAAGAAATCTCGTGCGAAAGGTTGTTCGAATTCTAGAACAGTCACGCTACGAACCACAAATTAAGATGCTGCGACTATTGTATTCAAGATATTTGTAGGCGTAAAGTAGACACCAATGTTCTCAGAGAAGAATTTTGAACACAACAGAACAGTTTAGTAAGAGAATAATATTCGGTATTACAACACTGGCTGACACATATTTTGATGTACAGAAAACCATGTATACCTGATTTGAGTTCAGCACTAGAAATGAATGACTTGCTCATGTCTAAGAAACATAGGAATGGATGGGCAAGAGACACGAACACACGAGCTTGGAACTGGGAGCAACTTCCTCTGGAAGATCTAGCTGGCTTTACGCACTTACTATTGATGAATGCAAAAGAGGAGTGAGACAGGGATGTGTGCTGACCACTTCTCTGTTTAACGTTTACACAGAACACATTTGTGACAGATAGAGAAATCGTATGAACTCAATATCGGTATCAACAAGCAATCTCAAATGATGTTCGGCCTGGAAAATTGGACAGCGAACACACAGCTGGAGGAGGGAATTGATGCATTGGAAGTGTTCATATATATATATATATATAAATGGGACGTATCTAGTGAGCATTAACAAAAATGAACTTTCTTGGTCAGAGTGACCGATTGTGTCTGAAACTGTTGGTTGTGGCTATTGTATTGTTTGGCTGGAATGTTACTTCTGACAGTTAAATCATCTTCTTCATCTTCGTACGCTGTCGAACGTCAATTTGAATTTGTTCAAAGAAAACAGCGGCCATCCTAAGACTATCGACACTGCCATAGAGCTTGTCTAGTGTTGGAACTGGTGATGGACACATGTGTTTTTTCTGGTCCTCGTATGTCGGGCAATTTTATTGCAGATGTTCGGCGGTTATTTTCTCTGTACCACAGGGGCATTAGTAGCACCTATCTTCAGTTTGTTGTACAGATAGTACCTCAGTCTGTTGTGACCTGTGCGGAGTCTGAAGATCACCGCTTGCTTTCTTCTGTTCAACTGGTAATAAGCATCATTGTTTTGTGTAGCCAGTACGCTCTGTTTTCCATTTGTCCATTTTGTATCATCTGGCCCTAATAAACCTTTTGGACTCTTCGTAGGTCACACTGGAATTTGGCCGTGGTAACCTTCTACCTTTTTTTGCCAGTCTGTCTGCCTCCTCGTTGTCTTGCGTGTTACAATGGGATGGAACCCATTGTACCACGACTCTTTTGGGCGTGGACTGCTGGCATAGTTGACAGAGTACTGATCTTAAATCATTTAGTACTGTATTTTTCTGGCTATTTGGTGCTATAACCACGGACAGAGTATCTGTCAAAGAGAATATATGGCTTTCATTGCTTTCACCATTTAACATTGCTTCTACTGCAGCTTTCAATGCCTCTGCCTCTGCTCTGAAATTGCTTGAGAATTTTCAAGTTGTCACTGGCAGTGTTATCTTTCTACCGTTTGTTAAACCCATGAATATCACTCCTCCTCCACTTTCTGTTCCGTTTTTTACAGAACCGTCAGTGTATGCATGGACTCGGTCAGTGATTGGGTAATTTAAAAAAAATATACTTTAGGGTTATGTTTCTTCTTTTCTTTTCAGTTTGGCTGTTCTTGTATTCGGTACCTGTTATATTTTCTATCACCTCTGGAAAGCTCTGATGTTTCCAGATGTGTTTGCGGGCAGTATGGATTGGCTTTAGTGTTGATCTGACGTTCATATGGTCTTCTCAAATCTTTGTTTTGATTATTTCTACAAAGTTCCTCCGCTTTAGTCCCACTTTTCCAATTTGTAATCTTCTCAAGTTCTACAATTGGTGTTGACTTCATGCCTCCTGTTATAATTTTCTTGGCTTGGTTTTTAAGTCTCTTCATTATATCAAAGTTCACCTTTACTGCTGTTGCCTGTGCCGCAATGCCATACTCTAGAACTGGTCTCACTCTTCCAGTGTACATTTTTTTTAGTATTCTCTCATCTGCTCTCCAGCTTGTGCCAGCAAATTTCTTTATGATAGCCATTCCTTGTCTTGCTCTCATTCGGTTTCTCTCGATCTGAGTTCTCCATGTCATGCGCCGATCAAATGTGATGCCCAAGTAGTTTTGGTTGTCGTTCAGCCTCAGACATTTGCCATTAAGACTAATGTTGGTGTTTTGTGGTTTATTTGAAAATATCGTACACGTTATTTTTCTTCATTTATTTTGACCAGCTATGATTTCGCCCACTTCTCCAGCGATGTTAGGGCCTGCTGCATCCGATTGTTTGCTATGGTGAGATTTACTTCAGAGATCCACAAAGCCAGATCGTCTGCAAACATGGAGCTGTGGACTCTTCTTGGTACATTTTCTATTATGTTCTTTACATACACCACAACAAGTGTAGGTAACAGTACTCCTTGGGGTACTCCCTGCTCCAGTGTCACATTTCTGCTCATCTGCCCTTGTACTTGAATTCTGGCTGTTCTGTTTTCGAGGTAATGACTGATCCATCTGCACATTTTTCCAGATACTTCGGTTCTTCATAGATTGACTTCAAATCCCTCTATAAATGAGTATTTTGTTCACATTATATGCTGTTCCGATGTTGAAATAGATCTGTTGCGTTGTATTGTGCCCCTTTTATGTATACCCCTACTTGTTGACGGCTTTTATCGAATAATCTTTCATCCATCTATTATTATTGGTAAATAAAACTTCAATTCAAAGTTTCTTGTTTTGTGTCTTTGTTTCCAAGAACGGTTATACCAGTTAACATATTGTATTCTAACCCTCCCCGGGGGACGGCTTGGCCTAGTGGATAAGTGGCACGGCTCACAACCCGAAGGTGCTGGGTTCGATCCCCATCACAGCACCGGTCGTTACCCCGGGGAAGCAAACCCTTAGAAAATGCAGGAGGAAGCAGACCCTTACATAAAATGCATGCTGAAGTCGGATGTATTGGGCCGACAGGCGCAAAATAAAAACTACAGTGCAACGCACACCGCCTTGGGGATTAGAGAAATAAGGCGAACGCAAAAAAAAATAAAAAAATAAAAATAAAAATAACCCTTCCCTTCCCATGAAATGCACGTTCAGTGAAAACCTCAGAAAACATAATAAAATAACAACAAATTAGAAGGATGCATGTAATATACTTTCATTTGAATTTGGATTTCCTCCCTGAATCCTCATTAGTCTTTTTAACTGCACATATACATTTTAATATGATTCGCATTTCTTTGGCCTCCAGCTGGTCTGTTCATATATTTATTGATTTTCCACGCTTCGATCGTGTAATTTGCATGATTGCCATGTCTGCAAGGTTGAACTTGTTATCATTTTGTTCAATTGGATCCTTGCGCTAGCTCGCAGCGCCTTTTTTCTTTCTGAAATATATGTCGTCTCAGAGAAAGAGATAAATCGTCATTGTGTTACATGCTAACTGTAACTACTTTTTCTGTTATTTCAGGTAGAGTCATGGCCAACTAACACTGGTCTTCCATGGAGCTGTCAAACGTTACAGTACTGGCCATCTTGCTGTGCCTTATTCAAGGTCAGTGTCCAGAAGTTGTCTGTGACAAGACATGTTTTCTATGTTGCGTAACGGATTAAAATCACTGATAAGTAATACACCTGTCGTCGGGGAATTATGTGTACGAGACTTTATTGTGCGAAGTCACTATATTTTATTAAATTGGGCTATCGGTTACTTGACTCTCTGGCACGTCACTCTCAGCTGTAAGTTATGGGTAGACTCTGTGCTTGAATTATTTTCCCTCTTAAAAATCTCACTTATGGATAGACAAATTATACTAGTATGCAATCACGCATCCCAGTGTATGGTGCCAGATAACTGTTGTGTTGTAAATGAAACCGTTGGGAAACTGGTTGACTCAAATGATTATCAATCAGATCATAAGCTGGAATCTTATAGCAAGGAAGGGAGAAAATATAATTTTAAGACAGATGTTAAGACGATGACAAAATCAGTTAATTACATAACCTAGACAGGTAATGTCAGTAGAACAAATGTGGAAGCAGAGAAGGAGAGTTTCACAACAATTATAAAGTATCTAAAAGAGGAATTTGTTCCACGTAGGAAGTAAACCTCAAACGAAAAAAGTGTGTAACTAAATCTGTAGTTAAATGCTAAAAGTCACGCATTAAAAAATATATAGAGGCAAGAAAATCGGCAGAAACATTTACAAATATTTGGACAAGTAAACCATTGGGTCGACTAAATACATTGACAGTACATAGGGAGTGCTTTTGTTTCTTAATATAACTTCTTTATATATTTGGGTTAAAAGATTAAGCAGAGTCTGTATAATACGAATTTCTTCAAGCCAACTTGATCTCAAAGTAACTGTACATCCATCCTTTTCTTAAATGCTTTAATTGACCCTGTTCCACTATTTCTTGTGGCAATATATTTCCAGAATTCACTACTATCTAACTCTAACTAAAAAAATAAAAATAATATGAACCTTTCTTTATTTAAAGTGTAGCTGTGCTCTCTAGTTCTTTCAGCCGGATGTATCTGTGCTCTCTAGTTCTTTCAGCCGGTTGTATCTGTGCTCTCTAGTTCTTTCAGCCGGATGTATCTGTGCTCTCTAGTTCTTTCAGCCGGTTGTATCTGTGCTCTCTAGTTCTTTCAGCCGGATGTATCTGTGCTCTCTAGTTCTTTTAGCCGGATGTATCTGTGCTCTCTAGTTCTTTCAGCCGGATGTATCTGTGCTGTCTAGTTCTTTCAGCCGGATGTATCTGTGCTCTCTAGTTCTTGCAGCCGGATGTAACTGGGCTCTCTAGTTCTTTCAGCCGGATGCACTTTGAAAATCTTGTTATAGTCTGATGTATCCTTCCAGTTAATTGTCTCAGCTGTAGTAAATTAATTTTTTGTCTTAAATCACTTCAGTCTCTTTTCTGTAGGCCGGTTTTTCAAGTTTACACGTAATTCCGGAATCGCACTATCCTTTTTGCTGCCATTTGTGGTATCATTTCCAGCAAGTTTATATTCCCTCTACGATAAGGACTCCACACCCGAAGACAATACTCCAATATAGGTCTATCTAATGATTTCTACAGTTTGACTATCACGTCTTTGCTCCTTTGAACGAAAGGCCTTCTAGTCAAATCATACTTTTTTATGTATGGAACAAAAAATGTATTTCAAGTAGTAGAATTGGCAATTATTCTTCGATATAATCTTCTAAAACGTTGTTTCAATTATCCTAGAGTTTAAGCAATGCTTGAAAAGCCTCATCGTAGAAAGTCTGTCAGAATGCCGGAACCAATCCAGGACAGTCTTTCTGATCAAACCCAACGTTCACTAACCTTCCAAAAGTGTTCACCGTACTCAGTAAAAGGCTTGCTGCTTGTGCAGTCTCGGCTACAGGTTTTGTGTCCAGGATAAAACGTTTCACAATCTGGATGTTTACAGGAATGACTGGTGGATTCAGGGCCACTATGGCCTATGTCGTCAGTCGCGGATTACGGCCTTCTCTTAAACGTTTGAACCATTACAATGTCTTACTGCCCCTGATTGCCTCATCACCGTATTGTGATTACAGTCTTGTATAAATTTCCGCAGGTTTCACGACTTCTTTCACATAAAACTTCATCACAACATGCTGCATTATGCAAGCACTAAAATTATTGTCCGTCATGTTTATTTTTGTATCACTTGACTGGCCCATAACAAGTGAGCAACCTATCAGTAATAGGACACAATTGCCAATAACTAATGATATTAGTTACATCACGCCATACACCTATTCAGGAACAACTACAACAAAAAGTCGCTGTATGATTTGAACGTCCCTCGTAATTCTTTTTATAATACCTGATTTGCCTTTTTCACTTCTACCTGCACTTGCTCACTCACCTTACCTGTAAGATATATTATAACCCCTAGGTTCCTTTAATTGTTATATTCCCAATATGGATCTCTCCCACCCTATAATTATATACCATATCAAAAATGTCCATGTGAATGACTGTACATTTATGTACATTAAACTCCATTTGCCAACTCTGAGACCGTTCTTGAATTTTATCTAACCTCAATATATCCACCACTGGTTTAGATGAAACACTTCGGCATAGTTTGGCAAATTTTGTAATCATGGATACCGATATCATTGTCCAAATCAATTCTTCTTCTGCTGCGTTCGTTCTCATTCTCCTGCTACCAAGCCCTGAACAGGGCTTTGCAAGTAGCAGGATGTAGTCCGGAGAACGAAATGAGGTGTGTCGCTAGTTTACAGTTTGACTACGATATTTGCACCTTTCGGTCCACACATCCGTCGTCGGCTGGTCCAAAACATTTAAATATCCACAAAAATATGTTCTAAAATCGAGACCTGTATAACTCCAATTTTTACTTTACACCATTCAGAGTACACCTTAGGTATGACCCCTATCTGCCTTCCTCCCGGTAACAAATTTGCTATGCATTTGTCAACTTTGTCACATATTACATGTGATTACATCTTCCTAAACAATCTTTGATGAGATACTCTATCAGCAGACTTTGCAAAATCGAGATAAATTCCATCCACTGACTCAATGCCCTCCCTTCCCCTATCAAAAATTATGGTAACCTCCTCAGTGAATTCTAATAGATTTGTTAAGCACGACCTGCCTTTAGTAACCCCATGCTGACTATTCCTGATCCGATTAAGTTTATCAAAGTGTATATTACAATGTTTTCTTCCACTGCAGGTCAATATTTTGCAGACTATGCTCATTAAAGTCACTGGTCTATAATTTGCTGGATCCCATGTTTTGCCCTTTTTAGAACAAGGGAATCACTCCTGCTTCTTTCCAATCCACTGGAACAATACATTTCACAAGTGACTCTATTGAATAATATAACTAATGGTTTTGCTAATATGTCTTTCATTTCTAAACAACAATTTTGAATGAATATCACCTCGACCCGGACATTTATCCACTTTCAACCCCTCAAATTCCTATGTAATGTAGACTGATCGTAATCCATCCGTATCCAAGTCAATAAAAAAATACATATGAGCTCTGAGATCTTGGAGCAGTTTTCTTGTTTCGAATATTGTGCCAAAGTACTGATTGTGTAGATTAGCAGCATTGCAATTCTCACTTATTATTTTTCTTGCGCCATCTTTGAGAGAGCATTCTTTGTCTTTCGTTCTATATTTATTTTTAAGATAAGAAAAGAAGCTTTTACAATGAGTCTTAATATTTTTAGTTGTTAATTTTTCAAAGTCGTTATTTATTTATTTTTGTTGTTGTTGTTGCTGATCTCTTCACTTTGGGAGTCCTTCAAAGGTACGGTGAGGTGCAGATATAGAGTGGGGTTAGCCAACATCCTCAATGCATTTACCTCTTGGCATTTAGCCTATCCAGCAGGATTGAACATGAGCCTTCCTTTGGGTTTTTTATTAGCCGCTAAACTTGTATGAGGGTCCTGCTACAGAGCTCCCCCCCCCCTCTTCAATCACCTATAGAAGGACTCTCATTGTGAGAGGTATTGTTACCGAGCGTTTCTTCCTTCCCCCACCCCACCCTATCCCCCAATTACCTGTAGAAGGAATGTCATTGTGTGAGGACTTGCTTAAGAGCGCCTCTCTTCATCTCTAGACGGTATGTCTTTGTGTAAGGTCCTGCTGTAGAGCGCCCCGCCCTCCCCCCAATTGTCTGTAGGAGGTATGTCATTGTGTAAGGTCCTGCTATAGAGCGCCCCATCCCCCCCCCCATTGTCTGTAGGAGGTATGTCATTGTGTAAGGTCCTGCTGTAGAGCGCCCCGCCCTCCCCCAATTGTCTGTAGGAGGTTTGTCATTGTGTAAGGTCCTGCTGTAGAGCGCCCCGCCCTCCCCCAATTGTCTGTAGGAGGTATGTCATTGTGTAAGGTCCTGCTATAGAGCGCCCCGCCCCCTTCCATTGTCTGTAGGAGGTATGTCATTGTGTAAGGTCCTGCTGTAGAGCGCCCCGCCCTCCCCCAATTGTTTGTAGGAGGTATGTCATTGTGTAAGGTCCTGTTGCAGCGCAACCCCCATTACCTGTAGAAGGTATGTCATTGTGTGATGTCCTGCTACAGAGCGTACCCCCTCCCCTCCCTCTCCCCTCCCCTCCCTCTCCCCTCCCCTTACCCCCTCCAATCACCTCTATGAGGTAGGAGAACACGATGGTGACAAATGAATATTTAATACAATTTAACAACTTTCACAAATCGGTTTCTTTGTTCAAATTCTTCAATGACAAATCTTCCTAAAATTGCCCAACGACAAAGCTAAAAAAAAAAATAACAATATCAATAATTAGAACAAGACATCACTTTTACATAAACGAATGAGCACATGCAATCAACAAAACCAGAAAGCATAGTTTGTTTTGTTTTTTTTGAAAATTCTTTATTGCACATAATAAATTATTACAATTTTCAAATTTAAATAACAAATTTCAAATAAAATTTGTGCAAACAAAAACTGCCAGACTGAAAAAGAAAGGAGAGACACTACCCTAAGCTTCATAACGAAAAGCTACCCAAGCATGGACTGGACCCATGCATACACCGACGGTTCTGTAACAAACACTACACAGAACGGAGGGGCAGGAGCATTCCTGAACCTACCAAATGGCAGAAAAATAACACTGTCATTCGCTACTGGTAAGTACACAAGCAATTTCAGAGCGGAGGCAGAGACACTGAGGGCGGCAGTGGAAGAAATGGTAACACACAGTGAAAATGAGAGCCATATAGTCCTGCTGACAGATGCTCTCGCCGTAGTCACAGCGCTAAAAAGCCAGAAAAACACTGAGCTTAATGACTTAAGAGCAGCACTCTGCAAACTGTGCCAGCAGTCCGCACCAAAAAGGGTAGTGGTACAGTGGGTTCCGTCACACTGCAACATCCAAGGCAACGAGGAGGCAGACAGACTGGCAAAAGAAGGTGCAAGGCTACCACAAACAGATACCAGTATGACGTACGAAGAGTCAAAACGGCTTATCAAAGCCAGATACATGACCAAATGGGAAACCGAACATACTGGTTACACCAAAAACGATGCCTATTACCAGTTGAACCGAAGAGAGCAGGTCGTTGTCTTCAGACTTCGCACTGGCCACAACAGACTGAGGTACCACCTATTCAACAAATTGAAGATAGGGTGTACCGACGAATGCCCGTGCGGTACTGGTAAAATGACCACTGAACATCTGCTGCAGAACTGCCCGACATACGAGGATCAGAGAGAGCAGATGTGGCCATTGCCAGTGGAACTGCAAGACAAGCTCTATGGTAGTGGCGAGAGTCTCATTTGACCGCCGCTTTTTTCGAAAAAATAATGGTTACTGTCTGACTGTGTACGCAGAAGAAGAAGAAGAAATAAAATTTGTACATGATGTGAAGTGAAATGAAATGATAATTTCCCATGAGATGAAACATGAGATGGTGGGAGTTACATTTTGTGAAGTGAGTGGTGACTTCAATTTAAAATGATTTAAATTTTCAAGAAGTTAGTGATGTACATTTTTGTTTCTTTGAGATATTTGCAAAGGCAATATGCTTACACATGTGTATCCATACATACATATTCACTTATACACGCATACTTATTTGTTTATACACACACATGCATATTCATTTATACACACTTACAGATGTTTCTTTATACACACACAAGCATATATTCATTTATTCACCTAAATAGAAACAAAAACGTACATGCATGTACATATAACTACTTAGTCGCATAAAATATTCCATTCATTGTATCCAGTCAATATATCATGGACACACTAAACAAAAAATGATATCATGTACCCTACAAAGTAGAGTTTGAAAAATACCTAAGACTCATTATATTGCTCCTCTCCACGGAAATCTTTAGTACATTTTTGTTTGTTTTGAAAATTCTTTATTGCACAAAATAAATTATTACAATTTTCAAATTTGAACAACAAATTTCAAATAAAATTTGTACATGATATGAGGTGAAATGAAATGATAATTTCCCATGAGATGAAACATGAGATGGTGGGAGTTACATTTTGTGAAGTGAGTGGTGACATAGTTTATTTAAATTTTTCGAAAATTCAACTGAATTGCAATCTGATCATCTAGAAACCCAAAATATATCTTCTTTTCTTAGACATATATATTGTTCTGTTGACCCTGACGTTTCCTGGCAGCCTGTCAGTCTGCTATCATTGATGAGAATGCCCATCCTTGGCCCAAATTGACTGTAACACTTCTGACAGGAAAGCCCTAGAGTCAATGGAAATACATTGTTTACATTTATATCACCTGATTTGCCTGGTGCGTCCAGTCTTGAGTTATCTGCTGCCAGCATTTCCCGTGACACAGTCATTTCCCTTGATGGCTGGTTACCGGACTTCAGTTACCCTATACCACAGACTTGAACACAATGACACGATCAAATCGTCGTGGGTGATGACGACGGATCAACTTGGCAGAGCAGAATAGAGGTAGTGGTCCTAGGTATCTAGGGAATAGGGTGAAATCAGATTGGACGAAATATACATTGCTTGATGAGAGAGAAAATAAAACACACATACACATGTATACATACACATACACATACACACATACACAGACACACACACACACATGTATACCTACACATACACAAACACATACACACTCACACACACACACACATACACACACACATACACACACACACACACGTAAAATATAATTGTGGAAAATATCAACCTTTGTCTTCTCAATATGTATTACATTTATCTTATTGTGTCTGGACCTTATGACTATTTGGCTGTGTTGGAACTTATGGAAATTTAGTTGTTGGAACTTACGGACATTTGGCTGTGGTGGAACTTACATAAGTTTGGTGATGTTGAACTTACAGAAATTTGGTTGTGTTGGAACTTACGCACGTTTGGCTGTGTTAGAATTTATGGAAATGTGGTTTACTAGATCTTATGGAAATTTGACTGTGTTGAATCTTATGAAGATTTAACTGTGCTGGGTCTTCTGTAAATTTAGCTGTGCTGGAACATATGGAGGGAGATTTAGCTGTGCTGGATCTTCTGGAGAGAGATTTAGCTGTGCTGGATATTCTGGAGATTTAGCTGTGCTGGATCTTCTGGAGATTTAGCTGTGCTGGGTCTTCTAGAGATTTAGCCGTGCTAGATCTTATCGAGGGAAATTTAGCTGTGCTTAATCGTCTGGAGATTTAGCTGTGCTGGATCTTCTGGAGATTTAGCTGTGCTGGATTTTATGGAGGGAGATTTAGCTGTGCTCTATCTTCTGGAGATTTAGCTTTGCTGGATCTTATGGAGGGAGATTTAGCTGTGTTTAATCGTCTGAGGATTTAGCTGTGCTGGATCAACTGGGGATTTAGCTGTGCGGAACTCTGTGCTGGAACTTATGGAGGGAGATTTAGCTGTGCTGGAACTTATGGAGGGAGATTTAGCTGTGCTGGATCTTCTGGAGATTTAGCTGTGCTGGATCTTATAAAGGGAGATTTAGCTGTGCTAGATTCTACGGAGGGGGATTTAGCTGTGCTTGATCTTATGGAGTGAGATTTAGCTCTGCGGGATCTTATGGAGGGAGATTTAGCTGTGCTGGATTATCTGGAGATTTAGCTGTGCTGGATCTTCTTGAAATTTAGCTGTGCTGGGTCTTCTAGAGATTTAGCCGTGCTAGATCTTATCGAGGGAGATTTAGCTGTGCTTAATCGTCTGGAGATTCAGCTGTGCTGGATCTTCTGGAGATTTAGCTGTGCTGGATTTTATGGAGGGAGATTTAGCTGTGCTCTATCTTCTGGAGATTTAGCTTTGCTGGATCTTATGGAGGGAGATTTAGCTGTGTTTAATCGTCTGAGGATTTAGCTGTGCTGGATCATCTGGGGATTTAGCTGTGCGGAACTCTGTGCTGGAACTTATGGAAGGAGATTTAGCTGTGCTGGAACTTATGGAGGGAGATTTAGCTGTGCTGGATCTTCTGGAGATTTAGCTGTGCTGGATCTTATGAAGGGAGATTTAGCTGTGCTAGATTCTACGGAGGGGGATTTAGCTGTGCTTGATCTTATGGAGTGAGATTTAGCTCTGCGGGATCTTATGGAGGGAGATTTAGCTGTGCTGGAACTTACGGAAGGGGATTTAGCTGTGCCGGATTATCTGGAGATTTAGCTGTGCTGGATCTTCTTGAAATTTAGCTGTGCTGGATCTTCTGGAGATTTAGCTGTGCTGGATCTTATTGGGGGAGATTTAGCTGTGCTCTATCTTCTGGAAATTTAGCTGTGCATGATCTTATGGAGGGAGATGTAGCTGTGCTCTATCTTCTGGATATTTAGCTATGCTGTATCTTATGGAAGGATATTTAGCTGTGCTGGATCTTCTGGAGATTTAGCTGTGCTGGATCTTATGAAGGGAGATTTAGCTGTGCTAGATTCTACGGAGGGGGATTTAGCTGTGCTTGATCTTCTGGAGATTTAGCTTTGCTGGATCTTATGGAGTGAGATTTAGCTCTGCGGGATCTTATGGAGGGAGATTTAGCTGTGCTGGAACTTACGGAAGGGGATTTAGCTGTGCTGGATCTTCTGGAGATTTAGCTGTGCTGGATCTTATTGGGGGAGATTTAGCTGTGCTCTATCTTCTGGAAATTTAGCTGTGCATGATCTTATGGAGGGAGATGTAGCTGGGCTCTATCTTCTGGATATTTAGCTATGATGTATCTTATGGAAGGAGATTTAGCTGTGCTGGATCTTCTGGAGATTTAGCTGTGCTGGATCTTTTGGAAGAAAATTTAGCTGTGCTGTATCTTTTGGAGATTTAGCCGTGCTGGATCTTATGGAGGGAGATTTAGCTGTGCTGATCTTCTGGAGATTTAACTGTGCTGGATCTTGTGGAGATTTAGCTGTGCTGGATCTTGTGGAGATTAGCTTTGCTGGATCATATGGAGATTTAGTTGTGCTTGATCTTATTAACTTGGGGATGAAAAGTAACATAACCTTTTCATAGAACGTTATCAACTATAGCTCATAAACAATTCCAATCAATAGGGTCAGAAATAGTTGCAGATTAAAGCGTTTGAGCAATTAAAGATGTAACATATCAGCATGAGTCGTTGCATATACAACCTGTAGATCGTGTTGCTGGACGCAGGAGAGAAAGACCGATTGTATCAAGATATTTGCGTGGTGAATACTACAGTGAGTTTATAAGAAAATAGACAAATTAAAAGTACTCCCTATTAGTCAACAAGTCTGCTATCCATTGTTAGTCATCGGGAGAAAACAATAACTCTAAGCTTCAGCAAGAACCAATATACAACGTTACTTGTAGATCGTTATAGCTCAGTTTAATCATCTATTTGTTATCAAATCAGAGAAGAGAAACGAATCAATGTTCTCAAGGAAGGATAAATCCTAATAGAATGAACTATTCCTGTTTAAGACATAACCTTGGCTAGAAAGGTTACATTTTCCAAATACTAATAGGATCATTTTATTGTTTCCTTTTCCTCCATATTCAACACAGAGGCCATACTGCACCTGGCTACCTCCAATGAAACATGTATCCTAGTACGTCTGTCCGTTCTTACAGTGGTTAATTCTATGGCAACTAGTTTTATATAATGAGTTTGCTAGCCTCATGTACAACCCACTTTTGTTGGAAAGCCACATTGGTCTAATTATTTCCTCCAGTAGGACCATGTTTGGGATGCCCCAACAGGTGATACCACTTCAGATGGGTGTGTTTCTTCTTAGATATTGGGGAGTATTCATACGTGTGTATCTCGTCTTTATCTCACCTATCTCTGTGTCTCTTTTCCAAGAATGTCTAGATCTTTCGTTGTTTGCCATATTGGGCTTGAGATTGCTTGTGAGGAGCCGTTTTATTATTTTAAAGTTTGCTTATTTCAGTATATGATCCGTCCGTTTAAATATTCTTGCCTGTATTGTCCATGTTTACTCAAATGGATTCACAGTATAGGCATAGAGTAGGCTAGAGTGAGACATGGAAAGGTGTGCACCACATCATGTGACGAAAAACCGTGAAGGATCTCCAACTGAAAGTTATGCACAAGTGACCATTATCGCGGACTTGAACCTGCTAGTGGAAACGTGTCTTGATTTGCAAGAAAGCTATAGAAATAGTATTACAATGAACATATTTAAGGCAAGATACAGTGATGTTAGACTGTTGTCAGAGGGATAAATAATTTATTAGTAGATATAAATGGCATCTGAGACCATCACAGAACACAAGTAGTAATTGATAGATTTACTGCACGAAGGTTGCATCTATAATGTATACAAGGCTGAGAAAAAAAAAAGAAAAAAAAAAAAGAGACTCGAGAGGACGAGATACGCTTCTGCTTCTCGTGTTCGTATAGTTTTGCTTTAATGCTGGAATGTCCAAATAAAAACAACTGTTACGGGAAAATCACGAATGCCGTTGTGCACAAAGAACTACATTTCTAACCCTTTTCGTACTGTGCAATATTTGAATACTTTTAACCTAACAATTGACAGAGCTCTACAATATTTGTTTGAAAATTGTAATCGACAAAATGAAATCATAACAAAGAGCCAAGAAAATGTTGACGTGAAAAGGGAATAAACTCTGCAAAAAGTCAATGCAATTGGAAAGGGGGCGGAGGCTAGAGGGGCAAAAACCGGGGACGGCATGGGCTAGTGGTTAAGTGACACGGCTCATAGCCTGAAGGTGCTGCGTTCGCTCTCCAATCACAGAACCTGCCGTTACCCCGGAAAGAAAACCCTTAGAAATTGGAAGAGGAAGCAGACCCTTAAATAAAATGTATACAGAAATCGGATGCACTGGACCGACAGGCGCAAAATAAAAACATAGTGCAACGCACACCGCCTTGTAGAATAGGAAACAAGGCAAATGCACACACAAATTTTAAAAAAAGGAACAAAAATATGTACAACCTACTTGGAATGGGCACTAACATATCTATAACCTAATCGTGAATTTACGCTAACAGATCTATAACCTAATCGTGATATACGCTAACAGATCTACAACCTAATCGCGAAGTACGCTAATAGATCTACAACCTAATCATGAAGTACGCTAACAGATCTACAACCTAATCGTGAAGTACGCTAACAGATCTACAACCTAATCGTGAAGTACGCTAACAGATCTACAACGTAATCGTGAAGTACGCTAACAGATCTATAACCTAATCGTGAAGTACGCTAACAAATCTACAACCTAATCGTGAAGTACGCTAACAGACCAACAACCTTCACAACCTTCGACACGAACCTTCCTTTATGCTGCACTGGAAGCATATAGCCACTACTGTGGTTGATCTACCAATGCAAGTCTCGCCAAAGTTTGTGTTTGTTCATGCCCGGGTTGTGTTTGTGTTACATTAACTTATTACATGGTAAGGTTAACAGATCCATACACATCCATCTTTATCTCTATATTACAACCAAAAATTAAATCTAAATTTCCAACGAAGAACTTCTTGCCCAACTGGAACCATTTACATATGCACACAATCAAAACCGGCCCCCGATAGATTTAGATCGGTCATGTCCTAGGAAAATAACATGTTTCCGTCCCGAGAACATCTATGCCATTCACTCCAGAGAGAAGACGAAAGAGAGCCCACCTCACACCATGACGATGAACTATAGAAGCCGAAATGAAGATCATGAACCAGCACTGCGTCACTGTGCGAAGGATGTCTGCAGACCGGATGAAGTGACGGGAGTCTGTTGATGTCTTTTAAACCGTCATTGACGAGATGTTCAGCAATCGTATTGACAGCCATTGTCCAGTGATCTGGTAAGAAAAGACGATATGCCTATTGTATATAACTCTGTCTGTAATATTATGTCTGCCATTTTTTTTGCATATTTGCAGACAGCGAACAAGGAATAAACGAACGTCAAATCTTGAACAAACTTTTCGTGGAATCTGATTATAACAAGTATGAGAGACCTGTAGAAAACGAAACAGAGGCTATTGACGTGCACTTCGGTATTATTTTACAGCAGATTATAGATGTGGTAAGTGTCCTACTAACAATTTGTCATCATCATAATAATCATAATAATAATCATCTCTACTAATAATACTGTGATCATTTCCGTTCCGAACACAACTGTGGTCACTTGATAATACCAGATATGAATAGTCAATTACATTTTAGGTTCAAAGATGTGTCTTAATTAGGAAGAATGTATTAATATTTATTAATTTTAATTATTATATATTTATATATAATTATATTAGATAATATAATAGTGAAAGACGAAATAGGATGTTAGAAAAAGAAAGAAGAGCTTTGGTGGTAATTTGCAAAACTGCTGCTACAAATGCTCCCCTCACAACGAGACAAATATAAACTGACAAATTATATAATAATTATACCAGCATATAATAATCTCACTTCTATAATCCTCAACATAATCACTTATAATCTGATTATCTCAAATTACCATCAATCCAATTTTTCTTGTTTTCGCTTTTCCCGTTTTGCCTTTTAGAGTTAGATTTTGAAATCTATGAAAATAACTATCATTGAACATCTATTATTAATTTCATGTCATTATTACATATGATCATACAATAATTACCACCAATATCACTCTTTTCATTATCAACACCATCACCAGGTACCAATATACATATTTTTTTGTTGCGTTCACCTTATTTCTCTAATCCCTAAGGCGGTATTCGTTGCACAGTGGTTTTTATTTACACCTGTCGGCCCAGTGCATCCGACTTCAGCATGCATTTTATGTAAGGGTCTACTTCATCTAAGAAACTTTAACCCTATTTTCTAAGGGTTTGCTTCCCCGGGGTAACGGCAGGTGCTGTGATAGGGATCGAACCCAACACCTTCAGATTGTGAACCGTGTCATTAACCACTAGGCCACGCCGTCTCCTGGCACCAATATAATTATTACTACTATCATTTCTATAATTATTACCATCACTTAAAGCCTCATTATCACAAATTACCATCAATATTTGTCTTTATATTTTCCGCTTTGTACATCTCTCTAGGTATTGATTAACTCTTTATTCATTCTCTCTGTATTGTTCTCTCTGTATTCATTCTCCCTGTATTCATTCTCTCTGTATTCATTCTCTCTATATTCATTCTCCCTGTATTCATTCTCCCTGTATTCATTCTCTCTGTATTCATTCTCTCTGTATTCATTCTCCCTGTATTCATTCTCCCTGTATTCATTCTCTCTATATTCATTCTCTCTGTATTCATTCTCTCTGTATTAATTCTCTCTGTATTGACTTTTGTTGTATTGATTCCTTCTGTATTCGATCTTATGCCCGATCAACATCTATATTTAGTATGGTGATCATCTTATCACGAAACCGTTCTCCGTCCAGTGCTAACTATACGCCTGGCTGGTATATATGAAGACACTCTTGTTAGTCAGACAGCTAAACCATTACATTTTCTCTCTGTATATCTAGTGAAGCGATGTTAGCGCATTTCTTTGTATTTGATTGTACATTTCACCCATTAATTAATTTTTTCCAGTTAAAAGCCTAACTACCGCTGTGATCTCAGCGTCATTGTCAATGCAGTCATCAATAATACAATGTGTTAGGACCGAAAGGTGCAAATATCGCAGTCAAACTGTAAACTAGCGACACAACGCATGCCGTTCTCCAGACTACATCCTGCTACTTGCAAAACTCTGTTCAGGGCTTAGTAGCGGCAGATTGAAAACGAACGCAGTAGAAGAAGAAGAACAATTATAAGCCGCAGTCCCTCTACCATCTTCTTTACGTAGGGCATTATAATGACGATTATTATCGTTACTGACATTACTGTTATGACGAAGGCTGGGACAATCACACACGTCTACATTAGAAACGTTGTGAACACTAAAGTAATACATTCCACAAATCGTCTAGTAAGAATTCAAACGAAACCACATCTGTAAAGTCGAAGCTTTTTCCAAAAACTACAAGAAAAGGAAGGTCATTCTAACAGACTCTGGGAGCGTGCTCAACGCCATCTCAAGCCCCTAACAAGATAGACTCTTACATGAAATAAAATAGGACATTGGGTTACGGTACCAGCAACAAGAGATTTAGTCATACAATGGGTTTAGTCATACAATGGTTTCAGTCATACAATGGGTTTAGGTATACAATGGGTTTAGTCATACAATGGGTTTAGTCATACAATGGGTTTAGGCATACACTGGATTTAGTCATACAATTGGTTTAGTCATACAATGGGTTTAGTCAAACAATGGGTTTAGTCATACACTGGGTTTAGTCATACAATGGGTTTAGTCATACAGTGGGTTTAGTCCTACAATATGTTTAGTCATACAATGGGTTTAGTCATACAATGGGTTTAGTCATACAATGGGTTTAGGTCCACTTTGGGATCCTTGGAAACGGAAAGACAGATGAACTTGCTTGTGCAAAATGAAGTGACGTGCGCCACCTCACGCTCCACCTCACGCTCCACTTCACGCTCCACCGAGCTGTAAATAAGCAGACACACTCATAACGGGATGGAGATACCAGAACCTGACGAAGACGGATGTGTCGGGCCGAAAGGTGCAAATATCGCAGTCAAGCTGTAAACTAGCGACACAACGCATTCCCTTCTCCGGACTACACCCTGCTACTTGCAAAGCCCTGTTCAGAGCTTGGTAGCGGGAGATTGAGAACGAACGCAGAAGAAGAGGAAGAAGGAGATACCAGGACAAGGAATTCAAAATTGACAGCATAGACAAACGTAGCAGAAATGGTGAGACAAAGATCTGCAGACTCGGATAAGAACGGAGCATTTTAGACTCAAGACCCACCTCGTCATATTGGGTGCTACAAACACCGCCACATGCAATTGGGGAACACCCAAACAAACACCGCCACATGCAATTGGGGAACACCCAAACAAACACCGGAACATGCAATTGGGGAACACCCAAACAAACACCGGAACATGCAATTGGGGAACACCCAAACAAACACCGCCACATGCAATTGGGGAACACCCAAACAAACACCGGAACATGCAATTGGGGAACACCCAAACAAACACCGGAACATATCCTGCAGGACTGCCCCAATTGTCCAAACCAAAGAAAGGCGGTCTGGCCAGGAGAAGCGAACATGCTTGAAAAGCTGTGGAGGACTGGCGAAGACCTGAAGCGCACAGTCTCTTTCATGAACCTCACCAAGCTAGCAGCATAGCATCAGTTGATCAACGAAGAAGGAGAAGAAGAAGAAGAAGAAGAAGAAGACGAAGAAGAAGAGAAGGAAGACCAAAGCGTTCACGCCCGTCACAAACGAATGTGGTTTCTTCGTCGTTGATCTTTATCCTACTCAACACCTGCCAAGACACATGTAACAGCTAAATAAGGTTGGCAGTTGTAAGAATCGACATTCTGCAATGGACATGCTGCTTTCTTTTTCCTTGATAGAAACATGAAAGTACATGGTTATTTATTGACGCTTTGGTACAAAAGATAAGATGTTGATGTGGCCGCCTTGATAATCAAAATAACAAGTCAAAGATATGTTTGGTTCAGATACACATAAACAGGGCGAGTATGTTTAGCTCAGATACACATAACCAGGGCGAGTATGTTTGGCTCAGATACACACAACCAGGGCGAGTATGTTTGGCTCAGATACACATAACCAGGGCGAGTATGTTTGACTGAGATACACATAACCAGGGCGAGTATGTTTCAGACACCCATATTGGTATTTACTAGTATACTATACTTGCGTCTTAACTCACCTCAGTGTTCTCTGGGTTCCCATCGTACGTCACGGGACATTCCATTTCGGCGCAAGGGGATGCCTGGTCGATATAATTTTATTTTAAACAAATAGTTAAAGAATTATAAAAAAACATACGTGTAGATAAGATAATCAGTTTCACAAAAGTTAGTATTATGATTAGGCTTATGATTAGAGTTATGATTATGTTTAGGGTTAAAGTTTAAAGGCAAGGGGGTTTCCCCATATGAGTCAGTCTCTTTCAGCAGAAAGTTATCTAGGCTGCTGAGAGCATCCCACAAAGTACGAACTCCGTAGCTATCTCCAGCGATGAACCCAGGGATCTCCGAGGATGGACACAGAGATCTCCAGCGATGAACCCAGGGATCTCCGACGATGAACACAGGGATCTCCAGCGATAAACCCAGGGATCTCCGGCGATGAACACAGGGATCTTCAGCGATGAACTCAGGGATCTCCGGAAAAATTGACATAATGAACAGACATTCGCAGCTCGGATTATAAATCTCTGATCTGTAACATTAGCGTCTGTTCTGTTCTGAGTTTCACAGTCGAGTCCTTAGCTTGAGTCCTGGGAAACGTTGGCGACGTCTGACATCAATATTTAAACAATGTATTAGGATGTGGCGGTAAAGGTTGTCATTACTGTGCATTTCTGTCGGGGATAAAGTGTTAGTGACTGAATTATACTAGATATCAGCTTTTCTTGAGTTATTCCTAAAATATTAGCTAGGTAGTCATTTATGCCTAGGTCTACAAGCGTGCCGAGAACGCAATACGGGCCCCTCGAACAAGATAACCAGATGTCCTGTTTCAGCTAAAGGACGACTACTTCAGACTAATTATAAAATGGTTATGCTTTCTCTCAGCTGAGGAGGAAGACTAAAGTCGGGTCATGCAAAATATACTGATCAGACATGTTAGTCAGGGTCAGGCAAAATATACTTGCCAAGACCCTCACCTTGAGTTCTTCGAAGTACTGCTTGGAGACGGGTTGTTCAGATGGCAGCCTGGCTAACAAGGTGAGGCTCGACATGATCCCCGTAATAGTGAGTGACACGCAAAGACAAAACATAGGCCAACCGACAGGAGGTCCCTGGTACACCCTCATCACGCCGCTCGGGATGTGAGGTAAGCTACAACAACTCGTCACTTACGTCCTGTTTAGGGTGAACCAAAGAGTAATTATACTCATTGCGGGCATTCGACAACAACAGCTTTCTCTCAGACACTCAGCTGTTTTACTCCAAACCGAAAGATGTCTACTTATTTGCTTATTATTAACATGAGATTTTGAATTTTAAAAAACGTGACTACATGCTGACTCTTATATATGCTCTCTTATTGCATTTTAGAGATTGAGTAAATAGTCGACACGCATGAAAATAATTCGGTCTCATGAGCACTGTATCTTCTTCTTCTTTGTTCGTTCTCAATCTCCCGCTACCAAGCCCCGAAAAAAGCTTTGCAAGTAGCGGAATGTAGTCCAGAGAACGGAATGCGTTGTGTCAGGGTTTACAGCTTGATATTTGCAACTTTCGGTCCAACACATCCGACTTCAGCAAGCATTTTTGAGTACCGGGTTGCCTTCTCTCTTCAATCCCTTCTACTTAGCCAGTCCGCTCTGTTGCAGCTTTTTATCCAGGATCACCGCGTGGAGGTGTAGAAGGGTCTTGGCAGCTCTGGCTCGCTGACCCTGACGCTAGCAATCAGCTATGTGTCGTTGACCGCTGCAGTTTATGCGCTGCTTCGCGTCTTGATCCCATCGCTGTATCTAAGATACAAGATCAATGTGGCACTTAGGAAGCACATACCGTCCTTTGATGCAGAAGAATAAGACAAAATGTGTAATGCATCTAACCTGATGTTGTAACTGCCTCGCTCCGTTTTTTGTTGGCCCTTATTATTATGAAAATAATAGATTTTGTAGGACAATTAAGGCCAAACAAGCGTTGTGCCTAGCGGGTACTTATTTATTATGTAAGACCAGTTTTGTCAGTTGGAAATAGATAATAGACACATATCAAGCAACTACAAGGATCACGTTAAGTGACAGTGGTGTGATTTTACTGGAGAATATAACGATTTCCCATAGCAGCTAGGAAACCTAAGGTGGATATGCAGAGGGAGGTCAGCGTGTAATAATAAATCCAACACACATCAGAACAAAGGCACAACCTCTGTGATATCTCCAGGGGATCTGCTTTTATGGTCGCTAGTCACGTCAGCAATCTTGGACGACATGGGCAAGTATTGGAGTCACGGGTCTCGTCTCTCATGATCAGCATTGATTCCAGCTGGAAAGTGTTTGGTCTCCATCATGAGCTGACTTCGGTCACGCAGAGATGTGTTCCATGTTGTTTTATGAGAGATGCCTTGTGCATTTGCTCCTTCGTGTTCTCTCTCTCTCTCTCTCTCTCTCTCTCTCTCTTTGTCCCCCTCAATCTATCTCTTTCTCCCTCCCTCTCTCTCTGTCTCTCTTTTGCTCTCTCCTCTCCCACCTCTCTTTTTCTGTGTATTTCTTCCGTTATGTTGATGTGTCAGTTTGTGTATTCATATATATTTATATATACATGCTTGTCTGTCTGCATGCTTTTTTTTGCTTTAATCTTGTGAATATTCCTCCGTCTGTCATTGAGTTTCTGCGTGTTTTTTTTTATATCTGTAAGTACGTTTTCTAATTTTTTTATTTGTATACATATTTGAATTTCTGTACATATGTTAATCTATGTACCTATTCATTTGTATACATTTTATGATTTACATGTTTTATTTTAATTATATTGGCCATTTCTCGTCTGGCATTTTCTTTCATAACTGACATTCCGTGCTTCAAACTATCCTGATCATTTTCTTAGTAATGGCTGCCACCGCAAGCTTGTATTGTATCCGTTGTCTTGTCCAGTCCCATAGTTTCTGCTGTTAATTGTTAGTTGTTTTCCTTTGGCCTTCGTCCCTGACAAAGGATCTGTGGTGGTAACGTGGGTTTCAGTTGTTGTTTGCCACATTGAGGTATTTGAATCATACATGTTTACGTCTTTATCGACTGACTTGGAAAAGCTGCGACAAAAGAACGACATGCTAGACGGTTTAATACGATACCACGACGGGCGGCCAATGACTGGGCTGATCAACAATAATGTGAATAGACCATTACTACACATTATCTGGATTATCATTGCAATCATTTGGTCTTGATCTAGAGTAGCTCGTCGTAGGGGCACACAATCGATGGAGACAATTTTTGCTTTGTGAACTTTACATTTTCAAATGTCGTATGTGGGTTCTGTGGTCGGCAACTTTGTAAACAAGAGATATTGGTGACCACAACATTTATCATTGCAACCTCACTGACTGTCGCTTTTGAAAAGTTGAAAATACCTCGAGCATATTTAGCCCAAATTTGGCTGGTTTGAATGAAAACCCTGGCTTTCACGTGTTTCATGTTAACGTTTTACGCTCTTACTATATCAGGAGCATTTCCTCAGTGTTCGGTCTGGTTCAGCGCCTAGTATTTGTTATCGTGGCACAAGCGCCTCTTCCTGGATATCTACATCCTCTGGTATGGCTCACACGTTTGATGATATAACCAAATTAACTCTGTGTATGGATCAAAATGGTCGCAACATCGCGGTAAAGGTTACAGTGAAGGAAACAGTAAACAAACTTGGATCAGCCACGTTATGGGGGGCAATTCATTTTGTTCGCAGATCTCGAATCAACGCCAGAGATATATTGTCTCTCTTACCTCAGCCATTGTCGGGTTGTTGTGTGTGTCAGGATATAAATCAATGTCACCGTGATGATTTGCGCTCCAACTGGAGCATAGGACACGATTCGAGCTGACATATTTACAGGAATCATGTATCTAAGGATTTGCAACAGCAGTTTTAATGGCAATTGTTTTGCATCACGGGGTTGGTATTACCACGAATAACTCTCTTCAGTTGCCTTATAACATGCCTCGAAGTGTACAAATGTACTTTTCCTGTCAATCCGTGTACGATTCAGGCGAACAAAATACGGTACTATGGCTCTTAAAGAACAAACAATTCAACGGCAACTCGGCTAGTCTATCACAATATCATTTGTGTACACTTATCATGTTACTTGCTAATATCATTGAATGTCACCACTTGCTAATATCATTGAATGTCACCACTTGCTAATATCATTGAATGTCACCACTTGCTAATATCATTGAATGTCACCACTTGCTAATATCATTGAATGTCACCACTTGCTAATATCATTGAATGTCACCACTTGCTAATATCATTGAATGTCACCACTTGCTAATATCATTGAATGTCACCACTTGCTAATATCATTGAATGTCACCACTTGCTAATATCATTGAATGTCACCACTTGCTAATATCATTGAATGTCACCACTTGCTAATATCATTGAATGTCACCACTTGCTAATATCATTGAATGTCACCACTTGCTACTATCATTGAATGTCACCACTTGCTAATATCATTGAATGTCACCACTTGCTAATATCATTGAATGTCACCACTTGCTAATATCATTGAATGTCACCACTTGCTAATATCATTGAATGTCACCACTTGCTACTATCATTGAATGTCACCACTTGCTAATATCATTGAATGTCATCACTTGCTACTATCATTGAATGTCACCACTTGCTACTATTATTGAATGTCACCACTTATAAATACGTTGTTTTTAGTATTGGGGTTGTTTGTAGTATTGTGGTTGTTTGTGGTATATAAATAACCATTTTCTGTATATAAAAACGCTGTTAGACGTATGCAACAGTGATATTTGCTATAATATTAATATAAGTACACAACCTGCTTTGATATTCACAAAGACGTATATGGCGGTGGCTGATACTTGCTTTACAAGTCTGTTGTCACGTGACTTACTTACTTTCTGTGTCTTGGGCACAAAATCACACATTATGTTTCCAATGTTAGGCCACGAGTTTTGCCTTGCTGTTTCCTTCAACTTGATATCCATGTTACACGTTTCCAGATCGTTTTGGCAGATTATCAGGTGACCTAAAGTTCGACAGTCACATATCTCATCGTCCCTGTATTTAACTTGGCCTTACGTTTTTCTGCATCCTGATACATCCCTTTGAAGTCTATTAGCTGAATTCAGTGTTACGTAAGGCAAGTAGTGTCTAAGCTCTGGTTCTTCTGGAACCAGAAGATGCGCGTCAGTTGATTTAATTTTTCGATGGGGCCCTTTCTGTGACAAATCTGTAAGGTTTGTGTTGACTGTAAGAAACTTCGTCTAGATTTCAGTCTTGTGCACTGCACCTGATGCTCAAACATAGGGTGCCTTGGGTCGTATACGTGTTTCTCACTTCGATTTTTCATGTGGCACTTCTCCGTACCTCAGGTGGTGCTACCCTGATGATGCGGAACATTTTTCAGTTGAAGTAGGTTTAAGACACCGTTAACTATTTTGACAGTCTCATTTATTGCTGTATCTATAAGTTGTATGTGAGCATTTTGCCAAACTGGCGCCGCGTTCAACTACGGAGAAGAACAGGACAAGTGTCGATGTTTGGAGGACATCTGCCGTGCTCCACTTGCTATGATAGTCAATTTTCTAATAACATTACTTCTCACATTTATGTTCCGTTTTGTTTGTGGACAGTGTAGCGCACATGATAACGTGTGATCCAACTTTACACTAAGGTATTTGTGATCCGTACTGAGTTCCAGCTCATGACCTTGCAACTTGATCTGCAGTATTCTTATTACCTCTATCTATTGCTGTGGAAAAAACAAAACATCATTGGGTTAATTACAGAAGAAATTTAGCAAAACAACACAATCTGAGACAACAAACACAAATTTTCTGCAGACAATGGGCCAATATGGAGCTGAAATGGGTTTTGCCAGTTTCATGAAGCACATATACTTTGTCGCATGTTACCTGCAGAGCTGTCCGTCTATAGACTTCTTTCAGTTAAGAAAACGGGAGAATGAGAAAATGTGTCAATAATTCCACCACTTCCCCGATCCTCTCTTAACACTCTTTAGGATCAATATTGTGTCTTCTTTCAAACGTCTGTTTCCAGGGTTCTTTAGAATTTCTAGCAAATGGTCCATAATTTGGGCATACATCTGAGACCAGGAAATCTTTCACAGTTCCCAGAAGCCGACCAATCGATAGGCGGGAAAATAGCCTTCGAAATGGTAGGCAGGAAGATTTAAGGTCTGGAAAATATGCTTTAAAACGGCACAGAAATATATTGATAGGTTATAGATATATAAACGTATATACATACATACATATACGCATACATACATACATACACACACACACATACATACATTGATACACACCCACATATACATTCATACACACCCACACATACATACACACAGACATACACATAGATACATACATACATACACACATATACATTCATACACATACTTACATACTTACTCACACACATACATACAAACCTACATACACACATAGACACATACATACACACATACACACATACATACACACATATACATGCACACACACATACATACATACATACACACACATACATACATACATAGTTGTCCATCACAAGTGATGAAGACCACTCTCTTTGTTCAGCCGTGTGGACAGTCGTATCTCTTGCTGTGTCCGCTGAAATGGGTGACTTGCGCGGTTATTTGGAATAAAGTGAGGAAGAAACTGCGCCTTTTGTCAACCTCACTCACAGAGCCTAAGCTACCTTTTGCCAGTGGCAAGACATTCATCGAGACGACTGGAGATAGCATAGGATGCAGATTTTGTCTCAGGGTTACCACCGAAGCCTTTCCGTAAACATGTAACCCGCAGGGTAGAAAGGTGGGATGGCATCTAACGCAGTTTGTCGTACCTTTTCGATAACAACAGGAGGTCGTATGGACAACACTTTGCGTGTGAGTGGGTCTGGCATCTCTCCCCAGCTGTATTGAACTCAGCATAGTAGCATCTAAAATTCCCACACGCCAAATTCGCGAAGGTGAACCGGCAGAACTAACCCGTGAAATACGTCACAGGTATAATCGTAGTGCCATTCAGCCGGCGTCCAGACCAGGATAAACGGATGGAAGAAATCACAAAAAAAGAACGAAATAACAAGTCCAGACGGAAAACAACACCACGTTTCAGTGAACACAAGTGTAAGTCGTCGACTAGTGTGAATTCCAAGCAAATCCGTGGTCTAGCGGCATCCATAATGATCCAAAACAGTAGAGAAATGTAGACTCGCAGTCAGTTATGGCGCCATCTTTGCCAGATACATACATACATACATACATACATACATACACAAATACATACATACATACATACATACACACACACATACATACACACATATACATACACAGACGTACATAATACACACACACACACACACCCACATACACCCGCACATACATAACTGAAACCACCACTCTAGTGCTCGTATGCATTCTTGCTGTGGGGGGCGGCCTGCTGTAGCCGAGGACCTAGGCTTCACATAGTTAACCTGCCACTAAGGTAGCCCTAACTAGGACACCAGGAGGATCTCACCCTGGGGGCAACTCTTCTCTCTCTCTCTCCTCTTACCTCACTCTGTTTCATTTGACTCTGTCCTACAGTCACACCCTTGCACAACTTTTACACGCGCCCTCATGGTGAGGCACTTCCATTGCACTTTGGTTGGGCTAGCTTCTGAGGGCGGACAAACCTAGCATAGGTACATACAGACGCACACATGCATCCAAGCACTGGTTTATGCGTCCTGATATCGCCCAATGTACTACTGACTGGGGTGGAAAATGGCGCGCCTCCGTCAGTAGAAACTAGTGACGCAAACATCTAAGCAAAAAAAAAAAAAAAAAAAAGGCCTAACTGGGACTAACCAGTCAGTACTTTGCATCAAAAATTCAAAAGTTAAATAATATATAAGTTTCTTCACTTCCATAAATCATCTATATTTACATATATAAATCTGAAAGTCCTTCCGTGTGTTTATTTGTTATACAATAGTAAACCATTCCACAGATCTGAACCACACTTTGCAAAATTACCTTTTAGGACCCCTTTAGACGTTTTTGGCTACATGGCATTAGGGCACACTATCCTTATTTTCGGAAAGAGAAAGAAAATTGTAAGCGGCGTAACATTTGTTTTTGCATGAACAGGGTAGATAAATATGAACTGTGTCCCCATGACAGAGTCCTAATGGCTGGAGGTGTAAATGAGCTTTGCATCAGCGTGAGATTCCTACCTTTCCTGCGGCACGTTCTTTACTCTTGTGACGTAGGAGCTGCTTCTGTCTTAGGTTGTTGAGAAAGATGATTCAGGGGGGTGGGGGGAGAGGGTGGTGGAAGGAGGGAAGAATGGGCAGGTTGAGGAGTGAGGCGATACGAGCCTGGTGTAGAAAGGGGGGTGGTGGAAGATTGGGCAGGTTAAGGAGGGAGGCGACTCGAGCCTGGTGTAGAAAGGGGGGTGGTGTGGTGGAAGGTTGGGCAGGTTAAGGAGGGAGGCGACGGGCCTGGTGTAGAAAGGGGGGTGGTGTGGTGGAAGGTTGGGCAGGTTAAGGAGGGAGGCGACGGGCCTGGTGTAGAAAGGGGGGTGGTGGGGGTGGAAGGAGGAAAGAATGGGAAGGTTAAGGAGGGAGGCGACGGGCCTGGTGTAGAAAGGGGGTGGTGTGGTGGAAGGTTGGGCAGGTTAAGGAGGGAGGCGACGGGCCTGGTGTAGAAAGAGGGGTGGTGGGGGTGGAAGGAGGAAAGAATGGACAGGTTAAGGAGTGAGGAGACGATCCTAGTGTAGAACAGAACCGAGAGGAGATGGTTGAGGAGGAGGTATATGTTGAGAGCGGAATTGATAGACGGGGGGATGAACGGGGAGGGGGCCGGTTTGATGGGTGAAAGTTTGAGAGGAAAGTGTTTGAGAAAGTGGTCGGGAAAATTGATTAGTTCACTGAAGTGGGGAGGGAGGGAATTGGAAACAGATCGGGGAAATATCGTGTTAAATGTCACACATTAGGAGGAATCGGAGGGAAGGTGCAGTAAGGAAAGGGGTGGGGGGCACTAGAAGTTTAAAACTTGCATAACTATATTGGGTAACAACGGGTAATACAGTTATTAATAAATATATATTATATACGAGTAATATTGAGTAGAAACAAAGTTCATTATTATAATATTTCTAATCGTATGATTGGTTGTGTAAATCAGTATATAAACGCCGTGATGTCAGAGGTTAACTGTAGTCTTCTACCCTGGGGGCCACTCTTCTCTCTCTTCTCTTACCTCACTCTGTTTCAGTTGACTCTATCCCACAGTCACACCCTTGCACAACATTCACACGCGCCCTCGTGGTAAAGCCCTTCCATTGCACTTTGGTTGAACTAGCTTTTGAGGGCGCACAAACCTAGCATAGGTACATACAGATGCACACATGCATCCAAGCACTGGCTTATGCGTCCTGATATCGCCCAATGGACTACGGTCTGGGGTGGAAAATGGCGCGCCTCCGCCAGTAGAAACTAGTGAGGCAAACTTCTAAAGCAAAAAAAAAAAAAGGTTAACTGTAGAACGACAGTACTGGCCGAGTAGCGACCTCATTTCAAATGTATGCAAATGCCATCTTTACGTACACCGTGTTTGGTGCAATTACTAACAATCAGTAGTCAGACATTAAAACGGTTACCTTACCTAGTTCGGATAAACGGCACTTTTTGTTCTTAATGCATTCTTCTTATTGAGCAAGTCTTGTCCAATTGGGAAGTTGCTTTATTTCTTCATCGATATATCTTATGATGTGCTTCATTCCTATGTTTTTTCTTATTTTACATTGTGATTCTGTTTACTGTTCTTTTACATGTCAGCACATAAAACATATTACATTTTCAAGCACCCTGTATTCTGGAATGCACTTCGCTCTGTTTACTTCATAAATTTTGCTGACAATCTCAAATCTCATCTATAATTGATTATTTTTAAGCTCTTTTATCGGAAGAGCCCTAAATGATTTCTGCATGCTTGTTAAAGAAGTCCCACTAAGTTCTTACATTCACTTATGTACTTTTCCTTTTGTTAAGTTATATTATTTCGGACAGCATACTATTATATTTGTTTTGTTAGATCATTCCGGACAGTACGCTATCATATCTTTTTCACTTCCAAATAGTATCTCATATTTCTGACTGTTTTAATGTTCATATATCTATTTGATTATCCTTTTAATATCTTCTTTCTATATTTATTCAGTCTGGTGTCATTTTAAATACTTAATGACTGACATTGTAATTTCAGTCTGAACCTGCATAAATATTTTTGTCCATTGCAACTTCCTTGCTGAATCTGTCCTTTATGACAAATATAAATAGTTGGTCGATTTGTTTTTGATCCAGCGGCCTGTTGACCTCCTTCCCTTTGGTCTAATGCCATAAAATGGAATCTGCAAGGGTTTTTGTTGTTTAGTTCCATACAGAGTATTCTATTTGTTTGGCCTCCGAGGAATGAGTTATTTCCTAACTCCGTCAAGCGTCGGACATTTAAAATGGTGTTTTGCAGTTTCAAAGGGATGTGTCCACAACCTGCACTCTGGAGTATGTTCTTATTTGATTATGTTCAACTGACTGTTAAGTTGTATGTGTTATGTTCAAAGTCGGAAAATTGTGCTTTGATCTCTCCTTTTCAGGAGGTTGATGTTGTCTTTTGGATGGCCACATGTTTGTAGATTTCTCTCCCAGTATTCCTTATTGCTTATCTAATCAGCCAAGCCTCTTTGTTCGCAGTCTTTAGTAGTTGTTTGACTGCCTGTATGGTTGCTGGTGATTGTTGTTCTTTACTAGATCCCTTCTTAGCAAGTTTATCTGCCTTGTCATTGCCATATGTATTTGATTGACCATGAATCCACTGCATAACTATTCTGATTTCATGCGATGGGATAAGTGAGTTGGTATCTGGGGATATTTGGGTACGTTCAGGCTTACAATAACCACCATCTTCCAGAGATGATGGTTAATGAGTGTAAAGTTTATGATGTGTCGGGCTTTTGATGGCATCAATATAGTTTTCAAGCGGTACAGAGTTACTTCCATTGCTGTTATTTCGGTCTCATATTATGAATACATCTCTCCCTACAGACACCAAATAGCTGATCGGATGTTCTGTCTGGATACTCTATGTAGACGTCATATCCCGTTTTAATGGCGGCCTTAAAAGCAGACCCATCAGTATAGACATGATGAAAATAAAATAAATAAGATTTCTTACTATATCTCCTTGCTTATTACTCGTCTAAAATCTTCTAGGAGATCGTTGGTAACATGTGTTACATACAACTAATTGGGTCTCTTCATAACAATGTATAACAAATAACTAAATGGTTTTCTTACTCAGAAATGTATTACATATAACTAATTGGTTTTATTTACAAAAATGGGTTACAAATAACTAACTGGTTTTCTTTAAAACAATGTTTTACATATGACTTACTGGTTTTCTTCACAAACTGCATTACATAAAACTAACTGGTTTTCTTCATAACAATGTACTAGGTATTACATATAATTAACTGGTTTCCTTTACAGAAATGTATTACATATAATTAACTGGTTTTCTGCATAAAAATTTATTACATATAATTAACTGGTGTTCTTCACAAAATGAATTACATATAATTAAATGGTTTTCTTTACAAAATAGGTCAGATATAAGTAATTGGATTTCTTCCCCAAATGTGCCAGTATTTTTCTTCTATAGCAACATTTTTCCCAGCCCTGATTGCGTGACATTGTATGCTTCTTTATCATTTATTTCAGTGTTTTATGGATTCATAATATTTTCCTATCATTCTTTCACCTCTGTTGGTGTATACGATTAAAAATGGCAAAATGGAGAAGTTTAGCCCTTGACCTCATCAGCATTGTTTCGTTCCTGTTGTGCCCAGTAAGCCGACACCTATTTGTGCTTCTTAGTGCAAATCGGAAATCAAATGCTAACGAATGGTAATGAGTGAGAAATAATAATGAATGCGAAATAATAATGAATGAGAAATAATATTGAATGAGATATAATAATGAATGAAAAATAATAATGAATGAGAAATAATAATGAATGAGAAATAATATTGAATGAGAAATAATAATGAATGAGAAATATTAATGAATGAGAAATAATAATGAATGAGAAATAATAATGAATGAGAAATAATATTGAATGAAAAATAATGGACGCAACCCCCAACAATTCTTTTCAGTTTTCCAAACTTTTGAATTTGTTTCTGAAGTCAGATTTACAAGATTTTCAAGAGACAATTTTCCCGACAATAATCATATGTTGCTAAAACAGAACTTATTGTACCATTCTCTCACTTTATATTTAGTGCAATTGATTTGATTGTGGGCAATGCATTGTTTC
Organism: Ariolimax columbianus; assembly: GCA_036924085.1. NCBI lineage: Eukaryota > Metazoa > Mollusca > Gastropoda > Stylommatophora > Arionidae > Ariolimax > Ariolimax columbianus. The sequence goes on along the minus strand of JAVGWX010000001.1, from coordinate 9,196,136 downwards.
TTCCCTGCATGCCATAAAAGACAAATTCAAAAGTTTTGTACACAGCACAACCATACACATAGTTTTGCTATGAAACTAAGACACAGAGATTTGAACAATGTTCTCTTAAAAGATGGTTAGAGTAAGCCAAATACAGTGGCGGCCTTAGACTACAAATGGAGCGACTAGAAAATGAAGTTAATGCGGTTCCTGTGCCTTGTTCCCCCCTCCCCCCACCCGATTATTCTAAATGCTGATCTCCGATCTGCCCAAGACGGGTCTTATTAAATTATTATAGCGCTCTATTTTCTTGCCAGTAATTTAGATCACTTTTCTCTCACGATTGCCTTCACTTCTAGTCTTACCAAAACTCCAAAAAGTCTTACTACGGCTTGCGTTTCATTAGTTCGTTCATGACCTTTTGTAGATCCTTTATAGATCACACTTGGTGGTCCTGTGTGCATGACAGTTAGTGGCACTGTGTATATAACAATTGGTGGTCCTGTGGGGATCACAGTTGGTGGTCCTGTGTGGATCACAGTTGTTGGTCCTGTGTGGATAATAGCTGGTGGTCCTCTGTGGATCACAGTTTTTCTACCTCTGTGGATCACGGTTGGTGGTCTTCTGTTGATCACAGTTAATGGTCATGTGTAGAACACAGTTGGTGGTCCTTTGTGGATTTCAGTTGGTGACCATGTGTGGTTCATAGTTGGTGGTCCTGTATTAATCACAGTTGGTGTGTGGATCATGGCGTGTGGTCCTGTGTTGATCAGAATTGGTGGTCCTGTATGGATCACAGTTTTTGGCTCTGTGTAGATCACAGTTGGTGGCCCTGTGTGAATCACAGTTGGGGGTTCTGTGTGGTTCACAGTTGGTGGTCCTGTATTGATCACAATTGATGGTCCTGTGTGAATCACAGTTGGAAGCCCTAAGTGGATCACAGTTGGTAGTTCTGTTTAGATGACAGTTGGTGGTCCTATGTGGATCACCGTTGGTCGACATTTGTGTATCAAAGTTGGTGGTCCTGTGTTGATCACAGTTGGTAGTCCTGTGTGGAACACAGTTGGTTGCCATGAGTGGAAAACAGCTGGTGGTCTTGTGTGGACCACAGTTTGTGGTCCTGTGTGGATCACAGTTGTGTGGTCCTGTGGATTACAGTTGGTGGTCCTGTGAATTACTGTTGGTGGTGCTGTTGATCACTGTGGGGGGTCCTGTGTGGATCACAGTTGGCAGGTCTGTGTGTTTCACAGGTTATTGTTGGAACAGATTGTTGTTTGTATAGGTTATTGATGGCGCAGGTTATTGTTGGTACAGGTTATTGTGGGTACATATTATTGTTGGTACATATTATTGTTGGAACAGATTATTGTTGGTACATATTATTGTTGGTACAGGTTATTGTGGGTACATATTATTGTTGGTACATGTTATTTTTGGTACAGATTATTGTTGTTTCAGGATATTTTTGGTACATTTTATTGTAGGTATAGGTTATTGTTGGTACAGGTTATTGTGGGTATAAATTATTGTGGGTTCAGATTATTGTTGGTTCAGATTATTGTTGGTTCAGGTTATTGATGGTACAGGTTATTGTTTGTACGGGTTATTGTTGATGCAGGTTACTGTTGATACATACTTTGGTGCAAGTTATTGTTCGTACATGTTATTTTTGGTACAGCCATTCTTTGTACAGGTTATTGTTGGTACATGTTATTGTGGGTACATATTATTGTTGGTACATGTTATTGTTGGTACAGGTTATTGTTGGTACAGATTATTGTTGGTAAAGGTTATTGTTGGTACAGATTATTGTTGGTTCAGGTTATTGTTGGTACAGGTTATTGTGGGTAAAGGTTATTGTTGGTACAGATTATTGTTGGTACGGGTTTATGTGGGTACAGACTATTCTTGGTACATGTTACTGTTGTTGCTGGTTATTGTTTGTAGAGATTATTGTTGGTACAGGCCAGCTGCAGAGTTTACTTTATGCTCCCTTGTGAATCAAAGGGGGAAGGATGATAATGTTGACGATGATGACGATAGCTATGGTGATGTTAAGGTTTATTTGATGACCTTCTGATGTTTCACCTGGTCAAAATAAATCGTCAGATTGAAGCATAGGAAGTAGGTCGTCTCTGTGTCCATGTACATTAGTCAGATAGAAGAATAGGCAGAAGGTCGTCTCTGTGTCCATGTCTATTAGTCTTTGCTGAAGGCTTGGCTACAAAATCTTTCAGTTGAATGTCTGCTCATATGGGGGCACAGTTCTCATTCGGAACCTTAGAACTGTATTTGTCTCTTCATCTGTCCTTTCTTTTATAAACAGAGGGAAGCAAATGGAGAACAAGACTGATGTCATCTAAAGGAAAGGTCCAGCAAAAACTGACAAGACCAGTCATTCTCTGCAAACAAGACGGACGATTCCATTTGTTTAAAAAATCAATAGTCGATGTGTATTCTCACAACAGTTGTCTTGCTTTTCGGGTTCGGGCTTGGCTATTTATAGCCTGGAGATGCAACCATCATGGCCTCAGCTATAACAATTACAAATATTTGTTCCCTTCCACCTTCATCCATTAACGTCTCTGATTATGTTTATCTTTTCATTTGATTCATCAAATGTCATGACCACAGGTCACGCTGACATGTTTCTACAAATCTTTTCATTTTAGTTGTTTTTTTCCTTTACTGTAATACACTCTCTACAACTAATACACTCTATACCACTACTACAATCACTACCACTAACACACTCTCTACCACTAATACACTCTCTACAACTAATACACTCTATACCACTACTACAATCACTACCACTAACACACTCTCTACCACTAATACACTCTCTACAACTAATACACTCTCTACAACTAATACACTCTCTACAACTAATACACTCTCTACAACTAATACACTCTCTACAACTAATACACTCTCTACAACTAATACACTCTATACCACTACTACAATCACTACCACTAATACACTCTCTACAACTAATACACTCTCTACAACTAAAACACTCTCTACAACTAATACACTCTCTACCACTAATACACTCTCTACCACTAATATACTCTCTACCACACTACACTCTCTACCACTATTACACTCTCTACCACTAATATACTCTCTACCACACTACACTCTCTACCACTAATACACTCTCTACCACACAAATCACTCTCTACCACTAATACACTCTCTACCACTAAAACACTCTCTACCACTAAAATACTCACTACCACTAATACACCCTCCATACCACTAATACACTCTCTACCACTAATACACTCTCTACCACTAAAATACTCTCTACCACTAATACACTCTCTACCACTGAAACACTCTCTACCCCTAAAACACTCTCTACCACTAATATACTCTCTACCACTAAAACACTCTCTACCACTAATACACTCTCTACCACTAAAACACTCTCTACCACTAATACACTCTCTACCCCTAAAACACTCTCTACCACTAATACACTCTCTACCACTAATATACTCTCTACCACTAATATACTCTCTACCACTAATACACTCTCTACCACTAATACACTCTCTACCACTAATACACTCTATACCACTACTACAATCACTACCACTAATACACTCTCTACCACTAAAACACTCTCTACCACTAATACACTCTATACCCCTACTACAATCACTACCACTAATACACTCTCTACCACTAATACACTCTCTACCACTAATACACTCTCTACCACTAAAACACTCTCTACCACTAATACACTCTCTACCACTAAAACACTCTCTACCACTAATACACTCTATACCACTACTACAATCACTACCACTAATACACTCTCTACCACTAATATACTCTCTACCACTAATATACTCTCTACCACTAATACACTCTCTACCACTAAAACACTCTCTACCACTAATACACTCTATACCACTACTACAATCACTACCACTACTACACTCTCTACCACTAAAACACTCTCTACCACTAAAACACTCTCTACCACTAATACACTCTATACCACTACTACAATAACTACCACTAATACACTCTCTACCACTAATACACTCTCTACCACTAATACAATCTCTACCACTAAAACACTCTCTACCACTACTACAATATCTACCACTACAACATTCTCTACCACTAATACACTCTTTACCACTAAAACACTCTCTACCACTACGACACTGTCTACCACTACAACACTCTATACAACTAATACACTCTCTACCACTACTATAATCTCTACCACTAAAACACTCTCTACCACTAATACACTTTCTACCACTAAAACACTCTCTACCACTAATACACTCTCTACCACTAATACACTCTCTACCACTACTACAATCTCTACCACTAATACACTCTTTACCACTAATACATTCTCTACCACACTACACTTTCTACCACTAATACACTCTCTACCACTAAAACACTCTCTACCACTATTACAATCTCTACCACTAATACACTCTATTCCACTAATATATACTCCCCCACTAATACACTCTCTATCACACTACACTATCTACCACTAATATACTCTCTACCACACTACACTCTCTACCACTAATACACTCTCTACCACTAATATACTCTCTACCACACTACACTCTCTACCACTATTACACTCTCTACCACTAATATACTCTCTACCACACTACACTCTCTACCACTAATACACTCTCTACCACACTACACTCTCTACCACTAATACACTCTCTACCACTAAAACACTCTCTACCACTAAAATACTCACTACCACTAATACACCCTCCATACCACTAATACACTCTCTACCACTAATACACTCTCTACCACTAATATACTCTCTACCACACTACACTCTCTACCACTAATACACTCTCTACCACTAAAATACTCTCTACCACTAATACACTCTCTACCACTAAAACACTCTCTACCACTAAAACACTCTCTACCACTAATATACTCTCTACCACTAAAACACTCTCTACCACTAATACACTCTCTACCACTAAAACACTCTCTACCACTAATACACTCTCTACCACTAAAACACTCTCTACCACTAACACACTCTCTACCACTAATATACTCTCTACCACTAATATACTCTCTACCACTAATACACTCTCTACCACTAATACACTCTCCACCACTAATACACTCTATACCACTACTACAATCACTACCACTAATACACTCTCTACCACTAAAACACTCTCTACCACTAATACACTCTATACCACTACTACAATCACTACCACTAATACACTCTCTACCACTAATACACTCTCTACCACTAATACACTCTCTACCACTAAAACACTCTCTACCACTAATACACTCTCTACCACTAAAACACTCTCTACCACTAATACACTCTATACCACTACTACAATCACTACCACTAATACACTCTCTACCACTAAAACACTCTCTACCACTAATACACTCTCTACCACTAAAACACTCTCTACCACTAATACACTCTCTACCACTAATATACTCTCTACCACTAATATACTCTCTACCACTAATACACTCTCTACCACTAAAACACTCTCTACCACTAATACACTCTATACCACTACTACAATCACTACCACTAATACACTCTCTACCACTAAAACACTCTCTACCACTAATACGCTCTATACCACTTCTACAATCACTACCACTAATACACTCTCTACCACTAATACACTCTCTACCACTACTACAATCTCTACCACTAAATAATTCTCTACCACTACTACAATATCTACCACTACAACATTCTCTACCACTAATACACTCTTTACCACTAAAACACTCTCTACCACTACGACACTCTCTACCACTACAACACTCTATACAACTAATACACTCTCTACCACTACTATAATCTCTACCACTAAAACACTCTCTACCACTAATACACTCTCTACCACTAAAACACTCTCTACCACTAAAACACTCTCTACCACTAATATACTCTCTACCCCTAAAACACTCTCTACCACTAATACACTCTCTACCACTAAAACACTCTCTACCACGAATACACTCTCTACCACTAAACACTCTCTACCACTATTACAATCTCTACCACTAATACACTCTATTCCACTAATATACACTCCCCCACTAATACACTCTCTACCACACTACACTATCTACCACTAATATACTCTCTACCACACTACACTCTCTACCACTAATACACTCTCTACCACTAATATACTCTCTACCACATTACACTCTCTACCACTATTACACTCTCTACCACCTATATACTCTCTACCACACTACACTCTCTACCACTAATACACTGTCTACCACACTACACTCTCTACCACTAATACACTCTCTACCACTAAAACACTCTCTACCACTAAAATACTCACTACCACTAATACACCCTCCATACCACTAATACACTCTCTACTACTAATACACTCTCTACCACTAATATACTCTCTACCACACTACACTCTCTACCACTAATACACTCTCTACCACTAAAATACTCTCTACCACTAATACACTCTCTACCACTAAAAAACTCTCTACCTCTAAAACACTCTCTACCACTAATATACTCTCTACCCCTAAAACACTCTCTACCACTAATACACTCTCTACCACTAAAACACTCTCTACCACTAATACACTCTCTACCACTAAAACACTCTCTACCACTAATACACTCTCTACCACTAATATACTCTCTACCACTAATATACTCTCTACCACTAATACACTCTCTACCACTAATACACTCTCTACCACTAATATACTCTCTACCACACTACACTCTCTACCACTAATACACTCTCTATCACTAATATACTCTCTACCACACTACACTCTCTACCACTATTACACTCTCTACCACTAATATACTCTCTACCACACTACACTCTCTACCACTAATACACTCTCTACCACACTACACTCTCTACCACTAATACACTCTCTACCACTAAAACACTCTCTACCACTAAAATACTCACTACCACTAATACACCCTCCATACCACTAATATACTCTCTACCACTAATACACTCTCTACCACTAATATACTCTCTACCACACTACACTCTCTACCACTAATACACTCTCTACCACTAAAATACTCTCTCCCACTAATACACTCTCTACCACTAAAACACTCTCTACCACTAAAACACTCTCTACCACTAACATACTCTCTACCACTAAAACACTCTCTACCACTAATACACTCTCTACCACTAAAACACTCTCTACCACTAATACACTCTCTACCACTAATATACTCTCTACCACTAATACACTCTCTACCACTAATACACTCTCTACCACACTATGCTCTCTACCACACTATACTCTCTACCAATAATACACTCTTTACCACTAAAACACTCTCTACCACTAATATACTCTCTACCACTAATACACTCTATACCACTAATATACTCTCTACCACTCCCTTTCTTTCTCTGTGTGCATGTGTGTGTGTTCGTGCGCGCGTGTGTGTGTCTATGTGTGTATGTGTATGGGTGTGTAATGGTCTCACGACCACCCACATATACTGCTCTGATTTATACTTCAGAGTTAATGCTCACTAATCGTCACACCAGAGTTCAATGCCTTCTCTTGAAATTCTGCACGACATTTTCTATTCTCAATGGAAACCCTGAAGAAAACAATTCCTCGTTGTAATAGGCAGGATCGTGCTGCTAAAAGCTGTCCTGGCCGTTCCTACAAGTGAGGGATCGACTATCACATATTATAGTAACAGTTCCCAGTTCGTATTCAGAACATTTTCAATAAGTGAGCACAAACCATATCAGCACTTTCACATTTAGTTATGATCTAATTTATTTATAATTCTTCACAGGCAAGAATAACTTCAGTTATTGTTTCATTATGTCCAATTCAGACAAGAGTTTATTTCGTTGTGATTATATCTGCTTCTTTGTTATCAAAACAAAAAAATAACAACATTGTTTTTTTAACCAAGGCTTTCTCTTGGTTCTAATCTAGTGTCTACACAATTATGCTTTCATTCGACTTTCGATCGTTAGCACAATAATCACATCTTCTCTTCAGTTTGGTTGTTAATTAATGCGCATGAAATGTCCCCCGTTCTCTACCCCATTTGTTTGTCATCTAAAATAATCAACCCAATGGCTCAGGTCATTATGGTAGTCACCATGTGGTGTTGTCGACAAGCTGCATCGCTACCACCTGGTGTCACTCTTGTCATCATTCCACCACAATTAGCAGACACACAGAAGAGGAAGTGTGTTCAATGGCAACACTACAACACTCTAACGAGAGCACACTTGTACACACACATAGATTAGCCACATGAAATTCCATTCTGTATTTGTAGCGCTCCCCACGACACTCTCCATCACTGGTTTCCTTCAGTGAAAATCCAGGTTTCTGCCAGAACTACCTTGGTTGTGCTTCAAGTGACAGGTATGCGCACCCACATTACAATTGATTGGTGGTAACTGTTTCCGATAACAATCTTCAGAACTGGCTCCTCCCGTGGGCGTAAGGAAGAAGGTGGGTTCTAGGTAATCTGGTGTAATACATTGATTGGCTTCTCAACAGACTAACAAGTAAGGGGGCAACAGTATCAATCCCTGCCTTGTTGTCCAGGCTGATGAAGCAGCCAATATAAAAGTGCAGAATGTGGACGTGAAGTAGGAGCAGGGTCAATATGTCTCACCTGATCGTAACGTGAACACCACTGAAACTTCTATAAATTATTAAATCAAACTGACGTGCCGTCCAGAAGAAAGCACGAAACAGCGGACGTCAGAAACTCACACATTTCAAGCGACACATGGTCTCAAGGGAGGTGAGATCAGGCGTTTATCGGAGAAGAAACAATAAAACTCATTGGTCTCAAGGGAGGTGAGATCAGGCGTTTATCGGAGAAGAAACAATAAAACTCATTGGTCTCAAGGGAGGTGAGATCAGACGTCTATCTGAGATGAACGATAAAACTCATTGGTCTCAATGGAGGTGAGATCAGGCGTTTATCGGAGATGAACGATAAAACTCATTGGTCTCAAGGGAGGTGAGATCAGACGTCTATCTGAGATGAACGATAAAACTCATGCACACGATGTGCATGTAAATGAAAAAATGGGAGTTTACTATAGAAAAGTGCAAGCTGTCAGCCGATGTCTAGACTCAAATTTCTAAAAAAAGTTAAATCCGTACCCAATATGCCACCGATCTTCACAGAACCCTTGGAACCCGAGGCAAGTAAAATTATTAAAAGTGAAATCCGTACCCAATGGGGCACCTATCTTCCCAGAAGCTTAGGAAGCCGTAGCAAGTAACATCTAAAAATAGAACCTACTAAGAGAAGCTTTGACTTCCTGGCAGTATGCGTATACTTGCTTGTTTGAATACCAGAATTCCAAGAATGAAAATACAAGAATCGAGCTATAGAAGTCTGAGAGACCTTCATGGATTTGTATGGATCCTCAGCCCTAGTCATGCTGTGGTATGTGGCAATGAAAGAGCTGCATCATGGCCACCCGCCGAAGCGCCATTAGAAAGAGATAATGGTGACATTCTGTGTGAAATCGTTTACTGACCGTCTCTTGCAACTATTTAGCCTGTAATCTAAGGACTATCATTTTGACATAAGACATTGGTACAGCAGCAAGGAACACCTTAGATGGCGGAGCAGGAATGGTACGACCAGAGAAAGACTACTACATCAACACATCAGAATATTTCCTTATGTCGCTATAGCGTAATTTTCGTGTACATGGGTTAGCCTTCAATAATAGCAGGATGATTAAATTAAATATCTAGCAATCTTTGATTTCACTTCACACGAGAATAATTCCGTGTGGAGCCCGGTACCTTTTACTCAGGACTAAAGAATAGGTCCACTGTCTCCCTGTGTATTTGGTAAACGATGACCAAAAGAAATGTGCACTGGGTTTGGCAAACAGATCAAGTTAATCATAAATCACAAACGTAGAAGCATACACAGAGTATGTGCTTCATAATTAGTGAATTGTAGAAGAATAGAAGAAATATAAAAAGGAGACGAAGAATAAGGATAAGAAAAAACAAGACACGGATGTATTAAATCTAACTTTGCTATGTGTCAGTATTTATTCATTGTCCCAGCCAGCCAGGGACTATTCTCCAATTCAGTCAGCTGTTCATCTATGAGCTCTATACTTACACATCAAGGAGCCCCTGGTCCTTAGGAAGGTGTCCTTCTTCTTCTTCTTCTTCTTCTTCTTCTTCTTCTTCTTCTTCTTCTTCTTCTTCGTCTTCTTCTTCGTACGCTGTCAAACGTCAAACTGTATTTGTTCGAAAAAAGCAGCCGTCATCCTGAGGCTGTCGACACTGCCATAGAGCTTTTTAGTGTTGCCACTGGTGATGGCCACATGTGCTTTCTCTGGTCCTCGTATATTGGGCAGTTTTTCAGCAGATGCTCAGCGGTAATTTTCCCGGTACCACAAGTGCATTCGTCAGTGCCACCTATCTTCAGTTTATTGAATAGGTGGTACCTCAGTCTGTTGTGGCCTGTGCAGAGTCTGAAGACCACTACCTGCTCTCTTCTGTTCAACTGGAAATAGGCATCATTTTCTGTGTAGCCAGTATGTTCTGTTTCCCATTTGGCCATGTATCTAGCCCTGATAAGCAATTTGGACTTTTTGTAGGCTACACTAGAATCTGGTTGTGGTAATGATGCACCTTCTTTTGCCAGTCTGTCTGTCTCCTCGTTGGATGTTACTGTGGGATGGAACCCACTGTACCACTACTCTTTTTGGTGCGGACTGCTGGCATAGTTGACAGAGTACTGCTCTTAAATAATTAAGTTCAGTATTTTTCTGGCTTTTTTAGTGCTGTGACTACGTCCAGGGCATCTTTAAACAGGACTATCTGGCTTTAATTTCTTTTGCCTGTGAGCATTGCTTCTACTGCCTCCATCAGTGCCTCTGCCTCCGCTCTGAAATTGCTTGAGAATTTTCCATTTTCCACTGACAGTGTCATTTTTCTACCATTTAGTAGGCTCAGGAATACCCCTGCCCCTCCGTTCTGTGTTGTGTTTGTTACAGAACCGTCGGTGTATGCATGGGTCCAGTCCATGCTTGGGTAGTTTTCCGTTATGTACCTCAGGGTTATGTCTCTTCTTTCTTTTTTCAGTCTGGCTGTTCTTGTTTCTTTCTTCTTCTTCTTCTTCTGCGTACGCAGTCAGACAGTAACCATTATTTTTTCGAAAAAAGTGGCGGTCATCCTGAGGCTGTCGCCACTGCCATAGAGCTTGTCTTGCAGTTCCACTGGTAATGGCCACATCTGCTCTTTCTGATCCTCGTATGTCGGGCAGTTCTGCAGCAGATGTTCAGCGGTCATTTTACCAGTACCGCACGGGCATTCGTCGGTACACCCTATCTTCAATTTGTTGAATAGGTGGTACCTCAGTCTGTTGTGGCCAGTGCGAAGTCTGAAGACAACGACCTGCTCTCTTCGGTTCAACTGGTAATAGGCATCGTTTTTGGTGTAACCAGTATGTTCGGTTTCCCATTTGGTCATGTATCTGGCTTTGATAAGCCGTTTTGACTCTTCGTACGTCATACTGGTATCTGTTTGTGGTAGTCTTGCACCTTCTTTTGCCAGTCTGTCTGCCTCCTCGTTGCCTTGGATGTTGCAGTGTGACGGAACCCACTGTACCACTACCCTTTTTGGTGCGGACTGCTGGCACAGTTTGCAGAGTGCTGCTCTTAAGTCATTAAGCTCAGTGTTTTTCTGGCTTTTTAGCGCTGTGACTACTTCGAGAGCATCTGTCAGCAGGACTATATGGCTCTCATTTTCACTGTGTGTCACCATTTCTTCCACTGCCGCCCTCAGTGCCTCTGCCTCCGCTCTGAAATTGCTTGTGTACTTAACAGTAGCGAATGACAGTGTTATTTTTCTGCCATTTGGTAGGTTCAGGAATGCTCCTGCCCCTCCGTTCTGTGTTGTGTTTGTTACAGAACCGTCGGTGTATGCATGGGTCCAGTCCATGCTTGGGTAGCTTTTCGTTGTGAAGCTTAGGGTAGTATCTCTCCTTTCTTTTTCAGTCTGGCAGTTTTTGTTTGCAATACCTGGTATATTTTCTACCACCTCTGGAAATATGTCCTGCCTCCAGGTAGGTTTTCGTACAGTAGTGATGGGTTTTGGTGTTGTTAGTGCGTTTATGGGATCTTCGTGCATCTTTGCTTTGGCTATTTCTGCAAAGTTTCTCCGCTTTAGTTTCCCATTTCCCAAATCTGTTTAGTCTCTTATGCATTGGATGGTCTGTCAGTCTTGTGAGTTTCTCTACTTGCTGCTGGGCTCTGCAGTCTCTTTTGTCGGTCATTGATTGCAGATTTGTAATGTTTTCAAGTTCTACAATTGGCGTTGACTTCATGCCTCCTGTTATAACTCTCATTGCTTGGTTTTGAAGTTTGCTAATTTTATCAAAGTTCGCCTTTGCTGCTATTGTCCATGCCGCAATGTCATACTCGAGGCCTGGTGCATCCGATTGCTTGCTACGGTGAGATTTTTTTCAGAGGTCCACATAGCCAGATCGTCTGCAAACATGGAGCTGTGGACTCTTCTTGGTATATTCTCTGTGATGTAGTTTATATACACCCGGAAGAGTGTGGGTGACAGTAACCCCCCCCCCCCACCCCTTGGGTACTCCTTGCTCCAGTGTCACCTTTTTGCTCATCTGTCCTTGTACTTGGACTCTGGCTGTTCTGTTTTCGAGGTAGTGGCTGATCCATCTGTACATGTTTCCAGATACTTCACTTCTTTGTAGCTTGACTTTAAGTCCCTCTTTCCACACCTTGTCAAATGCCTTCTCTAGATCCACCCAAACCGCTACTGTATGCTTTTTCTCTTGGTAAGCATCCTCTGTTTCCTGTGCTATGAGAGTGATCTGGTCCTCAGTGGATCTGTGTTGTCTAAATCCTGCTTGCTGTGGAATTAGTGTGTGTTTTCCTTCCTGGTGCCACATCAGTCTGGGGTTTATCATACGTTCCATCAGTTTTTCTACACAGCTCAGTAGACTGATAGGCCTGTATCCATTTGTATCTGTTCTATCTTTTTCTTTATTTGGTACTGGTATAAGTACAGCATCTTTCCATGCCTGCGGTACAATTCCCCTTTTCCAGCTTTGGTTCAGGACTGATAGTAACTTCCTCTTTGCTGTTTGGCCCAACCCCATCATCATTTCGTTTGTTACCCCATCTTTTCCGGGCGATTTCTTTTTCTTTAAAGTTCCCATGGCCTCATCCATTTCATTAATTGTTAGTTTTGTCATCATGTGCTCCTCTGGTGCCATATTGATGTTGTCGTGGCTCTTTTGGTCTTCACTGATGTCTGTATGCCTATTTGCAGGGACATCAATGTGGTTTGCTCTGGCATAATGTTCTTTGAAGGCGTTTGCTGCTTTTTTTCCAGTAAACATGTTGTCGCCCTGCTTGATGGTAATTTGTTTATTTGATGGTATTTCGTCATTCATGGCTCTGACTAAATTCCAAAGTTTGTTCCCTTCTTTGTCTAAATATAGGCTTTCTGTTTTGTTTTTCCAGCTGTCTCTTGTTATTTGGTTTAGTGTTCTTTTGTATTTCGCCGTGATGGCCTTGAGGGCGTTAATTGCCTCCATAGATTGATCTCTCTCTCTGCTATGTTCCTAGCATTTAACTTAACTTAACGTCTTTATACTGGTTTAGAAGACCCTGTAGAGTCTGTATACAGACGTCATCCTCCGCTTTCTGCAGTTCATCATTCCAATATGGCTTGTAGTTTTTCCTTGCCCCTCTTGGTATGGTTTCTGTGGCTGCTTGCAGTATTGCTTTGCTTAGGCTTTCTACTATAGCCTTCATATTGTTATTTCGTGTGTTGATAGTTTCACACAGTCCAACTGTCAGCATTGCAAATCTGCCCCAGTCTGCTCGTTTACAGTTCCAACGGGGGAGCGGTTTTATTTCCTATGGGCCTACTTCCATATCAATTTCTAGCCTAATTGGCCTGTGGTCGCTACCTGCCAATTGGTTTCGTAGTGAATATCCCCGTGGAAAAGGCCAAGTCTGGAGTGGAGGTAGAATGCCATGTTCTAGAATAGAAGCTAGGGCTGTCGTCCGGCCTATTGATAACATAGAGCTTTGTGTCTATCTCCCAGTCTTCCACTTCATCACCTCTGTTGTCTGTGTCCGAATATCCCCATCTCTCCGAGTGGCTGTTGAAGTCTCCAACCACTAGGCAGCTGGAGTCCTTGATTTCCATGGAAGGTATCCAATTGGTGATATTGTACCCATGCTGGACATCATCAAGTCACGGAAAGTTGACATGCTGGAATATTCTAACTTTTTCAAGCTTGTTTTCTCCGAAGGGCTTAATAAATAACATAACAAAGAGACCGACGTTTCCGGTCAGAAATAAAGAATAACACATTTCAGTTACAGCCATCAAACAAATTCAACCTCATCACCACTAACTAAAACAGCACACAGTTGAACCCCTGCACCTCCCAGCCCAAACTTACAAAAACAGCCCACAGTCGAACGTGTACCCCTCCCCACCCCAACTTACAAAAACAGCACACAGTTGAACATATGCCCCTCCCCACCCCCAATTACAAAAACAGCAAATAGTTTAATTCCCGCCCACACTTACAAAAACAACACACAGTTTAATCTCTACCCCTACCCGCCCTCACATATCAGCTATTACAACCATTACACAGTTGAACCACCTCCACCCCCACACCCTACATAAATAAACATAAGAATGTATACCATTAAACAATTCAACCATTCCCCATTTTGCTCAATCCTCACTAACATCTTTCGTGGTGAGGCGACCCAAAAGCTTGTATTTAAACTAATAATGACGGCTGGATTGGACAACTCCAGAGATCCTGTCCTACAATCAATACAGTCTTCTAACCCCCTTATTGTTTTCTAGGCGGGACCCAGTGAGAAATAAAAGGAAGCCTAAGAGAGAACCCGATTGTCCAAGATGTGAAGTTACTGGACGAGGTCTTGCAATTTCCTAGTCGGAAGGACCCACTTCAGCACGTCTCCAGACTCCTCATCTTTGAAATATGTTCCGTGAATAGCACTGAATGTCGGCAAAGAAAGGTCATTGACAGAAATGATGTGTTCTCTTATGCTCCTCGATTGTCACACTGTTTGTAGAGCTCCTGTCACCAGCAACTCAACACGAAGCCCTCCACGCGTGATGTGCATGTATTGTTTCTTTCATAACATATCATTTAGAGGTAACAACTGTTGTCACAAATAGCGAAACACTACTATTTAAGACGTATAATGTGAACCAATACGTTCTGTTTTAGTGATTTTGTCTTTTCTTGTCTATTCTGATTTAGTAATTGTGTCTTTTCTTCTTTATTCTGTTTTAGTAATTGTGTCTTCTCTTGTCTATTCTGTTTAAGTAATTGTGTCTTTTCTTTGTCTATTCTGTTTCAGTGATTGTGTCTTTTCTTTGTCTATTCTGTTTTAGTGATTGTGTCTTTACTTGTCTATTCTGTTTTAGTAATAGTGTTTTTTTCAAGTCTAGTCTGTTTTAGTGACTGTCTTTTTTTGTGTGGCTCTTGTGTTAGTGATTGTGTCTGTTCTTAGCTATTCTTCTTCTTCTTCTGCGTACACAGTCAGACAGTAACCATTATTTTCTCGAAAAAAGCGGCGGTCATCCTGAGACTCTCGCCACTACCATAGAGCTTGTCTTGCAGTTCCACTGGCAATGGCCACATCTGCTCTCTCTGATCCTCGTATGTCGGGCAGTTCTGCAGCAGATGTTCAGTGGTCATTTTACCAGTACCAAACGGGCATTCGTCGGTACACCCTATCTTCAATTTGTTGAATAGGTGGTACCTCAGTCTGTTGTGGCCAGTGCGAAGTCTGAAGACAACGACCTGCTCTCTTCGGTTCAACTGGTAATAGGCATCGTTTTTGGTGTAACCAGTATGTTCGGTTTCCCATTTGGTCATGTATCTGGCTTTGATAAGCCGTTTTGACTCTTCGTACGTCATACTGGTATCTGTTTGTGGTAACCTTGCACCTTCTTTTGCCAGTCTGTCTGCCTCCTCGTTGCCTTGGATGTTGCAGTGTGACGGAACCCACTGTACCACTACCCTTTTTGGTGCGGACTGCTGGCACAGTTTGCAGAGTGCTGCTCTTAAGTCATTAAGCTCAGTGTTTTTCTGGCTTTTTAGCGCTGTGACTACTTCGAGAGCATCTGTCAGCAGGACTATATGGCTCTCATTTTCACTGTGTGTTACCATTTCTTCCACTGCCGCCCTCAGTGCCTCTGCCTCTGCTCTGAAATTGCTTGTGTACTTACCAGTAGCGAATGACAGTGTTATTTTTCTGCCATTTGGTAGGTTCAGGAATGCTCCTGCCCCTCCGTTCTGTGTTGTGTTTGTTACAGAACCGTCGGTGTATGCATGGGTCCAGTCCATGCTTGGGTAGCTTTTCGTTATGAAGCTTAGAGTAGTGTCTCTCCTTTCTTTTTCACTCTGGCCGTTTTTGTTTGCAATACCTGGTATATTTTCTACCACCTCTGGAAATATATCCTGCCTCCAAGTAGGTTTTCGTACAGTAGTGATGGGTTTTGGTGTTGTTAGTGCGTTTATGGGATCTTCGTGCATCTTTGCTTTGGCTATTTCTGCAAAGTTTCTCCGCTTTAGTTTCCCATTTCCCAAATTGTTTAGTCTCTGGTACATTGGATGGTCCGTCAGTCTTCTGAGTTTCTCTGACTGCAGCTGGGCTCTGCAGTCTCTTCTATCGGTCATGGATTGCAATTTTGTAATCTTTTCAAGTTCTACAATTGGCGTTGACTTCATGCCACCTGTTATAATTCTCATGGCTTGGTTTTGAAGTTTGTTAACTTTATCGAAGTTCGCCTTCGCTGCGGTTGTCCATGCCGCAATGCCATACTCGAGAACTGGTCTCACTCTTCCAGTGTACAGTTTCTTTAGTATGCCTTCGTCTGCTCCCCAGCTTGTGCCAGCAAGTTTCCTCATGATCGCCATTCTTTCTCTGGCTTTCATTCGGTTTCTCTCAATCTGACTTTTCCATGTCATGCGCCGATCAAATGTGACTCCCAGATAGGTTGGGTTGTCGTTTGGCTGCAGGATTTTGCCATTCAGACTTAATTTGGTACTTTGGGGTTTTAATGAGAGCGAGAATATTGTGCACGTGGTTTTCTCCTCGTTTATTTTGACCAGCCATGAGTTCGCCCACTCTTCCAGCGATGTTAGGGCCGTCTGCATCCGATTTCTTGCTATGGTGAGATTCTTTTCAGAGCTCCACATAGCCAGATCGTCTGCAAACATTGAGCTATGGACTCTTCTTGGTATATTCTCTGTAATATCGTTTATATATACCAGGAAGAGTGTGGGTGACAGTACTCCCCCTTGGGGTACTCCCTGCTCGAGTGTCACCTTTTTGCTCATCTGCCCTTGTACTTGGACTCTGGCCGTTCTTTGTTTCAGGTAGTGGTTGATCCACTTGTACATCTTCCCACAGACATCACTTCTTCTTAGCTTGACTCTAAGTCCATCCTTCCAGACTTTGTCAAATGCCTTTTCCAGATCCACCCAAACAGCTACTGTGTGTTTCTGTGCCTGGTAGGCATCTTCTATCTCCTGGGCTATGAGGATGACCTGGTCCTCAGTGGATCTGTGCTGTCTAAAGCCGGCTTGCTGTGGAATTAGTATTCGTTTTTCTTCCAGATGCCACATCAGTCTGGTGTTTATCATCCGTTCCATCAGCTTGCCGACACAGCTCAGTAGGCTAATGGGCCTGTATCCATTTGGATCTGTTTTGTCCTTCCCTGTTTTTGGTACTGGTACCAGTATTGCATCTTTCCATGCCTGGGGTACAATACCCCTTTTCCAGCTTTGGTTCAGGACTGATAGTAGTTTCTTCTTCGCTGTTTGGCCCAGCCCCATCAGCATTTCGTTTGTTATCCCGTCTTTTCCGGGAGATTTCCTTTTCTTTAGCGTTCTCATGGCCTCTTCCATTTCGCGCATTGTTAGTTTGGCCATCATGTGCTCTTCAGGAGCCGTATTTATGTTTTCGTGTCCCTTTAGCTCTTCGCTAATGTCTGTATGCTTGTCGGCAGGGACCTCGATGTGGTTTGCTCTGGCATAGTGATCGACAAAGGCGTTTGCGGCTTTCTTACCTGTGATCAAGTTCTCGCCCTGCTTGATAGTAATTTGTTTATTTGACGGGGTTTCGTCGTTCATTGCTCTGACTAGCTTCCATAGCTTGTTCCCTTCTTTGTCTAGGTTCAGACTTTCCGTTTATATTTTTCCAACTTTCTCTTGCTGTTTGCTTGAGAGTGTGTTTGTACTTCGCCGCGGCGGCTTTGAGGGCGATGTTTGCCTCCATGGATTTTTCTCGTTCTGCCATGTTCCTAGCATTTGTTACTGCATCTTCCACTTTCTGTAACTCATCATTCCAGTAGGGCTTATAGTTTTTCCTAGCTCCTCTTGGGATGGTTTCAGTGGCGGCTTGCATTATTGCCTTGCTTAGGCTCTCCACCATGGGCTTCATTTTGGTGTTTCGTGTGTTGATGGTTTCGCACAGCCCATCTGTCAGGATTGCAAATCTGTCCCAGTCGGCTCGTTTGTAATTCCAACGTGGGAGCGGTTTTGTTTCCTGTGGGCCTACTTCCATGTCAATGGTTAGCCTGATCGGCCTGTGGTCGCTACCTGCCAGTTGGTTTAGCACCTGGCGGTCTATTTTATAGTGTATGTCCTGTGTGGAGAAGGCCAAATCTGGAGTCGAGGTGGTATGCCATGTTCTTGAATAGAAGCTAGGGATATCCTCCGGCCTATTGATTAGGGAGAGATTTGCATCTATCTCCCAATCTTCCACTTCGTCACCTCTGCTGTCTGTGTCAGAGTATCCCCATCTCTCCGAGTGGCTGTTGAAATCTCCAACTACTATGCAGTTGGAGTCTCTGACCTCCATACTCGAGAGCGATAGGTCTCTGTTTGGTGGTCCGTACAGATTGAAAATGCGGAGCTTCGTCTCTTTAGCCATTATGTCAACTCCTACACTTTCTGCTTGTCCGGTGTGATTGACAGGTACCGCGCTACTCGGTATGCTGTTTCTGGTCAGTATCAGGACCCCTCCTTTGTGGCCTTCTCTATCTAGACGGAAGGTCTGATATCCTCTGATTGAGAATTTATGGTTATTGTTGAGGTGCGTTTCCTGGATACATGCCACGTCAATCTTACCTTCATGCAGGTGGTGTGTTAGGGAAAGTTTTTTGTTAATGACTCCCTCCGCATTCCACTGTAGTATTTTGAGGGTCTTGAGGTTTTGGCCAATAGACGTTTCCCCATAGCCATGTGCCTTGACTCCACGACACATGGGTGGGTGACCACCAGTAGTCAAGGGTGGGCCCCTTCGAGGCGTGAGGCCCGGCGCTATCGCTGCCTGGCGGGTCTCCTCAGGATGAGCGCCATACGTTTTTCGGTTAGGTTGTACTGCCATCATACTGTGATTTACGTTGCACTGTTTTGTTAGGCTTACGGCCCCGTGCATCCGATTTCAACAGGCGTTTCTGTAGGGATGCCCTCCTTAGCCTTTGGCTGTCCCCAGCCTATCTGCAAGGCAGCAGTTGTTTACGATCAGAGTTTTCTCTCTTATGGAAGTTGTCTTACCAGACTATCGAGTCTTCACTACTCGTGTCTATAGGGTGCAATGATGATATGTGATGATATATGAGATGGACTGGTTTACCCGGAAGAGAGGCAGTCCAGTGTGTCTGTATCCCAGGATCGTCACGTCCTGCCAGAAACGTAGCATTTGCATGTGAGTGGGGTATCTCTTTTTCCCTTTATTTTCTTGGCTTCTATGCAGGGATGGTACGCCTAGCATTCCCCGCCACCTGGGGTGTTGACACAGTGGGGCAGGTGTGCAATGTCCGCTGGTCTGCATCTCTTCTGCGTCCAGTATGATAGTTATATGGCTGATAACGTACAGAGGTAGATATCGTAGCCGGAGTGCATTCAGCCAGGGGACAAGCCTGGTAATGTCACAGAGATGTTGTTCGCCTGATGTGCAGACAACTCTCTTGGTCAGTGGTTGAGTCTTGACAGTTCACAGTGAGGTGGCTGCTCTACTGTTTTTGACACCCCGACCAGGTACTAAGTCTTTGGTTGGTGTTTTCGCACCCCAACGCCGTATAGGGTGAGTATCAAGCAGTTGTCCGCCCGCTTTGATTGGCGGACGGCAAGGACCTCTTACTGTGGCTCTACCTGATAGGGCTGGGGCGCAAGCCCCAGGTCCCGAGCATGTAGGAGCCTCCCATTGCAGTGGTGCTGAGATTTTGGGCGGGATTGCGGCTTACAAGGGTTCGGCCGTAATCCCTCACATGGTAGCCTCGCGCCCTTGGCTTATCAGCCTGGTACGTGAACCAAAGTGTCTGCGGCTCCTCTCGATTTGAGCTGGTTTTCCGTAGCAACGCCCTGTCATTTGTAGGGTAAAACTGACCTGTCTTCAGATGATCTATTTCCAGCACCCGTTCCCTATTTGGTCAGGCGAATTTATTGAGGGCTTTTGTTTGTCAATGATCAGGTATTTGAAATCTGCGGTTTCTGCGGAGTTAAACACGATTTCCGTAGCGTTCTTTCATTTGAGTGTTTGAGAGCTGACTTGTCATCCGTTAGTCTAATACCAGCGTACGTTCATTATTAGACCCAAACGGCAGTGCTCTCGATTTGTCAGTTGTTCTACAGTATTGGCGTGTTCAGTCAAATTAAGCCGCAGGTTCCACACCTGGTGGTGCCCTTCCGTCAATTCCCTTAGCGAGACAATCAAGTTTCTTAGGGGGTAGCCCCAGATTTTCGAGGGTCTAATTCCAGCACATGTTCTTTATTAGACCCCACGAAGGTGTACTTTTTCATAGTCATTCTGCAGTATTGGCGTGTTAAATTAATTTAGGTCTCAGGCTCCACTCCTGATAGTGCTCTTCCGTCAATTCCTTTATCAGACACTGGATGCAGACAAAACCGGGCCACAGGGGGCATAACCCCAGAATTCTGGGGGTCTAAGTCCAGCACCAGTTCAATATTAGACCCCAGAAGAGTGGTCTCGGCATGTCAATCATTTCAGTGTCTGTTTTAGTAATAGTGTTTTTTTCAAGTCTAGTCTGTTTTAGTGACTGTCTTTTTTTGTGTGGCTCTTGTGTTAGTGATTGTGTCTGTTCTTAGCTATTCAATTCTAGTGATTGTATTTGTTGCTGTCTCTTCTGTTCTAGTGATTGTGCCTGTTGGTGTCACTTCTGTTCTAGTGATTGTGTCTGTTGGTGTCACTTCTGTTCTAGTAATTGTGTCTGTTGGTGTCTCTTCTATTATAGTAATTGTGTCTGTTGGTATCTCTTCTGTTCTAGTGATTGTGTCTGTTGGTGTCTCTTCTATTCTAGTGATTGTGTCTGTTGTTGTCAATTCTGTTCTAGGGATTGTGTCTGTTGGTGTCTATTCTATTCAAGGGATTGTGTCTGTTGGTGTCTCCTCTGTTCTAGGGATTGTATCTGTTGGTGTCTCTTCTGTTCTAAAGATTGTGTCTGTTGTTGTCTATTCTGTTCTTATGTATTTTGGTCCCAGTGTTCCCTCAACACTTCTGCAAACGTTTTAGAATTGTGAGAATCTCAGTTGCTCTTGTCAAGTTCAAACAATCGCTCTCCAGCGATAGCACGTGTTTTGCGATTTAGTGCGTGCCAGCGTCGTTTGGGCCTTAACGGGCGGTAAGAAACGTGCAAGTTGGAACGGAGCTAAGAATTTAGAGTCACTGGCTGGAACTTAGATCAGTGTGAAAGATATGACATTTTGTTCATGCGGGGGCCAAAATCAGTTTCCATATGTACATAACACTATATACCACTTGTTGAGTTCACAATAACTGACCAGCTCGCGTTAATAAATAGTTGCACCGCGTGAGATCGGCCTTTATAGCAGTTGGTGATCCTTCGTGTTTGGAATCCTTACTATAGTGCGTTTCTCATTGTTTGGCGCGGTTTAAAATAAAATATCTCAGCTTCCACTTGAAGAAAATTATTCTAATTTAGCATATAACCTGTATTTCCACATGTCCCAAGGGTGAATATTTTGTTCTTGCCCACAAACATATGGTATTCAATTTTCTTTATTTTTGGTATACAAAAAACCCGCCCTTCTAAGGAAACCAGTCTTTTGAAATGATTACCCTTTCATTAGAGTAAGTATTTATGGAAATAAAATTGTCCACGTGTATCACGAAATCGTTCTAACTGGTTTAAAACAGTTCTACTGAGCCTTCTGGTGTGTTCAATTTGTTGATTCAAATTGTACACGTTAGTCCAGAGGCGTAGTATAACTAATTGTTAACGTTCGCGACTACAATGAGTCTGAAAGTAAAGTTCCTTTCACTCCATACAATTGCATTGAAGATGCAATAATATTTTTGTAGAAAAGCTAACCGTTGAAAACTGTATCGGAGTATCTCAAACCCTGAAAAAAGAACTATTCGTCCTTTGAGTTTAAGTGAACGGGCATTTGATAGGTTTTTCCAATACTGTACAAGTTTGTGTTCCACCAAAACTAATACACAAGGAAGAAAGAAAATGGTAGATAGTATTGACAAGGATGTGATTAGTAGAGATATTTGTAGAATGTTTGATTCCAATGAAATAGTCACACTAAGGAAACTGAAGTTTTGTCTGAGAACACACAATGACATTGATGTACCGAGATATGTGGAGTCTGAGAACACACAATGACATTGATGTACCGAGATCTGTGGAGTCTGAGAACACACGATGACATTGATGTACCGAGATCTGTGGAGTCTGAGAACACACAATGACATTGATGTACCGAGATCTGTGGAGTCTGAGAACACACAATGACATTGATGTACCGAGATCTGTGGAGTCTGAGAACACACAATGACATTGATGTACCGAGATCTGTGGAGTCTGAGAACACACAATGACATTGATGTACCGAGATCTGTGGAGTCTGAGAACACACAATGACATTGATGTACCGAGATCTGTGGAGTCTGAGAACACACAATGACATTGATGTACCGAGATCTGTGGAGTCTGAGAACACACAATGACATTGATGTACCGAGATCTGTGGAGTCTGAGAACACACAATGACATTGATGTACCGAGATCTGTGGAGTCTGAGAACACACAATGACATTGATGTACCAAGATCTGTGGAGTCTGAGAACACACAATGACATTGATGTACCGAGATCTGTGGATTCTGAGAACACACAATGACATTGATGTACCGAGATCTGTGGAGTCTGAGAACACACAATGACATTGATGTACCGAGATCTGTGGAGTCTGAGAACACACAATGACATTGATGTACCGAGATCTGTGGAGTCTGAGAAAACACACAATGACCTTGATGTATTGAATTATACGTTGTGGAGAACTGTAAGGGAATAGGCTTTATCTTTAGAAAGTTTTTTTCGCGGGAGAAACGTCATCTGTGAGATGCCGCGTCTAGTATTCATGGGAAGCAAGTATTTACGTGAAGTACACGAAATTTGTAAACAATTTTACGATATTGTGTATGTAAATGACACTTGGATAAATGCTCACCACACATGTGAAAAGGAATAACATGTGATACAAGAAAACAATATCCCGACATCATCCAGTACAAAAAATGCAATGAAAATGTAATTCACAAAAAAATGCATTCCATTTAACAAAACGTATCTAAAATGTGAATTGCTTTACTTGAAAAGCAAACATGAAAGGAAACAATATTTCAAATAGACAACTTGATCCAAGAGCGAGGTCATATATTTTTTAGAGTGACACTTTACCATTCACACTTAAACACAATTGAACGCGTTTGGGCAAAAGTTAAAGTACAATTAACAGCTGAAAATAAAACTTTCAGACTATGCGATATGAAATAATTATTATACATCGCCCTCTCAAATATAGACACATATTATCTATTTATAAAACTGGACCAGTCCATCTGAAGTTTGAACTTTCTATGTTCTATATATCGTGTGCTTTTCCATCTTCACACATTCTTTCCAGGATATGCGCAATTACTTCTTACAGTTCCTTAAACATATGAACTACATTAAAAAGGACATTTTTTGTTACTTAATGTATAACATTATATTCGATCTGAAGAGACACCTTTGCCTAAAGACACCATTTTTTAAAATTTACGGTAAATTATTGTCTGCAGGGACAAAATAAATCCTTTGCTATCAAAGGAACTAGCCGCTTTAAGAAAATAGCACAACTTGACAAAATATAAATTATAAAGTCATTGGGACATTGGAAAGATAAGACCACGTGCAAAAAATCGTGTAATCAGTGCAAGGATTAATAAGATATTAGACGTCAATTGACGACGGCAACCATTGTGAAACGGACTATAGTTGTTCAGTGCTAGTTGTAGTGATCCTATAGTATCTCAGGCGTACAGAGTTGTTCTGGACGGGCAAATAATTTAACTGTCACCAGTCATTAGCTACCATCATTTCGGAGTCTAACTGCAACAAAATTGAAAATATTTTACCCATGTATAGGTTGTTAAATTTGTCAAAAAACTAAGACAACAGATAATGACGCTATAGATCCTGCATGAGAGATTCAGGATCATTCAGCACTAACAAAAATGTTCAGATAGATAAAACTGCAGATATTACGCATTCGCAAAAACAAAAATACAATGCAACATTTCTGCAATATATATTCACTTTTATTTCCAGAAATATTGAAGACAGACGTGTCTGTTCGAGTTTTAATAAATACTTGACGAGTGAAAGTCTTACATTTGCAAAGTTAGAAAGATACGTACATACAAGACATGCGTCGTTTTTCAGTAAGCCTGAACAGTATTTTGAAAGACTATAGGAATCATCGAAAAAAAAACATCTCTTGAAACTCATTTTCTGGTCAATGAAACATACCTAAGAGCTTTTTAGGAAGCCTCTTACACAATTGTACATGTTAATCGACCATTGGCCATTGGCGAAGATCTTGTGTTAGTAGTAGCAATTAGAACGAATAAAATTATTCACCGGCAACAAGATTCATTTTTTAAAATTCGGCTGTCAAAAAAATTGTGAGTAGACACATTTTCGAACTTGCAATGACCAGTGTGAGCAACGTATTGAAAGAATGAAATAAAGTGGACTCCTCTGACATTACAAACTAGCCTCAGCTGTCGACATATGTCAGGCGTTGTTATGATAACAATGTCCATGAAGATTTACTATTTTTTCGGTCGTTGGCTAGACAATTTTTCTAAAGGTGAATGAATTTTTGGAGGAAGAGATGCTGGAATGAAATTACTGGGCGGAGTATGTACTCAAAGCGCAGCGGCAATGACAGAAAGAATGGCTGAATTTCAAGTTAAAATTAAATCTGTAAACAATGGACTTACTACTTTCACTCATTACAATATTCGTTGATAGGCATTAGTGGCTAACAAAATGTATGCAGATCTGATAGCTGTACTACACGCTGTGAATATTGATCCCTTAATATTGATCTTGATGACCCGTTCCTCAGCGTAGCTAACCCTACCTTGGGTCACGGAAGTCCAGTGCGTGGTAAATGCTCCTCTAGAGGCATCTCTGATGTTGCAACGTGCAGCAAAGGAGTCTAACCAACGCATTGGAGGTCTTCCTCACGATCTCTTCTTACCGCGGGGGTACCAGACTGCTGTCGGTATCGTTTCGTCACAACATGTGTTCTGTCCATCTATGTTTTGCATTGTCTGCATGGATTACTGCATCCTTCACCAGGGACAATCGTCTTATGTCAGAATTGTAGAGAGCTTGCGTACGTTGGATCTGGAGAGTGATTCCGACCAATCGTCTCTCAAGGGATGCCTGACTAACTCTCAATGTATCCTCTAGTGATTTTGTTAGTGTCCACGTCTCGGCACCGTAGCACATCGCAGGGAGTACAGTGGAATTGAAGAGAGAGGCACGTAGGTCTTGGTCAGGACAACCGTCCAGGACCGTGTTAACAGACGAGAAGGCTGCACAATCCGTGCGGCGACGTCTTGTCAGTTCAGGTCCCGGGCTATTCCCAATTTGAGAAGACGTCCAAGATAAATGTACTCGTTGACATCCTCTTATTGTACCTCGCCAAAAAAGACTGGATCACAAGTGGCAAAGCGATTCCACAACACTTTGGTCTTCGAGACGTTCATCTCCAGACCCGCTTTCTTGCCCTCTCCATCGAGTAGTTGCATCATTTGGTTGGCTTCTGCTGCGGACTCTGTGATGTGCACTACGTCACCGACAAATTGAAGGTGATTGAGGCGTCTGCTGTCAATAAGGATACCAAAGGTGTCCCAGTTGCATCGGCCAATGACGGATTCCAAACATGCAAAGAAGAGAATTGGTGAGATAGGATCGCCCTTTCTGACCCCTTTTTAATTGGTACAAGAATTGGACGTTGGAAGGGACGAAATGTGGTAGTGCAGTTTGTATAACTGTTGGTGAGAATTATGATACAACCAGGATCTAAAGCTTGTTCCAACAGTGAACGCCAGACAAAATTTAGTTCTGCGAAATGAAAAGCCTTTTTATAGTCGATGAAGGTGAACATCAAGGTCATCTGGAACTCTGGCTGCTACAATAAAACGGATAAAGTCATCAATTTGATTTACAGTCGTGCATTTAATAGTCATCTTTGCAAATGTTTGTGATGAAATGGAATCCAATGTCAGCACTTGACTGTATATATAAGTGTGACGGCTGTCAGAGGGATGAGCTTTCAGTCGACAATTTGTGTTCAACAAATTCAAGAATACTATTTCTGTTTGAAAACTTAGAATATGTTAATTTCTTTCATAATGAAAATTAGCAATGCAAATTATGCCATCTGTCAGATTTATTTGAGAAAATCAACGATATTATGTCTCTTCAAGTGAAGAACATGAACATTTCTAAACTAAAAGATAAAATTCAGACTTTCTGAAATAGTTCAGCATTGATATATCTATCTTCAGTCAACTTGTGTCGTTAAACGTCGTGGGAAGGTGTGTCCTCCTTTGTTTCATATTTTGCTGCCATGCAAAAATCCAATGGTGATTTATTCATTCCAGTATTTGATATCAACCGTTAGGTTGGTAGCCCCTGAAATATACGATCGCCTATTTTCGAGATTGGTGGTGGTGGAAGCGTAAATTAGACCAAGGTAGACCCAACATCTATGCCGCTCCGCTAACCACATAACCAAGACCTGATGTGTAGCCACACAGTCACCATTTTGCGACATATTCTCTGTGGAGCAATAATCCCTAGAATAATTTAAATCGATTTTAAATTTGAATTTTGACCGAGCAGCGGCCTACCCTTTTTTATTTCCAACTGGCAAGGTATTTCTTCTTCTTCTTCTTCTTCTTCTTCTTCTTCTTCTTCTTCTTCTTCTTCTTCTTCTTCTTCTTCTTCTTTTTCTTCTTCTTCTTCTTCTTCTTCTTTTTCTTCTTCTTCTTCCTACGCTGTCAGACGTCAACTTGAATTTGTTCGAAGAAAGGAGCTGTCATCCTGAGGCTGTCGACACTGCATATAGCTTGTCTAGTGTTGCCACTGGTGATGGCCACATGTGCTTTCTCTGGTCCTCGTATGTCGGGCAGTTCTGCAGCAGATGTTCAGCGGTCATTTTACCAGTACCGCACGGGCATTCGTTAGTGCCACCTATCTTCAGTTTATTGAATAGGTGGTACCTCAGTCTGTTGTGGAAAGTGTGGAGTCTGAAGACCACGACCCGCTCTCTTCTGTTCAACTGGTAGTAGGTATCATTTATTTTGTGTAGCGAGTATGTCCTGTTTCCCATTTGGCCATGTATCTGGCCCTAATAAACGTTTTGGACTCTTCGTAGGTCAAGAGTCAAAACGGCTTATCAAAGCCAGATACATGACCAAATGGGAAACCGAACATACTGGTTACACCAAAAACGATGCCTATTACCAGTTGAACCGAAGAGAGCAGGTCGTTGTCTTCAGACTTTGCACTGGCCACAATAGACTGAGGTACCACCTATTCAACAAATTGAAGATAGGGTGTACCGACGAATGCCCGTGCGGTACTCGTAAAATGACCGCTGAACATCTGCTGCAAAACTGCCCGACATACGAGGATCAGAGAGAGCAGATGTGGCCATCACCAGTGGAACTGCAAGACAAGCTCTATGGCAGTGGCGACAGCCTCAGGATGACCGCCGCTTTTTTCGAAAAAATAATGGTTACTGTCTGACTGCGTACGCAGAAGAAGAAGAAGAAGGACTCTTCGTAGGTCACACTAGAATCTGGTTGTGGTAGTGTTGCACCTTCTTTTGCCAGTCTGTCTGCTTCCTCGTTGTTTTGAATGATACAGTGGGATGGAACCCACTGTACCACTACTCTTTTTGGTGTGGACTGCTGGCACAGTTGACAGAGTACTGCTCTTGAATCACTAAGTTTAGTATATTTCTCGTTTTTTAGTGCTGTAACCACGTCCATGGCATCTGTAAACAGGACTATCTGGCATTCATTGCTTTCGCCTGTCAGCATTGCTTTTACTGCAGCCTTCAGTGCCTCTGCCTCAGCTCTGAAATTGCTTGAGAATTTTCCAGTTGCAACTGACAATGTTATTTTTCTACAATTTGTTAGGCTCAGGAATATCCCTCCCCCTCCACTCTGTGTTGTGTTTGTTACAGAACCGTCGGTGTATGCATGGGTTCAGTCCATGCTTGGGTAGTTTTCCGCTATGTACCTCAGGGTTATGTCTCTTCTTTCTTTTTCCGTCTGGCTGTTCTTGTTTCCAATACCTGGTATATTTTCTACCACCTCCAGAATGATATGCTGCTTCCATGTGGGTTTGCGTATAGTAGTGATGGGCTTTGGTGTTGTTATGGTGTTCATAGGGTCTTCGCTCATCTTTGCTTTGGAAATTTCTGCAAAGTTTCTGCGCTTTAGTTTCCCTTTTCCAAATCTATTTAGTCTCTTATGCATTGGATGGTCTGTCAGTCTTCTTAGTTTCTCTGTTTGCTGCTAGGCTCTGCAGTCTCTTCTGTCGGTCATGGATTTGCAGATTTGTAATCTTTTTCAAGTTCTACAATTGGCGTTGACTTCATGCCTCCTGTTATAACTCTCATGGCTTGGTTTTGAAGTTTGGCAAGGGATTTAATTTGCTAGCCTCTGAATACGGGTGTCTGATATCACGGCTTAGAAATCAGGGTACATTTTGAAGGAAAGATCAATTGTCTGTCTCCACCGTGATTTGAACCCGTGACCTTTAGAGAAGCATAAAGCAGAAAATGACTCATTTGATGTTTTCTTGCACCAAGGATTTTATTGTTAATAATATGTTTAGTTTTGATTTGAGTAATAACGATTCATAATTGATCATCTGGTAAGCTTGGGTAACAATTGACCGAAATATTTTCTGCTGGAATTAAACAAAAATCAGTTAGATTAAATTCAAAACCCTTTCTTTACAGAAATAGAAAATGTGAAAGATCCGAATGAATTTGCAGAACTTTCATCTGATTCAAATCTTATACTTGAAATTGTTTTTAAACTCGAACACTTTGTGGCTTGGGTATAAAACAAAATTTTCAATACTGTAAGAATTAGCGATGGCAGCTTTTCTGCCATTTGTTACCACCTATTTTACGTTTAGGTATTTCCAACATTGACGGCTCGTAAAACAAGACACCGCCCATGTCTTCAGAACATTTCATTGCTATGAGACTAGCAGTGACGAATATTAAACAACGATTCGAGGTGTTGTATCAGAATAAACAATCCCACACACACCGTTAAAGGCAAACTTATTCCTATCTTGTTCAACCTTCAGTAAAATTGTCTTTGGTATTGTTGTTGTTTCGAATGCCCACAATGAGTAGATTTACTTTGTTGTGCCCCTGAAAGGACGTTAAGTGACGGGTTGCAGTAGTTTTCCTCACATCCCGAGCGTGCTGATGAAGGTGGGCCGTGGTCCTCCAGACGGCTTTGCTGTGCTTGGCTTCATGGGCTTATCCCTTACTACTATGGGAATCATGTTGATCTCTCACCTGGTTAGCCCGGCTGCCATTAAAACAGCAGAGGGAAGGCTTCTAGGAAGCCGAGGTGAGGGTCTTGGCCAACATATATTGCCTGATCCTGACTAACATGTCTGATCAGTATATTTTGCATGGCCAGACGTTAGTCTTCCTCCCCGTCTCTGGTATATATTGCATATATACAGTGTTAATACTAGCTGCCTTTATGACATTTAGTGAAGGGTTGTGACAAAATGTGCCTGATCCAAAGGGGTCGCCTATGAAGAAAGTTTGAGAAGCCCTTGTAGAGTGTGTGTTTCTGTGACAAACAGGCGGACAGACACTCATTGTGTGTACACATTCACCAGTTCTGAGAACTGACTCACCATTTAGAGTGTCACCAGAGTGGTAATCGGGGTAAATTGAATATGGCCTCTGCCACATTCCAAGCATATCGTAAAATTTTACTCAAGTAAGTTGTGGATAGGATTAGCAACCTCATCACGTAAAACAATTGCTAATAAAACGGACATTAAGTTCTCAGATACAGGCTTATTGTAGGGGGTGCCATCCGTATTTGTGGCAGATCCCAGACTTCGCATTGTGTACACATGGGAAATGGCATCACTGAGCTAAAGTGTGCCGGTAATCTAGCAATCCTATTAAATGACCAACCGGTCATCTATGTCAATAACTACTTCCGCCTGGGTATTGGACATGTTTACCGGCCGCTCCTGTTAAGTTTACATTCCATTCAAGTTTTGACTGCTTCCGGTTCTGCAACTGAAAGAGACAGAGAAAGTACTTTTCTGTAGGAACTCGTAAAACCCAGACCTACTTTTATGTTTGGTCTGAGCTTGTCTCTCCAATGGCTCTCACATGAGTGCTGTCTCTCCCCAGGCGATCAGACAGTTCAGATCAATGTTTTGGAGGAAGTATTGAAAAACAAAATTATACACTTTTTCAAGTGATTACGCTGATTTTGAAGATTATTGATTTCTCCTATATTGCTGATCGATTTTTTTGCGGGTAGCATCAGTATAATTCTGTTGTTTTTAACGTTGATTTCTTTACATTTATATTAATTTTCTACTTCTTTTCTCTTTTTCATATTTTTGTTTGTTTTGCTTTGTAATTGAATCTAAGATTGTGTTTCTTGTTCATAGGCTCCTCTCCTCACAATATTATGTTCAGTTCAGATTAAGTGAAGGTCACATCGAAGGTCAGCAGCAATGGATCGTCATCGTTGTGAATTGATTGCCTTGGTGCAATCTGCGAGATTTTCCCTGTCAATTGTTTTATGTTATCCTCCCATTTAAAGCGTTGCTTATTTCCGTCACATTTTCCCTCCACAATTCCTTCCAGTATTGTTTCAGCCCAGCCTTTGATGTGACGAAATATATCCATTGTTTGAACATTGTTCATTAATTCTCTTTCTATTCATAATTTCTCCGTTCCTTATTTCTTTCTTTTCTATCTGTGAGAAGATTCGTCTCATTCTTATATTTATCAATATATTTTTATTTTCGTTCATCTTATTTCTCAATTACCCAAGGCACAGTGGTTTTTATTCTGCGCCTGTCGACCCAGTGCATCCGACTTCAGCATGCATTTTATGTAAGGGTCTGCTTCCTCCTGCATTTTCTAAGGGTTCATTTCCCCGTGGTTACGGCCGGTGCTGTGATGGGGATCGAACCCAGCACATTCGGTTAGTGAGCCATGTCACTTAACCACTAGCCCACGCCGTCCCATATCAATATTTCAAAGACATCAATTCTCTTATCTAACTGATTGTTCATCGTCCACATTTTCAACGCGACAGTGTAGGGACGAGTAGTGAGGAGTAGTGACACCTAATTGTTATCATTTAAAAAAATAATTATGAGTGACTTGTTTGAATGTCAATATATAACTCGTGTAGCTGAAAACAGATCTGGCCATCCCTTTACTCTTTCTGTTTTCCATTTTCATCTTCTATTCTTCCTTTTTTAAAAATTTCCAAGCTAGGAGAAGCTCTTGTCCTCTGCAAGTGTTTGATCGCCAATTTTTATCTGTAGAGAAGAATGCTTGCCTCATTTCCTAATCATAGTTTTTTTGTTGTTAGCGTTAATATCCAATCTATATACCTGACGTTTGTTCTTGGCTTGAATCACACATTTCTTGTAATTCTTGTTCGCTTTTATATTCAAGAACTGTTCCATCCCTACATCGGAGATTATTTATTGACTGTCCAGTGTAAATTCTGACATTTCCCCTTTCTGTTGAAAAATATTGTCATTACTTCCCTTGTCTGCGCTTTGCGTAACTATCTCCTCGTATTTTTGAGCAGTACCGTAATAGTGTGGTCAATGAGGCTGATTTTTCTAAGATCTGAACCTTTGGATTCACGAAGTATATTGGGTAATTATTCTTAGCGTAATCAGGTCTCTTGTCATATATCTAGTAGTGTAGCTGTCGTTACACAGGTCACTGATGTAATCTACACCGGATTCCTTTAGACTAATGCTGTCCAACTTTTTTCACACCTTGGGCCACACACAAAATTATGAAGCCAATGGCCGCTTCAGACGGCTCAAAAGCAACGACTACAAAAGTATTTCACAGTTATTAACTTTATGAAGATTTACTTGTAATAATAATAACACATTGCATGTGTTTGTAATAGTTAAATGCATAAAATGAAAGCTCAATTTGACTTGGCTTGGTTTGGCTTCGTTCATTCTCAATCTCCCACTACCAAACACTGAAAGGGCTTAAGTAGCAGAATGTAGTCCAGAGAACGGAATGCGTTGTGTCGTAGTTTACAGCTTGACTGCGATATTTGCACCTTTCGTCCCAATACATCCGACTTCAGCAAGCATTTTGTGAGTACCGGGTTAGCATTTCCTCTTCGATCCCTTCTCCTAAGCCAGTCTTCCCTGTTGCATTCTGTTATCCAGGATCACCGCGTGGAGGTGTAGAAGGGTCTTGGCAGCTTTGGTTCGCTGGCCCTGACGTTAGCAGTCAGCTATGGGTCGCTGACCACTGCAGCTCATGCGCTGCTCAGCATCTTGATCCCAAAAGCTCAATTTCATTTTTAGTGAGACATTTAACTTTGGATTGCACTTGCAATGTTTGTGTTTGTTTGAGGGTGGTATTCAGGAACAGCTGCTCTCGTTAGATTTTCTAAATGTTCGCCAGTCAAAGAGTTTCCATGTTTTGACTTGATGTTGGACGTTGCAGAAAATCCAACTTCACATACATAAGTGCTTCCAAACATGGTCAATAACTGTTCACAGCATTTCTATAGGTGTAGAAATTCATCATAAGAAAGATAGTTCATTCTAAATACTCGTGCTGCTCAGGTCGCCTGCAACGCGTTATGTATTAATGTTACTATTTTTAAAAGTAGGTCAAGCATTTCGTACTTTCAAGAAAAGATGAGCTTGAGATTATTTCTGTATTCTACATTGCGATAACCAGGTGTTTTAATTTGTATTGACAATGTTTAAATATTTGTCAGGTTTGTTCGTTAGTAAATGAACGGTTGCTGAACGATGCTCTAAGAACTGTATCCTTATTTCTAATATCAAGTATGCATTGCGTCTTGGTCTGTTGCTTTCTTGTTGCTCGTGCTTTAATTGCTGTACAATTGTGATATAAAGAATGCTGGGACGATCATTATTAAATGTTGATTTGCATACGTCTGTTCTTGTCGAAGAGTTCATTTAAATATTCCGCTGACCCTGTTGACATTTTTTGCTCTTCAAGCAAGATGTCTTCACATGTTTCCGATTCATCCACCTACTTGAGGCAAACTTGTGTCTGAACGCTATTTGTTCAGCATCCATTTCTCTTATTAAATACTCTTTCTCCATGCATTTTATTATTGTGCATTTTAATTCTATCCACCATTCTTTTGCATGTCAGCACATATTGAGTATCACCTAGTCCAGTACCATATATTTTGGGGTGTTTGTTTGCTGTATATATTTATTTCATTTTGCGTATGACGGACTTCCTTTTTTCCCTAAACTCTGTTATCGCTAGAGTGTTATTTGCTTCTGATCTGCTTATTCTAGATAGCTCCACTTAGTGCTTGCATTCGCTTCTCAGCTTTCGCGATTATATAATGTTATGCTACATAACAGCAGATTATCATATTTATTTTTGATTTCCACTAAGTATTTCTCTTACTGTCTATCTGCTTTAGTGCAAATATATATATATTTATGGATTCTATGTATATCTTCTTTCTATACTTATTGACTGAAAGCTGTTCTAATGACCACACAATATCAATTTTACATAAAGGTTAACAGTAGATTACCGAGTCAATTTTCATCAGTTCAGAAATGACGTCATCTGTCAATGTCAAAGACAACGTCGGCATTAGAGTAGCAGATGGATCCCTCAGTTGTATGTGCACTGTACTTTCATCATCTGCAACAGTTCCACTTGTACCCAATAACGGTTCACTATTCCTAGATTATGATATCGTAAAAGACTTTAACACATTAACAATACTGATGTTCAAATTCAGCTATCGTTCACAATGACGTAAATAGGTCCCATCAGTTATTACCCGGTGATGGAAATAAAACTAGCGTACTTTACAACGACAAGACGGCCACCATAAACTTAAGACTGCGCAAAGTCAAACTCTTCTAGACGACAAAAATAATTCGGATGAGAAATGAGATATGTCCCTGAGATAATTGACAAAAAATGGCAGACATGGAAAGATACGGTGCATACAACGTCGTGCAATGAAATGGGCCACAAAGAAATCAGGAAAATTGGAAAAAGACAGGAAATAAAAATAAATTCGTGACACTGAAGCTTGCGATGGGGCAGGAGATGTTTGATTGGGGGTCACGATGGTGGGAGTCGGTTGGGAGTCAGTTGGGGAGTGGAGCGTTAGATAACGAATGAGTAAGATGTGGACAATCAGAAACTCATTGTAATGTATTGTAGACATTATACACTATGAGGTAGATTCAACGGTACTGAATCAAACCGGTCTCTGACGCCAGAATAGCAGTGTGCGTCTAACCGAGTAAGTGAGCCTGTTGAAGCAAATATTTGAAAATAGCAAATCCATCCCCTTTCCACGTGGAGATGTTGTGTTACTTCTCCAGCAAACGTACTCTTGTATCGCTTCTAGCTGTTAGTCTGTTCCACTGTACTCCAGCTTTGTCGACATGCCGCCTAGACGATCTATATTTCAACCTTTGAAAATCGTTCTGGCAATATTGTATATTTGTTACGACTTTTGTGTACCTTATTATTACTTTCAAGTATCTGTGCATCTGATCCAGTAATCTAAATATAAATATGTGTTTCTTCTATCTATTAATGCTCTCTGAAATATCAAATCGCAGTTTTTAATGGTTCATTCTTGATATATTTAAACATCCTTTGCAGACTTTTGTTTGATGATTTTCATCTATTGACTATTCCCTGTCGCGACATAATCGACATGATAATAAGAATTTAAACTATCGATACAATGGACGTAGGTCATTACAATGAGAGATGCTTGTCCTAAAGTCAAGTATAGGGAATTCGAAAAGGTAACAAACGTATGACATTTGATGGTAAGTGAGCTCAAGGAGATGCGTACAGACAGACACGTACATAAAGATGCGTACAGAGAGACACGTAATAATTATTTCCCCGTCACACTTAATCAGGACTTTAAGTTTCAATTTAGTCGGAGTTAGCCAATGCTATAGTTCATACAAACTATCACGAGACATAAAGTAATTTACATTTTTTAAACCGACTCACTTCCCTAAAACGTTAAGTTAAATTTAGACAAACTTTACCAGGATGAAAGATTTAATTTAGACCGGATTTCTCAGGATGTTAATTTTTAATTTAGAAGGATTTCCTCAAGCTCTTCAGTTTGAATCTTCACATACATTCCCAAGACGTTCAGTATTCATTTAAGCAGATTTCCCCAGATTGTTAATTATTAATTTATGCAGATTTCCCCAGATTGTTAATTATTAATTTATGCAGACTTTCAGAAGATGTGACCATACTTCAGTAAACACAAACTTGCTTGCATTCACATATAAACATACACCCACAAACACAAACACTATCACACAAACATATACACATAAACGTAAACACACAGACATACCACATACACAATGTGACATATGTACAGACAAAATACACACATTGACACACCATCAAACAAATACCCAAATAAACGCACACCTACACACTTACAAATCACACATACATAAATACACAAACTCATCACATATAATACCACACGTGTGAAGGCATAAACACACAATATCACACACAAAAACATATACGCAAATCCACATAGAGGTCCGCACACGAATCCACATACAATTCCACACACAAATACATATACAAGTCCACACACAAATCCACAGACAAGTCCGCATACAAATGCACTTACAAGTCCACACACAAATCCGCATACACGTCCACAGACACACACACATAAAAATGCATGCTTAAGCTTATACACCTACGCAATATCACACATACGCACACAGAGGCATGCACACACAAACTCACACAAACCAACACATAAGTCCACACACAGTCAAACACAATACCACACTCAAGTTCACAATCAAAACCGCATAAGATCACACAGATATCCAATTCCAAGCCTACTCCTTAGTCTACATCCAAGGTCACTCCCAATCATACACCCAAACCCACAATCAAACTCACATAAGATCACACACATATCCAATTCCAAACCCACTCATTAGTCGGCACCCAAGCTTACTCCCAATCCTACATCCAATTCCCCACATGCACACTCGCACGCCCCAATACAAACCTGCACACAAGCCCCCCCCCCCCCCCCCACGCACGCCCCAACACAAGCCTGCACACAAGCCCCACACAAGCCCGCCACGCACGCCCAAACACAAACCTGCACACAAGCCCCCCACGCACGCCCCAACACAAACCTCCACACAAGCCCCCCACGCACGCCCCAACACAAACCTGCACACAAGCCCCCACGCACGCCCCAACACAAGCCTGCACACAAGCCCCCCACGCACGCCCCAACACAAACCTGCACACAAGCCCCCACGCACGCCCCAACACAAACCTGCACACAAGCCCCCAGGCACGCCCCAACACAAACCTGCACACAAGCCCCCACGCACGCCCCAACACAAGCCTGCACACAAGCCCCCACGCACGCCTCAACACAATCCTGCACACAAGCCCCCACGCACGCTCATGATCCGAAGAGATATCAGCCATGTTACTTCTGACTTATCTGTTTCAGGACGAGCGAAGCGAAAGTATAATCACGTCCTTGTGGACAAGACTGGTGAGAGCAGAGCGTATGATGTCATTGTGACAGACGTACATACAATAGATCTTTGTTTTTGTTCCCAGCATCCTTGAATCCTCTCAGAAGTGGCTTTACTAACTGCAGTATCTCTGTGACTTAACCATAGCAGCTTACTAATTGTAGTAACAACTGCTGCATGGAAAAAAAACTCTTAGCTCAAAAGAATATTGAGTTTTGAAAGATGTGTCATTCGCCATAATTCAAGGTCTATAGCGTGTGCGCAGTTCTGGAGTTTAGGTACCAACTTAAACTATCAAACACATTATTGAAGGCATGTTGGAATAATGGATGCATATACATATGACATGGGAATAAGCCAATGTTTCTGTGATGCTGACATTGACACATGCATTGATATTGAAAGATTTAGCGCGTTCTTTGCATGCCTGCTGGTTACTAAAATACCATGGTGATTTTAGCGTTTCGTGTTGTACGATGATGGGAAAGGTCAAGCCGCTCTTTCCACATGTTTCAAATTACATTTTCTTCTGGTTGAATTTTGCGGTCACTTAGCATACACACAAAGTCCACATTCATTGTTAGAAAGCTTTATGTCGACTCCAACAACTCTGCACATAAAACGGTAGACTCCACCCACTAACCACATAAAACGGTAGACTCCACCCACTAACCACATAAAATAGAAGACTCCACCCACTAACCACATAAAACGGTAAACTCCAACCACTTCCCACATAAAATAGAAGACTCCACCCACTAACTACATAAAATAGAAGACTCCACCACTTCCCACATAAAATGGAAGACTCCATCCACTAAAAACATAAAATGGTAGACTCCACCCCCTCCCCACATAGTAAAGAAAACTCCAATGACTCCCCACTTATAATGAAAGACTTCAACCACTCCCCACATAAAATGGAAGACTCCGTCACTCTAACCACTATCCATTTAAATTGCTTTCCTATGACGTTTTTCAAATCTTCAACATTATCTCGTTACAAAATTTGTGTTAATGATTAAAAACAGTCGCGAAAAACTGTACTGATTATACAGTTGTTCAAGAAAATATTAAGCACATAATTATCAGAAGACACAAATTAACAATTAGCATAGAAAACAAATACATAATCAGCAAACAAGCAAAAACAAAACAAAACAAAACAAGCAACAACAGATAATTAGCAGGCGTAGCAAACATACAATCAGTAGAGGAAACAAACAAATAATTAACTGAGGACAAAAGAAATCATTCACTAATGCCACAAATAAAAGGTCAACAGATGGCACAATCTCATCCATAATTGTCAAATTTGAGAAGGTGTTCGGTCGGTCATTAATAGCTAATCAGACAAAATCATTATGTCATTTGATGCTCTGGAATTCTTTATGCTGACTTAGCTACACCACTTTATCATAGTGTAGCATTTCTTATTTGTATCTTTTTAAATGTGCAATCGCAAACTGTATCTTTCTAATCCTATAAATTATAGAACGTTTTATTACAGTATGCTGTTCTGCTTATATCAATTATAATATCTGATTGCAAACTTAATCACAATTTTTTTTTTCATTTAACAACATTTATAAAATATTTTTTCACTTTGTCTATGTGCATGCCGATTCTCATTTCTCATATTTCAGCTCTTCTTATCATCAAAGAGATAGCGTGTAAATGATGCCTGTGACTCTTCTATGTTTATCATGTGTATATGTGACCGATCCATCTTTGCGTAATATTTACCATAACCAGGCGATCGTGCTTTTTCTATATCTATAGCAACACTGAATCCATTGGTAGTTTACTAATAAAGCTAAACATTCTTTAGCCAGCGGTTTTCAATTCTACCATAAGCACTTCAATGGAAAACATGTGATATAACGATCTTAACTGGACATCCATTAGCCTACCAAATTTATTTTAATGTACAACTCGCACTCACATCTTCATGAAAACCACTTATACCATCTACAGCTTTCAGGCTCTATGGCGTCTCAAGCCATTACACTTTAAGGTATCCTTTCAAACTATAACCCTATATGCCCTTCTCGAAAAATACCACAATTTGTCTTTCAGTCAAACTGCAACACTGTATGCCCAACTCTCGAACTATCACACGCTATCCGCTACTCTCAAACTACTTCACTCAATGCTTTCCCTCCAACAATACACTTCATTACCTTTTCTCAAACTATCACATTCTATGTCCCCAACCTATGCCATCCTCTCACACTGTCGGCACTCTATCAGCTACGATGAAATTATCGCACTCTCTTGATATTTTTTAAAACTATGTCACTCTTATGAGCTGCTTCCAGACCATCACACTTGGTATCTCTCAAACTATAACACTCTATGCTATTTTCTCGAACTATCACATTCTATACTCCATCGTAAACTGTCACAGCTCGCGTGTTGAATTATAGGAACACCTTAGATAATTCCCATCTCAAACACAGTCAAGCAATGATGTATGCTGGCCCCAACACTCTCCTTCATGATGTTTCCTGTCAAACTCAGCGATAGCCCTCAGGGTAGTGTTGGCACCGAACTGGAAATAAAGCCCAGCACGGATGGTAAACATTTATGTCATAGTCAGGCTCACACAAAGCTGAATAATACAACTACCTTCAACCCACTGTTTGCTGATGACTGTGCACTGACTGCCAGCACTGGGGCGGCATTTACACCTATGCAAACAAGTTCTCTACATAGTGGGACATGTACGGTCTCACCATTAATAAAAACAAAAGGAAGGTATGTTTTAGCCTGCCAAATCCAGACTTACTTTGACAGACTCTCTTCAAGGAAACTACAATTGACTCCGAGGACAGCAACATAATCTCCAATGCCGGTGCTCCTTACGGAATTCTGCGCCACAGCATGTCGGACTAGAAAGGATTTAGCCTTGACACAAAACTTAAAGTGTACCGCGCCGTAGTACTTACCACTCTTCTGCAATTGCCAGTGAGATGTGGACTGTACAGCAGCCAGGCCAGAAAATAAACTAGTTCTAGACAAGCTGCCTCTGTAGATCGTGGAGAATGTAGTGACAGGACCAGCGCCCGAAATCCTCGCGAAAGCCAGAACGCCGAGCTTCCACACACTATTACAAAATGCGTAGATGAGGTTGACCGGCCACGTCGAGCGTATGTCGAACAATCGCATCTCCAAACAACTAATAGATGAAAGCTGAAAGAGTACCTGCTTCTGGGGGCATATCTTTCTTTAGTATCTTGAGTTGCCCATGCTTCAGCATTGATATAAACTCTTAGATGGTCTTGACAATGGGCCTCCAGGTATGGCGTAGAACAGGGATGAACACCTACATCAAGAGGGCGGACCAGATAGTCAATTTTAAATCATTCTGCAGACCATACCATTTGATGCTGTTATACAGTTTAAAGATTTTGTTTTTAGTATAATTTTGATCACACATTTCGGTTTTTGTTTTTTGTAATAAATTGTTTAAAGTTTTGTCATTAGTATAAAACATTGTACGTCCAGATGAACAGTAAAACATTACGAGAGCTGCATTCGTCTATTTATTATTTATATTAATGAATATAATTTTATTAAGTTCGCTTTACGAAAACGATTCAGTTAAGCTTAAGATAGATCATATGCATTCAATAAGATGTTTCAGATGTAATGTCTGTCCCAACACGTTCATTATAACGGGAAATAACAGAAGTTGCAAACACATAAAGTGTTTTCTCTTGAAACCGACGGTGCTTTAATGAGAATGTATGTAGGAAGCTGCTCTGGTCATAACATAGGCCAAGATTTTTGAGTTCGCACACACGATTTATTAGTGTATAAATACAGTGAAGCGCACGATCTCTTGTGGGCGCGTGCGCACACACATACATCTTCTGAATTGATACTCATATCATAAAAATGTCATCTGATTTTTAGCAAAGTCTCAGTTTTAGCCAATTATTGCTGGAGCCCCTCTGTTGATATTCCGTATAACTAACCCATTTCATGTAAAATGTATTCAAAATATATTTTTCTTCCAGGAAAATGTATTCTTTCCTTGTAGTTTTTTTTAGAAGCTAAGAAGCAAACAATTCCTTTATACAATTGACTTTTGCATTGAAACCAAGTACAAACATAACCAACTGAGCGGTATCTGTGGCGTCCGTGCTCTTGTCTAGAGCAATTGAAACGGTTTCCAATTATGGCTCGATTTCTTTTAGCTTAAGTGTAATGTTATCCGTAATTGTATCGATGCATCTCGG
The DNA here is from genome assembly GCA_036924085.1 of Ariolimax columbianus. Lineage (NCBI taxonomy): Eukaryota > Metazoa > Mollusca > Gastropoda > Stylommatophora > Arionidae > Ariolimax > Ariolimax columbianus. The sequence continues at coordinate 9,154,555 of JAVGWX010000001.1, read as the reverse complement.
CATTGTCTAGCCATAAAGACTTTTTGTCCAATGCCCTTCTTTTTAATCAGGCCACTGTACTTTAATGACAACACTAAGACATTCTTTGACACAGCGCGTTTCAGATTATGACTTTTTATTATGTTATGACAGATTATGTCCTAACTAAAAAACTCTATGTCCTCCTCTCTACCTACACCACTCTATGTCTTTCTCCATAACTACACCACTCTTTGTCCTCCTCTCTAACTACACCACTCTATGTCCTCTTCTCTGCACCACTGTATGTCCTCCTCTCTAACTACACCACTCTATGTCCTCCTCTCTACACCACTCTATGTCCTGCTCTCCAACTACGCCACTCTATGTCCTCCTGTCTACACCACTCTATGTCCTCCTCTCTAACTACACCACTCTATGTCCTCCTCCCTACACCACTCTATGTCCTCCTCTCTAACTACACCACTCTATGTCCTCCTCTCTACACCACTCTATGTCTTTCTCTCTAACTACACCACTCTATGTCCTTCTCCATAACTACTACACTCTATGTCCTTATCTCTAACTACCACGCTCTGATGATAAATGATAGTTCATCACGGCTGATGATTACAACTTTCTACAGTCACTTGGAATTTGTTCAGTCCGTCGATGGGATCAAACGTGACTATGTGGGTCTGGAAAACCTTAAACAGTTTGAAAATATCAGCCAGTGTGGACAGGTCAGACAGTGTGGGCAGGTCAGATAGTGTGGTCAGGTCAGACAGTATGGGCAGGTCAGCCCTTATGGGTAGGTCAGACAGTGTGGTCCGGTCAGATAGTGTGGGCAGGTCAGATAGTGTGGGTAGGTCAGATAGTGTGGGCAGGTCAGACAGTGTGGTTAGGTCAGACAGTGTGGTCAGGTCAGACAGTGTGGGCAGGTCAGATAGTGTGGTCAGGTCAGACAGTATGGGCAGGTCAGCCATTATGGGTAGGTCAGACAGTGTGGTCCGGTCAGATAGTGTGGGCAGGTCAGATAGTGTGGGTAGGTCAGAAAGTGTGGGCAGGTCAGACAGTGTGGTTAGGTCAGACAGTGTGGTCAGGTCAGACAGTTTGGTCAGGTCAGACAGTGTGGTCAGGTCAGACAGTGTGGTCAGGTCAGACAGTGTGGTTAGGTCAGACAGTATGGTCAGGTCATACAGTGTGGGGAGGTCAGACAATTAGGGAAGGTCAGCCAATGTAGCCAGTTCAAACTGTGTGGTCAGGTCAGAAAGTTAGGGAAGGTCAGCCAATGTAGACATTTCAGACAGGAAATGTACTCCTGATGTGAAAGCCTCATTTCAATGGCTCCGTTGTTCAGCTGCTGTTTGTATGGATGCCTCATATGACGCTGCACCTTCACGAAGAGATGTACGACACGCACATCGGCAACAGCTTCCCAAGTATCAAGTACTATACCAGAGGTGGAGACTCAAAGGGAATACGACTTAAAAAGCAACGCCCTTCAATATCACGGTGATACAATACTATATACCTATTTCAGATTATGGTGAAAGCGAGGTAGAGAGTTTCTACGGGGAATTTCATGCACTTGTGAACGAGATATAAAAGAAGGATATACTGGTTGTACAGCGGGATTGGAATGCCAAAATTGTTGAAGACATGGTGTGAGATTGGAAAGACACATGTGGACCATACAGTAATGCTAAAACGAACGATAGAGGATTGATACTCTTCGAATTTTTTCCTTACAATAAGTTACTGGTGGCGAATACGCTAGCGCCAAACAAAATGTCGAGACGGTGGGCATGGCACAGCCAAAATAATCCACTACATAGTCAGATAGACTACATTCTGGTCCAGAAGCGATTCAGAACCAGCATCAATATCGCACAGACGAGGAGTTTCACAGGAGCCGTTATAGGGAGTGACCACGACTTAGTGATGATGACCAGACGTCTCTGATATAGGGAGTGACCACGACTGTGTGATGATGACCAGACGTCTCTGATAAAGAGAGTGACCAGGACTGTGTGATGATGACCAGACCTCTGATATAGGGAGTGACCACGACTTAGTGATCATGACCAGGAGTCTCCGACTTAAGAAAGTTGTGAACAGAGAGGCAACTAGACTAAGATTTGACCTTGAGAAGCTGAAGCACCTGGAGATAGTGGAGGATTTTGGAGTGATGATGTGAGGAAGATTCGCATCCCTCTTGATTTTAACGAAGAGACACATTGAGATGATGACTGAGACGATGAATTCGGCATTGATAGACACTGCAACTGATGTCTAAGGGAAGCTAAGGGTAAACAAGAAGACATGGATTACAAATGAAATACTCGAGGTATGTGACAAAGGAAGATTAATGAAATACAGAGAGATAAATGGAAACATAACAGCAAAGATGAAAAAGGCCAAGGCATAATAGATAACTGCTGAGTGCTCTTCTTCTTCTTCTTCTTCGTTCGTTCTCAATCTACCACTACCAAACCCTTTCAGGGTAGTGGTAGATAGTCCAGAGAACGGAATGCGCTGTGTTGTAGTTTGCAGCTTGGCTGCGATATTTGCACCTTGCGGTCCAACACATCCGACTTCAGCAAGCATTTTTTGAGTACCGGGTTAGCATTCCCTCTTCGATCCCTTCTCCTTAGCCAGTCTGCCCTGCTGCAGCCTGTTATCCAGGATCACCGCGTGGAGGTGTAGAAGGGTCTTGGCAGCTCTGGTTCGCTGGCCCTGACGCTAGCAGTCAGCTATGGGTCGCTCACCGCTGCAGCTCATGCGCTGCTCAGCATCTTGATCCCAACTGCTGAGTGATCAAATATGAAACAAGATCTTGGCAGAAACGATGCCAAGGGGGCATGTAAAATAGTCAAGGACCTAGTAAGACCTACACAAGGTCGCAATACAACGAATCAGGATTAGAGAGGAAAATGTCTCACAGAGGCCCAAGACATTCGGGCTCGTTGGACAGAGTACTGCTCTGAATTATATAAGCATGAGTGTCGAGGTGACCCAGGAAATGCAACCGCCCCCGAAATGAATATGTTAGAGGAGAATCAACCGATAACAAGAGAGGAAGTAACTGAAGCGGCGAAGATGCTAAAAAAAGGGAAAGTTGTGGATGTGGATAATATCCCAGCAAAGTTACTACATGTAGGAAGGTGAGGTAATAATTGAGGCTCTGACATACATGTGAAACATAATTTGGCAGACAGGAGAGTGGCCAACCATCTGAACGAAATCAGTGGTTTTACCGCTGCCTCAATCAGGGAACCTAAAGATGTGTCCGAACTATAGAACAATTAGCCTCATTAGTCATCCTAGCAAAGTTCTCTTAAAAATAATCCTCAAGAGATTAAAACCACAGGCAGAGAATATCAAAGTCGAAGAGCGGGTTTTGGCTGGAATAAGTACCACTGAACATCTGCGGATCTGTTGATATTTTCTTTTTTTAATTTTTAATGTTGCGTTCCCTTTATGTCTCTAATCCCCACGGTGGTGTGCGTTGCACTGTGGTTTTTATTTTGCGCCTGTCGGCCCAGTGCTTCCGACTTCATCAATCATTTTGTGTAAGGGTCTGCTCCTTCTTGCATTTTCTAATGGTTTGCTTCCCCGGGGTAACGGCCGGTCCTGTTATTGGGATCGAACCCAGCACCTTCGGCTTGTTAGCCGTGTCACTTAACCACTATCCCACGCCGTTCCCACTCTGCGGATATTAAATGAGAAATACTTTGAGTATCAACAACACATATATCATGTTTCGTGAATTGCAAAATGGCGTTTCGACAGAGGATTAAAGAGCGATATGGACAACAGTAAAGCATTACAAGATCAATGGTAATATTGTGAAGGTAATTGAGAACATTTATGAGTAGTTTTTGCAGACGAGATACTGGGTGAATGGTTCCGCACGTATGTTCGGGTGAGAAATGGTTGTATACTCTCTCTACCACTCGTCAATGTATTCTTGGCAATAATAATGGAGGCGGTCCTAGAGGGACGTGTTGTTACTGCCAGAATAGGTGACAAGACGATTACAAATCTACGATTTGAAGATGATATATATGGTCTGGCAGGCACGGAAACAGAACTCAAGGAGCTGATTTGTAGATTGGACAGAGCGGCACAGAGCTACGGCATCGAGATAAATGCATGGAGATTAATGCAGAGAAAACAAAGCTGCTGACTAATAACATTGAAAGGTTTACATCTGTGATAAAAGCAACTGGTCAGGAACTCGAAGTTGTACACCTGTTCAAGTATCTTGGATCACTGATCAGTGAGAAGGGATCGCAGCCTGACATAGTAGCCAGAATAGCACACACAACAGCGGCGCTTACGTGTTTGAAACCCATATGGCAAGATAAGTGGCTCGCCCTCAGCATAAAAGTTACACTAATGCGCTCATTATATTATATTGCTCTCAATATTTGTTTGACTCTGAAACGGACCATAACTGCGGATATCCAGTACAGAATACATGAAATGGAAATGAGGTCCTTTAGAAGACTTTTAAATGTTACAAATAAGATTTGTATCACGAACGTAGAAATACGACGAGGAGTGGAAAACGTAATTGTGCCTTTTGATGATCTGTTCACAGCTTTCAAAATGTGAAAGATGGCTTGGTATGGACACGTCTCGAGGTCCAGCGGAATTACAAATTCGATACTGCATGGTTCCGTACCAGGAAAGAGAGGACGTGGACGTCCAATGAAGAGATGGGCAGACAACATCACTGAGTGGTCAAACCTTCATCCCGGTGAGATAGTGTGGAAGTAGCTCAGCCTCTTTACGTGACAGGCATACAGCAGAATTGGAAACACCACATATACGTAGATCTACAGCTTCGTATGTAGACTAAAGCCACTTCGATACTAAACATGTGTGTAGTCTGCCAAATGATCAACTAACTTTTGAGATCCTGGCGTTCACGACACCACCAATGGGGACGTACTGGGATAGTGTACTATCAAAGGACGTGAACCTGTTCAAACAGCTATTTCTAACCACTGATCTCGACTATTGGCCTAGTATAATTACTGATAGGAGATCCTTCAAACATGATTTTTGTGTTCTCTGGGCTGACATTTGAGCATACTTCAAAATATGTATCGAAGCTAATTTACAGACAGCTTCTGAACCAACAATGTTGGCACACAAAGACGATCTCTGCTGATATGTGATTTCACAATGGTTTTTACTTGACACTTCGCAATGTTAAATACTTTCCCATCAATACCGTATCCGAAGTGGATTAATATGTCTCCTTCTCTGAAAGCGTCAGTAACCATGACAGAGATACTGAACAGAGACGGTGCAAGCACACACCAAATGCTATGTCCCCCTCTCAAACTACCACTATTATTTCTAATCTCAAAATGCCGCTTTAATTCCTCATCTCTACCACTCTAATTCCTCCTCTTATTCCATTATTATCTATATCCTCATCTCTGACCACTACTTTCAATGTCCTCTTATCAAACTATCTCACGAACACTAAAGTCCTGAACTCCAAGAATGTCCTCAGATACCTGAAATCATCACACTCATCACACGATCATGTATTGTCCCACTCTCATCAGACATCGTCACGCCCGTGATATGTGTGCTCCAAACGATTTGGAATATTTTGAGTTCTTCCATCGTTTGAGAAATGTTTGCATATTCACGATAATATCATCCAAGTATCAACCTGAACAAGGCATGGGAGATCACTCCTTGCAACGTTTGAGAGCTTGCCAAATATTACAGAATTCACTACCGAAGGATAACATTTTTGTGGGAATTTCTTTTCATTCTTTCATCAAGTTTCTTTCGCCTATGAAATGTTTTGATGTTATAGTAAACTGTCGATAATATCGAAAATGTTAAACATGGGAGATTACCCGTTGCAACGCTTGAGATCTTGCCAACTATTGCGTGTTTACTAACATTTCAATCAACACTTGAGAGAGTTATTTGCCCTTACTGACGACTAACTTGCATGCTGATACTTTCCCTTGTCTTCTCGTCGACAGGATGAAAAGAACCAGATTATACACACTAATGTATGGCTCCAGCTGGTAAGTCCTGTTAAGGGCGCTTTTCCGTGAGTGTCTGAGTTTTATATACCTATACTTCAAAAGCCATGCATAGACTACACAGTGCACCGTTCATTTACATAGTTTAGATTCCTATTTTTTTTCTTAAACGACCAATCTTGCGCTATCTTGTTTGATACAGGAAATATTCCAAGTGTAGGACACGAGAACAAAAAAGAGAAGGCTGGGCTCAAGTAATAGCTCAGGTTCTAGGAACAGCAGTTTATAAACGCCATACGAAACGTCTAAGACCACGGTAGGATCTCCCCAAATATTTAACGAAAGCAGTCCGTAAGGTATCTGGCAAACACCAGGGATGCTTGATGAAGAGAAATGGAAGAGCCGTCACAACATTCTCCAAGACTGCAGTCAGGTTTACGTTTTGTGAGACCGCGTGTTGACGTCAGCATAAATCAACTTCCTTTATAAACGAGAGGCACGCAGTAAACGAGCATAATGTTTGGACAGACACTTCAAGGGTTAAGGTCATGAGTGCCAAATGGAGACACGTTGCAGCTGACATTGACAATAGACCGCTTGCAATATAATGTTCTTGGACAAAGAATAATTTGATCCGAACTATTAAACATTGAATAAAATGATGCATCCTCACCTAATCATACAATCAAACACATTTTCTGTTCTTGTATGCGTCAATCAAGCAACTTTATTGCTAGACTGAAATCCCATGCTAGTTGAAGAGGACACACACCCATTCAACTGATATAACTTGCACAACAGGCGAAATACACACTATTTACCTTGATCTATAACCACTGTCACAGATAGGTATATACTTTACATTCTAAGTATGTGTCAAGTGAATCTAGCAAGATTCCTGTATATAGCATACATATAGCTGAATAGTTTCCTTATTAAATGTCTTATCTTAATGGCTGCTTTATGTTCCATACAAATCAGATGGCTATCAGTGAAACTGTTCAATGCCTTATTTTTCTAACATGATTAAAAGATGACAGTTGATGACGTGAAAGGTACTTGAACGTTTTTTTAATATGTCCTCGTTCAGCTTCTGGGTAATTCTAGATATACGCAACTTTCGTGTAAGGAACACATTTCTTTTATTACAAATTCATCAAATGACGTTTCTCTGTGTTTGTCCATTCACCAAATGACGTTTCTCTTTTCTTTTCCATTCACCAAACAACTTTTCCCTTTGCTTGTCCATTCACCAAATGACGTTTCTTTTTGTTTGTCCATTCGCCAAATGATGTGTCTTTTTGCTTGTCCATTCAATTCACCAAACAACTTTTATCTTTCTTTATCCATTCAACAAAAGACGTTTCTTTTTGCCTGTCCATTCACCAAATGACGTTTTCTTTTGCCTGTCCATTCACCAAATGACGTTTCCCTTTGCTTGTCCATTCACCAAACAACTTTTTTTCTGTGCGTGTCCATTTATCAAAATTCATTTCCATATGAAACTTTGACTCTAAGTAACACGACGATACATTTTTCACTTTAATTTACTGGATGTACTCGTATTTGTTTAGTATGTTTTTCTTCAAGTAGATTGTTGTTACTGACATGTCGCTGTATTTATTTTCTGTCATTTATTTTCTGTCTTAGATTCGCAAAGGTATCTTCATCCTATCTTGGTTTTAAATTAAAAAATGTATCGCTTTAATACGCTAATATTACACATTGATTTTAAACTGTTTTTAAAGTTGTTAAAAATTGTTTTGAAATTATTTGCATTTGGTCTTTCTCAGTCACTAGTTTTACTTATTGTTTCAAAGAGTTGTTGTAAATCTGGTTTAATATATGATATTAGCACTGTCTTCTTTCTGCGACGTATAATCCAAATTAGGAAACCACTGTTAATATTTTTGGTATGTTTTCATCATCTCTTGGAACAGTTTTTCTCCCAAGTCGACGTCTTTGCCTATGCATAATATGTCTGGTATGATGAATGCATGTATCTTTGCTCGTTACTTTCGTCCACTGTCAAGAACATTTGTGATCTTAATTGTTCAGGGAACAAAGATACACATATTTTCTCTACTCGACCTATCTGTTAATGCTCAAAGTACATTCACATGTATGTACTTACACACATGATCTCTAACGATTCAGTAGACCATTTTATCATTCATCAAACAGTCAACGAAGCGTTTGTTGCAACTCTGTGTAGATTAGGATATATAACAGACTAGAATCAGTACAAGTATCTAGTGACGGCGGGTTGCTGACCTAGAGGTAGAAATATGGGCAATATAGTCCGGTACACTATCCCAGTCAGTGTAAAAACATAACGATTAATAGAAAAGCCAGAAGGCAGTAAGTGGAGGACATCATTATAACTCTGCACTGACATGAATCAGTTACGTTTATGGTGAGAATTACAAATATTGTTTGCAATATTCTTGTCAGCATATTTTGCCTGACCCTAACTAACATTGTCCGATGAGTATGTTTTGCCTGACCCTAACTAACATTGTCCGATCAGTATGTTTTGCCTGACCAAACCCCAATCATTGTCATGCATCACCCCCTACAATAAAATACAAAACTGAGAGTGTTTTCACAAGAAATCACATTAATATGTACACTATTAGCATCGGTGGAGCAAGAACGTATCGGTTATTTCTGTACTTTGTTCTCTCTATGCTGCAATCAGCTTTAAAACGTCTGATTGGCTGTGATATAGTTTGCAGTGTTTAACGTTTAGACAATACTACTCCACTAGGGTTATTTATGACAGACCAGAGAAGGTTGCAAAATGTAACTAAATGTATGGCCCAACCCATACAGGACAGAATACTGTCCAATTCTTGACATGCACAATTTACACAGGCCAAAACTCTATTCAGTGTGGAGTAGCCAAGTGGCCTTTAAGGACAGTTCTTAAAACAGTCACTCGTTGGAGGGCACAAACGAATTCACCTATCAAGCCAGCATGATTTTTTCTGAAAGACGCAGCGGTCTCGATATGTCAAGCCGAAACACTGGACCGTCGCCGAGATTCTTTATTCGGTCACGTCGTACGGCTGGAGCAGGATATCCCGGTCCACAAGATAATTACAAGTCGTTCCTCGGCGCCAAACGTTCCTCAGCACCCCTGGGCCACTGGAGACGCAGATGTGGGCGTCTTCGCACAGTATGACTCGAGCAAATAGCAGCCTTTCCCTCCACCTGGACGATGTCTGGACCCGTGCTGCAGCAGTCTGTCATAGATGTGACCAAACAATATTTTTTTTATAAAATGCATGTTAATTTCAAGCTAATGACTAAGGTATTGTTAATGAACAATTATTCGCTTATATTATTTACATAATTGTATCTATATATATATATATATTAGTTTTCTTATTATTATACATAGTTGTGATATTATAAGTATTCAGTAAGATGCCAGAACGTAGATCACGTAATAGCGGAAACTATTTTGGTAATATGTCTAACAGACAGACGTCCGTGTCACTGAAATGGTTACTGTTCTTTGCAGAAATGGAAAGCGGTGAACTTAAAGTGGAATAAGGAGGAATATGGAAATATATCGTCCATCAGAGTTCCCAAACACATGGTCTGGGTACCGGACATTCTGATGTATAACAGGTTAGTACGCTGTACTTAATAACGAGTATATGATACACACATGAATGTAGGTCAGATACCAGGATGAAAAATGTGTCTGTATTGATTCAGCAATTGGTGAAAAATCAATCAAATGCAACTCGCTCAAAGCATTACAATATATTAAGTCATTTCACACGAGCTTGCCACCAGAGTAATGGCATAGCAGTTCCTGCCATGATTTTCTGATCTTTTGAAGATACAATATTTTTTGCTAGATGAGAAAAGCCCCCATTCTTCTTACGGCCTGAACATCAAGCTTTCATGCACATTATATTTTCGTTTTCTCCACTTTGTTGTGCATAATGAGTTTGCTAGTCCTATACATGACCAACTTTAGCGTCTTCTACGACATTAAAGTAACTATATTCTTTGACACCATGATCCACATGTGCCTTACGTTCATGTAAGACCAAACTGACGTACACAGGTGCATATCTAACTTTTCTATTTTCTCATCTCTGACGTCAGCTGCGTTGTTATTTATTCATTATTTATCTTTAGTGTAGAACTGACGTTCAAATAACTGCCAAACTATTCACATTTATTTCACATCAAATCTGTGAAACAATTGATACTCTACGATATATCGGTTATTCCCGGATAGCGCAAGTGATGACTTTGATCAGACCTACCCCACCAATGTTGTGATTGACAGCGATGGATCGTGCCTGTGGGTGCCTCCAGGGATGTTTAAAAGCACATGTGCCATCGACATCACGTGGTTCCCATTTGATGACCAGAAATGCGACCTGAAGTTTGGTTCGTGGACACACGAGGGCCGCCTCCTCAACCTTACCCAAGATAAAGTGGAAGGTGGCGATATCACAGGCTTCATTCGGAATGGAGAGTGGATTATGATTGGTAAGCAGCCTCTATTCATGCTGTCAACTCATTGGTTATCTTATTGATAGTTGAGTTCTAATAAGAAATATCTTTTCTGGTGCTGCTGCTTCTTCTTCATCGGCGACTTTGGTGTGCTCAGTCAATCAACTAACCCTCTCCATGTATACCTGTCCTATACTTAGGCGATCAACTAACACTCTCCATGTATACCTGTCCTAACCTTAGTCGATCAAATAACACTCTCCATGTATACCTGTCCTATACTTAGACAACCAACTAACCCTCTCCAAGTATACCTGTCCTATACTTAGGCAACCAACTAACCCTCTCCAAGTATACCTGTCCTATACTTAGACGATCAACTAACCCTCTCCAAGTATACCTGTCCTATACTTAGGCAACCAACTAACCCTCTCCAAGTATACCTGTCCTATACTTAGACGATCAACTAAGCCTCTCCAAGTATAGCTGTCCTATACGTAGACAATAAACCGTTCTGTTGTAAAGTGAGCATAGGTAAAGTGTATAGCGGGTTCAGTTGTAGGGTAAACATAGCTAACTTTATAGAGGATTCAATTGTAGGGTAAACATAGGTAAGTTTATAGAGTGTTCAGCTGTAGGGTGAAGATAGGGAAGTTTATAATGGGTTCATCTGTAGGGTAAACATGGGTAAGTTTATATAGGGTTTAGTTGTAGGGTGAAGATTGGTAAATTCATAGAGGGTTCAGCTGTAGGGTAAAGATGGGTAAGGTTATATAGGGTTTAGTTGTAAGGTAAACATGGGTCAGTATATAGGGGGTTCAGCTGTAGGATGAAGATGGGGAAATTTATAGAGGGTTTAGTTGTAAGGTAAACATGGGTAGGCTTATAGAGGGTTCAGCTGTAGAGTGAAGATGGGGAAGTTTATAGAGGGTTCAGCTGAAGGGTGAAGATTGATAGCTTCATCGTCGTTCACATCTGAAAAAATAAAATCGACAAGCGAGAGTGCAAAACGTAAGTCGGAAACTCTATTCTAAGCCAGATAGACAAGTTATATAAAAAGAAACTAGAAAGTAGAGCCAGAGCAATACTGGAACCTGAACTAGAAAATAATCAGTTCTGGTTCAGGAAAGGAACGAGCTGCACAGACGCAAAATTTACATTGAGACATAACACGGACAGTCTATAGAATATGATGGAAACAACTACCTTATATTCATAGATAAGAAAATGCATTCGATAGAATCAACATAAGTGAACTAATGGAGATCCTGGCAGATTATCAACTACAAGGTCCTCTCCTTAGTAACATCCAGGCCTCAAATCAGGACAGCAAGAGTACAGAACGAACAAAAAGTATGTCGGAGTGATTCCCCATTTCATCAGGCGTCAGACAGAGTTGTGTTCTCTCACCACATCTCTTTGTCACGTATATTAATATAATGACCCAGGCGGCAAATACAGAACAGGAAACTACCAAAGAATTGCTCTTTGCAGTCGACCAATGTTTGATCCACCCCAAGTAACATAACCTACTACGTTATATTGACTCATTCTACTTAGAATGTAAATAGTACGACATGAATATCAACACATCAAAAACAGAGACAATAAATATAGGTAAAGATCACACACCATGTTATATTAATGTGAATAAAACAAAAATAAAGTGCGTTCAAGAATGTAGGTATTTGGGAGCTGTTTTTATTGAGAACGACAGATTCAACAGAGAGATAGAGACGACAGTGCAGAGGGCAAATGCTGTCACCTACTAGTTGTCTCCACTAAAATGGCACCCCACTATTTCCCTCAAAACAAAAAAACAGATGATAAATAGTATCGTAATCCTTGCCCGGTGTTACCAGTGCCAGACGTAGCATTGAATAGGGCCCAGGAACGAAAGTTAGCCCTGTGTTACCAGTGCCAGACATGGCATTGAATAGGGCCCAGGAACGAAAGTTAGCCCTGTGTTACCAGTGCCATACATGGCATTGAATAGGGCCCAGGAACGAAAGTTAGCCACCTGCATATTGCGATGCCTACGAAAGGTCACAAACTACACCGGAAGAGACCGAATCACAAATATGAATATTCAGGAGAAGGTTGAAACAATTCCCTGCCTACAGCTCATCGAGCAACAGAGAATAATTTGGTTTGGCCACATTGTGAGAATACAACCAGACGACATTGTTGATGCAACTTTCTAAAGCAGTACATCAGTAAGAGGGCAAGAGGTAGACCGAGGACAAGGTGGATAGACAGCGTAAACGAGACCTGCCGTGAAATGGGGAAACATGTTACCAGGCCACGAAATAGGCGAAAGATAAATAAATACATATCAGACGCTGGGCTACAACTCGGTAGAAAGTGGGACAACAAAACAAGAAAGAAAAAGCGATGTTTAATATGTCACCCGACAAGCCGTTATTATAACGTATATTTAACCCGACAATAAGTCACATGAGCAGCGGTTCTTAAATAATTCAGCTGAGCAGTGCTCCGTAAATAATTCATTTGAGCAGAGAACAGTGGTTCGTAAAATTCAGTTATGCAGCGGTTCTTAAATAATTCACTTAAACATCAGTCATTAAATAGTGCAGTTTAGTTCGGGTTTTTATTAATAATTCACCTTAAGCAGTGGTACCTTAAATACATCATATGAGTTGCCGTTCTTAAACAATTCACCTTTATTAGCAGTTCTTAAATTTTCTCCTAAGAACTGGTTCTTAAATATTTCATATGAACAGTAGTTCTTAAATAGTTCACTTGGACAGCCGTTCTTAAATAATTCAGTTGACTAGCGGTTCTTAAATATTTCCCCTGATTAACGGTTCTTAAATATTTCTCATGTGAAGCAGTTATTAAATATGTCACATGAGCATCGAGATATAAACAATTCACGTGGGTAACGGTTGTTTAATAATTCGACTGAGTAGAGGCTTATAAATATTTCACACAAATAGCAGTTCTGAAATATTTCACCCGAGTAGCGGTTTGTAAATAATTCACAAAAGTCACGGCTCTTAAATACTTTAGTTGAGTAGCGGTTCTTAAGCTGGTATTTTCTTGGTAGTCCTGCAATAAAAAATGTCGTAATGCCTATCAACTTCATACAACAACGTAAAGTTTCAGGCACATACATCCCATAAGATTACATCAAATTTTCATATATATTAATTTCCGATACATCAAGTTTCAGTGACATCAAATTCATAGTGTATATATCTGTTTCCAGGCGTGCCAGTGAAGAGAAACATCCTTGAGTATGAGTGTTGTCCAGAGTTCTACATCGACCTGACCTTCACAATTCACATTCGACGGCGAACTTTGTACTATGGTTTCAACATTATCATACCGTGTGTGTTGATATCTTCCCTCACGCTGCTGTTGTTTATCTTACCACCGGACGCCGGAGAAAAGATATCACTAGGTATGTGGTCTTACCTTATAGAAATATTAACTGAAAGATGAATGCTTATGCTCTTAGTCGACCTGTACTTCTACAATGGTAGATGCCCCTATGCAGGTCCCAGCTCTGGTATGAGCTGGATGTAGCCGGGAGAAAAATTTCCTGCTTAGCAGGCTAGGCTCGAGCAACTTAAAACTCCACACGATTGGGACAAGTGCTTACGGAGGGTGGTTAACCGATGTGCGAGTCCATCTTAATAGACACAAACACTAGAGCAAAGTAGACCCACAGCCTTTTAGGCGCCATATCTGCTGCTCTAAACAAACCACTTAACCATAGCCGGTGTTATGTCATGTCACACAGTTAGTTGCCTGTTGCGACATACTCTCTGTGGAGCAGTGGTGCTATTAGTCCTTGTCATACACAAAGACCCCGGCGGACCACTCGGGCAGTGCTTATGTGAGAATGCTTATTTGTCATGTGTCATGTGTCATGCTAAATGACTTGCAGCGAAAAGTGTGTACTTTCTTTTCGAGGACATATACTAAGGTTTATATGAGCAATAAGATTGTTCCTCGAGAGAAACCTGACGCCCATATTCGTATGTTGTGAAAAGCGACTACAGAGAGTTGTGATTGGGACTAGTCGCCTATCCGCGTTAAACAAATTGCAACAAAAACCAGGATTGCACAAGCACGTAAACTGCTGTGTTGCAGGCTTCCTGAAGGATGTCAATCGTAGTGGTGGTCCTATACTTCTGCTGGATCGGAAAAAGACAAGAACTTCTAAAAATGATCGTTATCGAACGAAACGTGGCCCACTTGTACATGACAAGAGCCTCTTTAATCTGAAATGAGATTGACATCATTCCATAAGATCCGATGTGGCTTTGCTGAGACTTAATAAATAAGTCTAGTAACGTTTCGAGTACCTAATATTTGCTTAGTACAGTACACGAGGAATGACTGCTATATGAGTGGATAGCGGATATAGAGACGCATGCCCTTCAGGGGATGTATGATTCTACTGATGCTGGTCATGTTGGTGTATACGGCAGTGAAAGTAGTTCTAGGCTTGTTTCCACAGCAACCACTACGAAAGGGTGGGGGGGGGGGGGGTGGTGTGGTTTCAGGTGATGTGATGTGAATAGTAAGCACATATCTAAATCGACTAGTGGCAGGTTGATAGAGGGTGGCACATCAGTCAGTTAGAGTATTACACATCAGCCAGTTGGAGTGTGGACCATCAGTCTATTAGAGTGTGAAAAGTCAGCCTGTTAGAATATGGCACATCAGTCGACTAGAGTGTGATACATCAGTAGACTACAGTGTTTCAGATAAGTTAGTACATTGTGCCACATGAGTAGAAAAAATGTAGTGCCGTGAACGAAGCATTAGTGACATCAATCGTGAGTCTAGATGGAAGAAGCATGAGTGTGTACGACCATTGAGGTACAATATCCATTATTTTCCCTATTTACTTAAAGATACTGATATTATATGGATCGTTTCTGGAGTGCAGTAACGTTAAGTCTGCAAAA
Organism: Ariolimax columbianus; assembly: GCA_036924085.1. Lineage (NCBI taxonomy): Eukaryota > Metazoa > Mollusca > Gastropoda > Stylommatophora > Arionidae > Ariolimax > Ariolimax columbianus. Next base: position 9,139,137 of record JAVGWX010000001.1, on the reverse strand, counting down.
TATATCACATGAGCAACATGTGATAACAATTGTTATATTCCTGTAACTGTGAGTACTGTAGTAGATGGACACAGCAGTCTGTGATTTTTAAAGTAGATGAACACACCAATCAGTGCTCTCTAAAGTAGATGGGCACACCAATCAGTGCTCTCTAAAGTAGATGGACACAACAATCAGTGCTCTCTAATGTAGATGGGCACACCAATCAGTGCTCTCTAAAGTAGATGGACACAACAATCAGTGCTCTCTGAAGTAGATGGACACAACAATCAGTGCTCTCTGAAGTAGATGGACACAACAATCAGTGCTCTCTGAAGTAGATGGACGCACAAATCAGTGCTCTCTGAAGTAGATGGACGCACAAATCAGTGCTCTTTAAAGTAGATGGGCACACCAATCAGTGCTCTCTGAAGTAGATGGACACAACAATCAGTGCTCTCTGAAGTAGATGGACGCACAAATCAGTGCTCTCTGAAGTAGATGGACGCACAAATCAGTGCTCTTTAAAGTAGATGGGCACACCAATCAGTGCTGTCTAATGTAGATGGGCACACCATTCAGTGCTCTCTAAAGTCGATGGACACATCAATCAGAGCTCGTCCTGAAAAGGACTTTCAGTTACATTCTGTTGTAGTTTACAGCGAGCCTGCGATATCGGTCCTTTTCAGCCCAAATCACCTGGTTTCAGGACAGCACATCTTTTAAACCGGGTTTGTTTGTCTTCCTCTTTTTCTAATCTCTCAGACAGCCTGTATGGAGGTAGCCTGTTTCCAGAACCCCCGCGTAGAGGTTAAATAGGATGTTGAACAGCTCTGGCTCCTAAGCCCTGAACCAAACGGTCATCCGTTACTGTCGACATCTCCATGACTACGTGTTCGGTCCCTTTCCTGTTAACTGGAACAACATGTATAACTGACGTTAAAAAATAACCACAACGCACTGATTTCCTTGTTTTCCTTTGTTCACTAAGGTGTTACCATTTTGTTGTCGTTGATGGTGTTTCTGCTGCTGGTTGCTGAAACAATGCCCCCAACTTCCGACGCCCTGCCACTTATAGGTAAGCTCACAGCGACTAGCCAGGTAAGTGAACGTGGATATGTTTATTTATGTCTAACAGACAACGTACATACCATTACAGATGAGGCTCCAATTCAACTCATTTAAACATATGTTAAACAAAAATAAAAAATAATTAGTTTAAATAAACAATAAAAGAACGACCTGAACCAAAACTGACAAGACGGCGTCGGGCGGACTGGTCTGCATTCTTATCTATTAAGCCTGTACTGGACAACAACTGCCACCTGAGCCTACGTGTATCTCCCTCAACTTCACAGTACTACCTGAGATGTGCTATGCGGCGAAAACATGGTCATTCGTGAAGGAGAAATGAGTCCAAACTCAAGAGTGATCCGAGACTCTCTCAAAGGAGGCATGGTCGGCCTCACGCTTCATGGTCAACGTGCGAAAAGTATACTCTGACTTAAGTCAATTGTCCGTTCTATTGAGCATTTCATGATTTTCTTACAAGTCATTTTGACATGCCATCCCACATATGCTCTCCTCTCTATCTTTCTCTGCTTCTTTAGCCATATGTACTCCCTATTATCGTGGTGTTGTTTTGATTGTCTTATTTCTAATTATGTGCTCAACGAATTTAGTTTCAGTTATTTTTTATAGTATAGCTATTCCAATACTGTTGTCTTGTCATTTTTCCTCATATTATGTCTAAAGTATTACATGATAAGCGTAACATTTTCTTTTAAATATTTTTCTGTTTAAATAATGATGTTTCTTGCTTATTCAGAATTCCAACTAAGGCGACCGTGTGTCATATCACCGTTAATGCTGGGGAATTTGTTTGTTTTTTTCTTTTTGCGATCGCCTTATTTCGCTATTCCCCAAGGCGGTGTGGGTTGCACTGTGGTTTTTAATTTGCACCTGTCTGCCCAGTGCATCCGACTTCAGCATACATTTTATCAAAGGGTCTAATTCCTCCTGCATTTTCTAAGGGTTTGCTTCCCCTGGGTAACGGCCTGTGCTGTGATGGGGATCGAACCCAGCACTTTTAGTTTGTGAGCCGTGTCATTTAACCACTAGCCCACGCCGTCCCTATGCTGTCGCATGACAACTTCAGAAATGAAATCAAAGGTTGTAAACTGGTCACCTTCAAATTAAGATCAGTTAATATTATGATTATACTCGCAAACACATCACATAGTAGATATGAACTAATACACTGCCAGAAGTCACCCAAATAAAATAAAACAACTAAATTAAACAACATGATACCAAAACAGAGTTTCAAACGCCTAAGAGAAATATTAAAGTAAAGATGTAAAACCTGCCGTTACATTGAAATGGTAAAGCGGATTAATGAAAACAGGAGCTAAAAGGTAGCGATAACGAGCAAAAGTGTTATCAAGGCTGAACGGGTCCAGGGGGAGAGAATAGACTAAAAATGGACAACTTTCATAGAGTTTAACAGGTTAAATGAAGGCTGAACGGGTCAGGGGGAGAGAATAAACTAAAAATTGACAACTTTCATAGAGTTTAACAGGTTAAATGAAGGCTGAACGGGTCAGGGGGAGAGAATAGACTAAAAATTGACAACTTTCATAGAGTTTAACAGGTTAAATCAAGGCTGAACGGGTCAGTGGGAGAGAATAGACTAAATATGGACAACTTTCATAGAGTTTAACAGGTTAAATCAAGGCTGAACGGGTCAGGGGGAGAGAATAGACTAAAAATGGACAACTTTCATAGAGTTTAACAGGTTAAATCAAGGCTGAACGGGTCAGGGGGAGAGAATAGACTAAAAATGGACAACTTTCATAGAGTTTAACAGGTTAAATGAAGGCTGAACGGGTCAGGGGGAGAGAATAGACTAAAAATGGACAACTTTCATAGAGTTTAACAGGTTAAATGAAGGCTGAACGGGTCAGGGGGAGAGAATAGACTAAAAATGGACAACTTTCATAGAGTTTAACAGGTTAAATCAAGGCTGAACGGGTCAGGGGGAGAGAATAGACTAAAAATTGACAACTTTCATAGAGTTTAACAGGTTAAATCAAGGCTGAACGGGTCAGTGGGAGAGAATAGACTAAAAATGGACAACTTTCATAGAGTTTAACAGGTTAAATCAAGGCTGAACGGGCCAGGGGGAGAGAATAGACTAAAAATGGACAACTTTCATAGAGTTTAACAGGTTAAATCAAGGCTGAACGGGTCAGGGGGAGAGAATAGACTAAAAATGGACAACTTTCATAGAGTTTAACAGGTTAAATCAAGGCTAAACGGGTCAGGGGGAGAGAATAGACTAAAAATGGACAACTTTCATAGAGTTTAACAGGTTAAAATTAAGGCTGAACGGGTCAGGGGGAGAGAATAGCCTAAAAATGGACAACTTTCATAGAGTTTAACAGGTTAAATCAAGGCTGACCATCCACAATCGTTTTCTTCATACACAGTTGGTTACTAACAACAAATGCACATGATTTTGGGGAACGATAGAGCCTCGCCAAAAGAGTAAAATGACGCAATTGAGTAAAAGCTCCAAGCAAGCTCAACAGCAGACTGCCTTTCTTGACTATCAGGAAGAAAAACCAAAATATCGACATTGAATGTTAGAACATTATTCCGAGCATGACAAGCGGAAATTATAGCTACAGAGATTGAAAATTAATAGCTGGCAGTCCAAAAACTGTCCGGAACTTGATGGATACAATAGGGAACGATCACAGTGACCGATGCTTAACTATTCTTGAAACGATGAATATAATGTCAATCACACAGAGTAAGTCACGCTAATAAGTGCTCTCTGTGAATGCGATAAGGGGGCGGCTCACAAAGAAGGAGGCTATTAGCCATAGAAATATCAGTGCAAGCTTTTAGATCAAAAATTGTATAATGAGCTGCAAAACCACATTGACACACCGAAAAAGTAAAATCTCATAATTCTTATAAGGGATGTCAGTTTTAAAGTGGGAGCAGACAAACTGGGTCATAAACATATCATGGAAACAAAAATGAAATGGCGAACGAGATTGGAAAAACGTTTGCAGAGCTATGTGCGCCTAACAAAATGACAATAGGAGGAAGCATGTTTCCACACAAGAATTAATCAAGTTCGCATGAAGATCACCAGACTACATAACAGAAAATCAGATTGACCTTACCAGTGCAGGTGTCAACACTAGGTTGGCAGGAAAGCGAGAGGTTAATTGTTCACAATACGTGAAAAACCTGTCTAGATTGGGGGTTGGCAGTGGATTGATCATTCTTAGAATCGGTCTGGTACCAAACATAAGTGGTGTGAGTAGGTTGACGACAAAGGACTCTCACGTCAGGCTGTCACATTTAGAGTGGCAGTGACCTGTCATTATTTCAGTCAATAAGATACTAGATGGGTGGGACCAAATCAGATAGATAGCTAACCAGCCAACTGGTTAGCTACGTATTTACAGCCATTTTGGGTTTACAATTCTAAGAAAAGCGTATGTAAAAGACAATGTAAACAGGAGATTCAGCACTCGGGAGAGAGCGTCAGCAGGGTGGTTATCCCACCATACAAGTAGAATCTTGCATTTCGCTCAAAAGTGCGAATGATGAACACCCTATAAGCAATAATAGAAAGAAATGTGATCAGTTGCAAGTGAGAAGATTTGTCGTGGTACGTTTTTTGAAACGGCTCTGACAAACTCAATGTTTGCGTCAAAAGGGGTCTGATGAACACAGGAATAGAAATCCCAAAGTACGTGTCAAATAATGCCTGGTGAACCTAATGTCTCTGTCGATCTGGGTCTGGTGAACCGAGGGATACAAATACCAGAGTACGTGTCAAAAAGGGCTATGTGAATCCTGGTATACAAATTCCAAAGTCTCGAGTCGAATAGAGTATGGTAAACTCAATGTCAATGACAGAAAAAGGGAGGTGAACCCTAAGAATCCACAGGGAACACATTCTCTCAGTGGTGTAACACAGGCACAGGAGGTCAGTTCCCAACGCTTGAGAATCAGTAACCAGTTCGAGTGTAAGTTGTAGCTGGAGTTTCCTTTAGGAGCCCAATCTAACACATTTTGATACGTTCAACAGCCTATAACAGTCAACCCAGAGGACGGCAGATTTCTCTCCTACCTAGACAACCCGGAAGAACGGCAGGAGACAACAAGTTAGCTAGTTAACCACTGATTTGTAGCCAGATAGTATTAGATTAAGTTCCTGATTTGTGTTAGTTCAGCTAGGAGACTTAGAACTTGGGTACGTTAGTACGGATATGACACCAACAGCTCATGCTTGAATCATCTGTGTTAATTTAGTATATGCTATTGTTTAGTTTAGTAGTTCTTTTCTTTTGTTGATATTGCGTAACAATTATTTTTGTTAATAAATGATATTATCTTGTTTTAATGGTTAACGATAGTTTTAGTGTTTACTGTGTTAAAGTAGTGTCATTGTGTAGTCTATGTTGTAACTCTTAAGATAACTAGCTCAGAAAAATCAATACGTCTTCTACAGTGGATGTTTTTTATCTAGATTTTGCAAACGCCTTTGATAGAGTACGTCATAAAAGATTATTTCGAAAGTTAAAATCACAGGGAATAGGTGGGGAAGTTGCCAAATGGATTGAAAATTGGTTAACAGGAAGAAGGCAGAGGGAGGGCATAAATAAGGAGTACTCTGAGTGGTGTGAACTAAAGGATGGAGTGCCACATGGCTCGATTTTGGGACCAATTTTGTTTTTGAAATATATAAACGATTTGGACATTGATATGGTATCCATGATTGCAAAAATTGTTGATGACACAAAAGAAGTGTCTCTTCTAAAGCAGAAGTTGATAATTCAGGTCGGATGTCGATAAAATTTAAGAATTGTCTGTAAGCTGGCAAATGGAGTTTAATATAAATAAAGTGACAGTCATCCACATGGGTAGATCCAATATGGAACATAATTACATAATGGGCAAGAACAATATTATAAAGACAGATAAGGAAAGGGACCTAGGGGTTATAATAGATCATACAGGTAAGGTGAGTGAGGAAGTTCAGGTAGCAGTGAAAAAGGCAAATGCAATGTTAGATATGATAAAAAGAAATATTAAAGATAGGAGCAAGGAAGTGATAGTCAAACTGTATAAAGCATTAGTTAGACCTAGATTGGAGTACTGGGTACAGGTGTGGAGTCTTTATCGTAGAGGGGATATAAACATGCTGGAAATAATACAAAAAGAACGACAAAGCTCATAGTAGGATTCCAGAATTCCATTTCTGAGAAAAGACTCAGAAAAACCACCCTACAGTGTCTAGAAAAGAGAAGAATTCAATACAGGTTTATACGATGATCAGAGGAATGGATAAACTAGACTATAACAAGTTTTTCAAAATACAACCACCCACAAGAACAAGAGGGCATAGCTACAAATTAACTAATGCGATGTCTAGATTAAATATTTGGAGATTTATATTTAGTCAGAGAGGGGTGAATTCATTGAATGCACTGCAACAGGAGGTAATATTGGCAGGGACAATTAATGCATTTAAGAATAGATTGGATGTTCATGGCTTTTAGAGCAAGGTAATGTACAAATAAATGGTTGTATACAGACTCTGCAGAGACTTCTAAACTAGTATAAAGACGTTAAGTTAAGTATAAGTACATTACAAGATGTCAGAGTAAAGCGAAACGCAGACGCCGATTTAGACCACCCCATGTTACTGGTCAAATTGAAAAAGCACAACGTAAAGGAAACACGGAGAACGAGATACGAACACAACCATAATGATCATAAAGTGGCAAACATGGTGAGCAATGAAAACTTATGGGAGGAGGAGCCAAATACAGCCACTGTGACAACAAATCAAGGTGACAAAAATGGGGCTGAATAGGACATACGATGAGGAGGGTGCCGTCCAATATGGCTAGGCAGACTCTCACTAAAAATGCACAGTAGAAGAGCATGGGGCATAGACCAAAAATATATGGAGACGAGAATTTAAGAGCGAACTACGATTAAATGATTACACCTGAATAGAGGCAGAACGCATATCTCAGGGCTGTCAAAGCTGGTGAGATGTGGCCAATGCACTCAGAGGACCAACGGACCTTGATTAATTGAACGACGTAAAACAGAAAATATGAACGCTGATAAAAAAAAAACATTGAACGTTCCCAATGAGAACTGACAAAAATGAAGAAAAATGGAAATGAAATTGCGCTAGAAACCGTTTCAAAACAAAGATTAAAAAAAATTGCTATTTAAAAATGATAGGCATCCGAGATTTGAGCGAAAGTCAAATACAGATCACGCCAACATCACTAAAAAAAAGAGCGAATGCCACTTTACAAGATGGAGCAGTGAACAAAGATTACATAAGTGTGTCAACAAGCAAGGAAAGAGTGGGCAGTGGGTAACATGCGCAGATGTCAGATACGGAATAGTAAGTAAATTTTAAAACAAAATAATTAATAAGTTAAAGATAAATTGGTATGAAGACCAACACTGAAAAATCTGGGTTTGTCAAGAACACTGTTTAACATCACGTGGAGAGGAGCGTTAAATAATACACGTCATGATACTGAAGCTCAGGTAATGAGACGTCATGATACTAATACTCAGAGAATGATGCACGTCATTATACTGATGCTTAGATAATGATACCTGTCATGATACTAAAGATCAGGTAAGGACGCGTCATGATACTGACGATCGGATAACGGTAGACATCATGATACTGAAGCTTAGATAATGATACACGTCATGATACTGAAGCTCGGATAATAATGCACGTCATGATACCTAAGCTCAGAGAATGATCAAGCGAAACTATTTCCCAATTTCTTAGCTCTTTTCAAGTTGCACTTTGCTTGTCACTGACAACTTTCACTCTCTCTCTCTATCTCTCTCTCTATCTCTCTCTATCTCCCTCTATCTCGCTCTGTCTCTCTCTTTATTTATCTCTCACTCTCCATCTGCGTGACTCACGAGAAATTGATAATGTATCTCCAATCGTGGGTCAAGTATAAATGATCATTTCCATCTCTCTCCATGACTCAAGTGTAAGTGACCGTTTCACTCTCTCTCTCTCTCTCTCTCACTCTCAGAAAGTAGTAAGTGATTATCTCTCTCTCTCTCGGGAAGTAGTAAGTGATCATCTCTCTCTCTTTCAGGAAGTAGTAAGTGATCATCTCTCTCTCTCTCAGGAAGTAGTAAGTGATCATCTCTCTCTCTCTCTCTCTCTCTCTCTCTCAGGAAGTAGTAAGTGATCATCTCTCTCCCTCTCTCTCTCAGGAAGTAGTAAGTGATCATCTCTCTCCCTCTCTCTCTCAGGAAGTAGTAAGTGATCATCTATCTCTCTCTCTTTCTCTCTCTCTCTCTCTCTCTCAGGAAGTAGTAAGTGATCATCTCTCTCTGTCTCTCAGGAAGTAGTAAGTGATCATCTCTCACTCTCTCCCTCTCTCTCTCTCAGGAAGTAGTAAGTGACCATCTCTCTCTCTCTCTCTCTCAGGAAGTAGTAAGTGACCATCTATGTCTCTCTCTCAGGAAGTAGTAAGTGATCATCTCTCTCTCTCTCTCTCTTTCTCAGGAAGTAATAAGTGATCATCTCTCTCTCTCTCATGAAGTAGTAAGTGATCATCTCTCTCTTTCTCTCTCAGGAAGTAGTAAGTGATCATATATCACTCTCTCTCTTTCTTTCTCTCTCAGGAAGTAGTAAGTGATCATCTATCTCTTTCTCTCTCAGGTGTAAATGACTATATTTCTCTTTCCCCGTGACGCAGGTGTAAGTGACTATCTCTCTCCCCCCCCCCCCTCTCTCTCTCCGTTACTCAAAATATATTTGAATATTTACCACTCTCTTTGACTCACATGTATGTAGTAATTTCTCTCTCTCTCTCTCTCTTTCTCTCTGTGACTCACGTGTATGTAATACTTTCTTTATCTCTATGACTCTTATGTATGTAATAATTTCTCTCTCTCTGTGACTCATGTGTATGTAAATGTAGTAATTTCTGTCTTTCTCTCTCTCTGTGACTCGTGTGTATGTAATAATTTCTCTAACTTCGTGACTCCGGTGTATATGACAATCTCTCTCTCTCTCCGTGACTCACGTGTAAGTGACAATCTCTCTCTCTCTCTCTCCGTGACTCACGTGTAAGTGACAATCCCTCTATCTTCGGGACTCAGGTATATATGATAATCTCTCCATCCGTGACACATGTATATGTAATAATTTCTCTCTCAATGTGACTCATGTATATGTAATCATCTCTCTCACTCTATCTCTCTCTATAACGCATGTGTATATAATCATTTCTCTCTCTCCGTGTCCAATGTGTATGTAGTAATTTCTCTCTCTCTCTGTGACTCATGTGTGTGCAATCATTCTCTCTCTCTCTCTCTCTCTGTGACTCACGTGCATGTGGACATTATTCTCCATAGTGATGGCCATGTGTAATGCGTTTGACCTGGACATATTCCAGTATTCTAAACTGTTATATTATTGCACATCTGCTGTCATCGTGGCCCTATCTCATCTGTGATGTCAGTTGTCAAATTGGTCTATACCTAATTTCTTGTTATGACCACACATTGTAGACTTAATGTATCGACCTGTACTGATTGGCATCCCTCACCACGTCCTTCAATGTCCATTACATTGTGATGATTGTTCTGTAATCTCCCCTGGCAATGCTTGGTTGAATTCTGGCTATCACTGTCACGTCTATGTATGACATATCTATTTAACTTGAAGCTAATGACTGTGTGAGAGTATAATGCGACTGTGGTTACTGTTTGTCATTGGAAGATCTGTTTGCTGTTATATACTCTCAATCGTCGATACAACGTCGCATATAATCTGTTATCATTTTGAAATGATATCCGGCAGGTTTATGTTTGATTTCGTAATGACTTATATAGGGGAGGAAATGTGATTCACACGTTTCTATGCAGTATATGTGCTCTGTCCAATAACATTTATTTTGTATCTTTCACAGGAATCTATTTTGCGTGCATCATGATGATGGTGTCTCTGTCTATTGTCTTCACTGTCTGTGTGCTGAACTTCCATTATCGGTCACCCGACACGCACACTATGCCAAACTGGGTGAGTTCTCCCTAATCGGTCACCCGACACGCCCACTATGCCAAACTGGGTGAGTTCTCCCTAATCGGTCACCCGACACGCACACTATGCCAAACTGGGTGAGTTCTCCCTTATCGGTCACCCGACACGCACACTATGCCAAACTGGGTGAGTTCTCCCTTATCGGTCACCCGACACGCACACTATGCCAAACTGGGTGAGTTCTTCCTTATCGGTCACCCGACACGCACACTATGCCAAACTGGGTGAGTTCTCCCTAATCGGTCACCCGACACGCCCACTATGCCAAACTGGGTGAGTTCTCCCTAATCGGTCACCCGACACGCCCACTATGCCAAACTGGGTGAGTTCTCCCTAATCGGTCACCCGACACGCACACTATGCCAAACTGGGTGAGTTCTCCCTTATCGGTCACCCGACACGCACACTATGCCAAACTGGGTGAGTTCTTCCTTATCGGTCACCCGACACGCACACTATGCCAAACTGGGTGAGTTCTCCCTTATCGGTTACCCGACACGCACACTATGCCAAACTGGGTGAGTTCTTCCTTATCGGTCACCCGACACGCACACTATGCCAAACTGGGTGAGTTCTCCCTTATCGGTCTCCCGACGTGCACACTATGCCAAACTGGGTGAGTTTTGCGTTGACTTTCAATGGATGGTGCTGGCCATTGTTTATGTGTACTGCGTTTATGTGTACTGAGTTTATGTGTACTGAGTGGGTGGTAGGAGGCAGCTAAAGTTTGGTCACGTGAAACATAATGATCAGACAATGTTTATTCAGGGTCAGATAAAACATACTGATCAGACAATGTTAATCAGGGTCAGGTGAAACGTACTGATCAGACAATGTTTAGTATGGTCAGATAAAACATACTGGTCAATACCCACCTCACTTCTATGCAGTTCTCCCTGAGACTGTTTCGGTCTGACTAACGAAATAAGGATCAACATGATCATCCCAGTATTGAGCAGATGAAACCAAGCATTGCACAACTGCCTGCAGGCCCTTGGTCCACCTTTATCAGCACGTCCGGTAAGCGAGAAAAGCTGCCCCCATCGCCACCTAATGTCCGCTTCAGGGTGCTCAAAATAGTCGTTACTCATTTTGGGAAATCAACAGCAACAACATTATGAGGAGGGAAATGTGACAACTTCTCCTTATATTGTCAATCCATGCTAGATTGCCATCAATGAAGTATATTCAATGCATTTTCAGATTTTAAAGTCTTTAATTAGTAATGTCTACCACATTCTGAACAGTTCAGTCTGATTGTGATTTTGGTGTGTTCCGTATTGCTCTGTTCTAGATGTATGTTATTGACTGATTTTCGATTCACCTAATCGTTTAAATTGAAGAATAGATCCACTCCTAGAGCTGGTCATTTTACAGAATGCATATATCCAATGATTTGCAGAATGGTATCACTATCAGGGATTTCACATGATTACATTGCTAGCCCCCAAACACAACCCTCCTTCGTCGTCGTTTATGACAACCTTGGAAGGTTACATTGGTTCTATTATTGTCAATCCTATTACTCCACAGGTGGAACCATGTTAATTTTGGCAATCGGTACTTCGCAGGTGGAACCATGCTATTCTTGTCAAACTTGGTACTCGGGAGGCGGAACTATGCTATTCTTGTCAAACCTGGTACTCGGGAGGCGGAACCATACTATTCTTGTCAAACCTGGTAATCGGGAGGTGGAACCATGCTATTCTTTTCAAACCTGGTACTCGACAGGTGGACCATGCTATTCTTGTCAAACCTGGTACTCGGGAGATGGAACCATGCTATTCTTGTAAAACCTGGTACTCGGGAGGTGGAACCATACTATTCTTGTCAAACCTGGTACTCGGGAAATGGAACCATGCTTTTCTTTTCAAACCTGGTACTCGACAGGTGGACCATGCTATTCTTGTCAAATCTTGTACTCGGGAGGCGGAACCATACTATTCTTGTCAAACCTGGTACTCGCGAGGTGGAACCATGCTATTCTTGTCAAACCTTGTACTCGACAGGTGGAACCATGCTATTCTTGTCAAACCTGGTACTCAACAGATGGAACCATGCTATTCTTGTCAAACCTGGTTCTCGACAGGCGGAACCATGCTATTCTTGTCAAACTTAGTACTCAACAGGCGGAACCATGCTATTCTTGTCAAACCTGGTACTCAAAACAACAGGTGAAACCATGCTATTCTTGTTAAACCTGGTACTTAACAGGTGGAACCATGCTATTCTTGTCAAACCTGGTATTCAACAGGTGAAACCATGCTATTCTTGTCAAACCTGGTACTCAACAGGTGGAACCATGATATTCTTGTCAAACCTGGTACTGAGGAGGTGGACCATGCTATTCTTGTCAAACCTGGTACTCGGGAGGTGGGACCATGCTATTCTTGTCAAACCTGCTACTCGGGAGGCCGAACCATGCTATTCTTGTCAAACCTGGTACTCAACAGGTGGAACCATGCTATTCTTGTCAAACCTGGTACTCGACAGGTGGAACCATGCTATTCTTGTCAAACCTGGTACTCAACAGGTGAAACCATGCTATTCTTGTCAAACCTGGTACTCAACAGGTGGAACCATGCTATTCTTGTCAAACCTGGTACTCAACAGGTGGAGCCATGCTATTCTTGTCAAACCTGGTATTCGTTAGGTGGACCATGCTATTTTTGTCAAACCTGGTACTCGGGAGGCGGAACCATGCTATTCTTGTTAATCCTGGTACTCGGGAGGTGGAACCATGCTATTATTGTCAAACCTGGTACTCGGGAGATGGAACCATGCTATTCTTGTCAAACCTGGTACTCGGGAGGTGGACCATGCTATTCTTGTTAAACCTGGTACTCGGGAGGTGGAACCATGCTATTCTTGTCAAACCTGGTACTCGATAGGTTGAACCATGCTATTCGTAAGTTGAAAGCTGTTGGCTCCATTTATGGGACGTGGAGATATGAAGAAATCCACTGTTATCTTGATGGATGTTAGCAGTGATCCTTATAGAGGTCATGACAATTATTATTCATAGCTGCAACGGCAGCGTTATTGATACATTGCTGGGATATTCCGGGAGAGGGGGAAAAGGCGGTGATGGGGTGGGGATTTTCATTGGGGGTGGGGGAGAGATTTATCAGCCTGAGAACTATTGAAACTCCTTAGCCCAAAATTCGCGTGGAGTGTGTACATTAAGTATTTATTTCCCCTCCAATATCCCAAACACGCAGATCCTTATGAGAGTGTGAACCTTAGTTCTTCAGACGAGGAGATGAGTGCCCTTTCGTTTAGCGAACTGTTTCCCCACGTTGTCAATAGTTTGGAAGTCCGTACAAACATATCTAGCTATGGCTTAGTTACCACACAGGGACAGAGAGGGAAAAGAAGCCCACATCACATCCACAATGAACACACACACAAAAACGAAATGAAAACATTTTAACCAACCAGAAACTTAACAAACGGAATGGTCTCGGCAAAAATAAGGCGGCAGCCATTAGCGTGAGTGCCTGAAATGTGGGAATCACGGTGTGCCAATTAGGACAAAGTAGGCCAAACAAGATATGATAAATATTAGTACACACAAAACAACAATTTTATAACATTTTTACGATTGAATTAGTTCCGCTGCAACTTTCGTTGATTTTTGTAATTGAGTGAGTAAAATTGATGAATTTAGGACTTTCTAGTCTTTAACATTCTCACCCAACTCTGCTACCTAAATGATGTATCTGGCACAGATCAAGAATTTCGTATGCAGCTGGCTGGCCTGGTTGCTCAGAATGAGACGCCCAGGGGTGGCTCCACCTAGGAGATCCTTTTCCCAGAGAGCACAAGTCAAAGACTTCAAGCTTGGCCCATTAGAGGAGAAGTCACGCAGTCTCATGTCAAACGTTCTGGATATAGACGATGATCCTAGGATGAACAACGGCAACACAACTGGATTCCTTCTTAAGGTATTACATCCATGCAACAGTCACCTGGATTCTGTATGTGTCGTTGCACATATTACTACCTACATAACACTAGCTTAACACCTAATCTGAAAAAACTATATAAATAGAATGCAAGAGAGACAGAGAGAGAGAGAGAGAGAGAGAGAGAGAGAGAGAGAAAGCGAGCGATAGAGGGTGGTGGGGGGTTGGAGGGAAAATCACGCGCACACACAGATGTGGCATTTTCATCCTCTTATTATTATCTATTTCTTCTTCTTCTATTTGTTCTTCTCGTCCGATACATAATGTCTACCAGTCACGGCAAATTCTCCAAATAAATGTTGCAGTAGTGGAGAATTTTACTAAGACTTCTAAACAACTTTGTATAGATGTTCGTCTCTGTCGGCCGGTGCTCAGTACGCGATGGTGTAAGCATATAATAATCACGTTTGGTATGTTCGAATGTCTGTGCTGCTTGTCCTGACGTACACATAGATGACGGAGTCAATTTCAGCCCGTGTAAGTGGATGTTCCAACTGTTCTCATGCAACAGATGATGGTTAGCTTCTTCCCATCCAGGCGGTGGTAGTTGTTTCTCGTTTGGTCGACTGAACTTATGACTTGGGTAAGGTTATTATTTGAACTTGGGTAAGGTTATTATTTTAACTTGGGTAAGGGTATTATTTTAACTTGGGTAAGGGTATTATTTTAACTTGGGTAAGGGTATTATTTTAACTTGGGTAAGGGTATTATTTTAACTTGTGTAAGGTTATTATTTTAACTTGGGTAAGGGTATTATTTTACTGGAAAGTGTTCGTTTTGTTCTCGAGCTGCTATATCATCTGCTAACCTGGCATATGTCCTGTTATCTGGTGTGTCACAGTGTGATGGTATCCCTTAGCTTGTATTTAACCTATGACCTTTTTAAGCTCTGGCAGTTTATCATTCTTGAGGGCTTGAAGAACTGACATTACATCTGTAAGGAATACAACCTGCTGACAGAACTGACATTACATATGTAATCTGTAAGGAATGCAACCTGCTGACAGAACTGACATTACATATGTAAGGAATACAACCTGCTGACAGAACTGACATTACATATGTAAGGAATACAACCTGCTGACAGAACTGACATTACATCTGTAAGAAATACAACCTGCTGACAGAACTGACATTACATATGTAATCTGTAAGGAATATAACCTGCTGACAGAACTGACATTACATATGTAATCTGAAAGGAATACAACCTGCTGACATCCACTTGTGTTGTGTAATATTTATGTAGAAATAATTAGTACTTCACACGAGTAGTTTCAACGTAATGAAAGAATGAAATAATTATTAGTTTTGTTCACTTTACATGAGTCAGCTTGTTACATTAGAGGTCGTGGGGAGGTGTAACCTCCTTTGTTTCATTTTATTTTTTGGCAGGCGAAAATCCGCTGGTGTTTTGCCAGGTCAATCTCCGTAACCTGAAATATATCACATTTTTTTGTACTGGTTGTGGTAGAAGCGTAAATTAGAGCAGAGTACAGCCACAACCTGTCAGGCGCCATCTATGCGACTCTGCTAACCACATAGCCAAGACCTGATGGTATATCCATACACTCCATTTTTGCGACACCTTCTCTTTGGTACGACAATCCCTAGAATAATTGCTGTAGATTTTTAACTTGAATTTTGTTCGTGGAGAGGTAGTAAAAACCTTCTCTTTTCGGTTTCCAGCTGCCAAGTGATTTTTAACGTATGTGCCACCTCACATGGGTGTCTGATCTCACTACTCAAAGATCAGGGGACATTTTTAAAGGATGATCCACATGAACAAATCCCGGTCTCCACCGTGATTTGAAGATGCGACCTCCAACACGCGAGATCACCTTACATCGGGATCACGTTATATCCATATAATATACACAGATGTATACACACATATATACACACATATATATACATACACACATATACACACGCATATACACACATATACCCAGATATACACACACATATACACACACACATTTATATATATATATATATATATATATATATATATATACATACACACAAATATACACACACATATATATATATATATATATATATATATATATATACATATATACACACAATTACACACACATATATACACACATATACAAACATATACACACACACATATACATAATGTAATTCTTCTAATCATGACATGTTCAAGAAGAGTCTTAGGTTCCCAATATCTGTTATAGAGCCTTGCAGTATGCCTGCGTGAAGCATGTCTCTGACAGAGGCAATGCCTATAAGAGTGTACTGTCATAGATATTGCCTAAAAAAGATACTTGAATGTGAAATTCATGTCTGACAATTAATGTGAATAAACAAGTGGCGTTCTATTGGACCTAAAACTATATAGTAGTACTTATTTCCCACCAATTAGGCGGAGCGATGATTGGAGAAACGTCTTAGTCACCATGGTAATCTAAGGTACACAACCCAAACAAATTGAAACATCCTTTAGCGTCAGACACAACGCCATTCTGTCTTAATAACAGAATTTCGGTATTAGGAACAAAACAATGGAATTTGTTTACACGGAGAGAAACGATTATTTTCAAGATTAATGAACCTCGCAAACACATTCTTTGTAGGGTGAAAAAAATACTCCCATAACAGAAACAACTACACGAAGAGCAAATCCCAAATCACGAAGGACAAATTCAAAAACATGAATTGTATATGCAAACGCACCGAAAACGGCACAATTAAGATTAACAAAGACCATATAAAAAAGAACAAAAAGCTTACGCAAATAAACGATCGTCACACATAAATAAAATAGTCTAAAGACTCAAACACAGAGCATGAACAAATGAACGAACAGCACATAAACAGACACGAATAACATGTACACATGAACAGATGTTTTACACATTTGAATGTCGTATATTAATGTAAAAAGAACATACACAAAAGAACGAAATGCATGCATGCATTCTCGAATGACTGAAACATGTATGTAAGTGCAATATAAATGCTTGAATGACACGCTCTAATTTACAAACAAGGCGACTGTGAATATTCATTATACACACTTGTATAGATGGCACACACTAATACACACAAGTACAGATGGCACACACAAATGAACATATATGAACACACATGTACAGATGGCACACATTAATATACAAATGCAAAGATGACACACACTAATACACATATGTACACAGGACACTAAAAAATGCAGACATTCCTAATTGTTACACAGTGATACAATACACACATTCACACATGAGACACACTAGTACAGCACACACATGAACAAATAACACATAATATTACACAGATGTTCATATGGCAGACAATAATACACACATGCATGGATAACACCCATAGACCCAATCAAAGATGACATACAATAATGTGCACATTCACGGATGACACACATACATATTGGCAGATGGAACACATTACCATACATTTGAGCAGAGGGCTCATATATACACACTGATGTGACATATACATTCACAGATGACACAACAGTACTACACACGTACACGAATAACACACACATTCACACACACACTCACACACATATTCATATTCTCACACACACACATTCACACTCACACACACACATTTACACTCATTCATACACACACACATACATTCACACATGCATTCGCACACACACTCACGCACACATTCACACACTCACACACACATTCACACACATTTTCACATAATTGTACATTCCCACACTAACACACACACACATTCACACACACAAGCACATAATTATACATTCACACACACATATTCACACACACATTCATACATATTCACACACAAGCACATAATTATACATTCACACACTCACTCACACACTCTCACACACACACACTCACTCACACACAAACATTCGCTCCCACACACACACACACACTCACTGACACTCATTCACAAACACACACACATACACGCATTCACACACACATACACGCATTCACACGCACATCCACACATTGATCGATGTAATGTATCTGTCTCTCGTAGGTTGAAGAGAGCATCGGAATGACGTCATCGTCTGTGCGTCATGATATCATGTGCATTCTGCGAGAGATGAAGAAGGTCACGGCCAAGTTCCGCAAGGAAGACGAGGAGAACGACGTGAAGAACGAGTGGAAGTTTGCCGCCATGGTCATGGACAGGCTCTGCTTTATTATCTGCATCCTTTTCACTGTGGGCTCTACCCTGACAGTCATGGCATCAGCGCCCAATCTCATCACTTAGAAGTCATCAGTTAAACGGCGTCTAATCTTGTCCTAGAAGTCATCATTTATACATCCTATAGTCTCATTCCTAGGAAGGCATCAGTCACAACACTCAATCATATATCACCTAATTTCGTTTCGTAGACGTCATCAGTCATATCTACCAGTCATATACCTATTCAGTGATATATCCTCTAGACTTAATACTCAAATGTCATCAGTCACAAAGGCTCTAATCTCATCGTTTAAAATCTATGATCTATAAACCTTGTATCTGAATACCCGGAAGGCATCAGTAAAATATCTTCTAGCCTCATTAGTTACACATTGCCATTCACATATTCAACAATACAAACCTCAATCTTAGTAGCTAAAAGTAGTCATTCATATCGAATCTAATCCCATTGTCCAGAAATCATAGTCAAACATTGATTCACACACACACACACACACACACACACACACACACAAACACACACAAACACACACACCATGTTTGATTAGTTTCAAGTCGTCAATCATACAGTCCCTACTCTAATCACAATACTTGAGGAAGTCTTCAGCCAAATACCGATGGATACTCTTTTCCTAACAGTTGACATTTCTAAATATAATAGTTAATACCTCACGATGGATAGCCCTGAAGCATGGCTACATTTCAGTTTGTTGTAACATGAGAATAGTCTCAAACATGGCTACGTCTCAGAATGTTATGACATGGAATAATCCGAAACATTGCTACGTCTCAGTTTGTTATGACATGGGAATAGCCTCAAACATTGTTATCTCTCAGAATATTATGAGATGGAAATAGACTCAAGCATTATTACATCTCAGTATGTAATGACATGGGAAGAGGTCCAAACATTGCTACATCGTAGTATATTATGACATGATGATGGAAAGAGCCCCAAACATTGCTACATCTTAGTATATTGTGACATGGGGATGGGAAGAGCCCCAAACATTGCTACATCTTAGTATATTGTGACATGGGGATGGGAAGAGCCCCAAACATTGCTACATCTTAGTATATTGTGACATGGGGATGGGAAGAGCCCCAAACATTGATACATCTTAGTATATTGTGACATGGGGATGGAAAGAGCCTCATACATTGCTACATCTCAGTATGTAATGACATGGGAAGAGGTCCAAACATTGCTACATCGTAGTATATTATAACATGATGATGGAAAGAGCCCCAAACATTGCTACATCGTAGTATATTATGACATGGGGATGGAAAGAGCTCCAAACATTGCTACATCTTAGTATATTGTGACATGGGGATGGAAAGAGCCCCAAACATTGCTACATCTTAGTATATTGTGACAGGGGGATGGGAAGAGCCCCAAACATTGCTACATCGTAGTATATTATGACATGGGGATGGGAAGAGCCCCAAACATTGCTACATCTTAGTATATTGTGACATGGGGATGGGAAGAGCCCCAAACATTGCTACATCTTAGTATATTGTGACATGGGGATGGAAAGAGCCCCAAACATTGCTACATCTTAGTATATTGTGACATGGGGATGGGAAGAGCCCCAAACATTGCTACATCGTAGTATATTATGACATGGGGATGGGAAGAGCCCCAAACATTGCTACATCTTAGTATATTGTGACATGGGGATGGGAAGAGCCCCAAACATTGCTACATCGTAGTATATTGTGACATGGGGATGGGAAGAGCCCAAAACATTGATACATCTCAATATATTGCGACAATGGAATAATCATAAGCATCACTACTAGCTACTATATGATCCATCATCACGTCCTCTATGGCACCCACACGAGCAGGAAACCTCCAGTATAGCTGCTCTCATATATGTGGTTTATGTAACATTTGCTTGACAAGGTGATCCTTCCACCATCATAGCTAACCCGCCCTACTTAGTCGGCCTACAGGACATGCGTAGTTTGGTGCAGTGACATATTCTTTACTTCGGTAGAGTGGAGATTCTCCTCCTAAGTACTGCTGAGTTGAAGCGAATAGATAACGTAAATCTAAGCACAGCTAAACCTCATGATTTTGCTGTAATTTCTGTTAGCCTTAACCGTGTGAATCTCGTCAAACAATATTATGTACTGGTGTATTACCCCCAGTGTATTTGTGCATTAATACCCTGTTCACTATTTAATTTGGGCACAGTTATTAAACACATAACACACACACACACACACACACACATGGACGTGAGCGTAGGCACACACATGCACACACACACACACAATATTGATACTTTGCGATCAAAAATATTGAAGTTACCAAATATGGTTTTTCATTTTACATTGGTATATGACAGCATAAGGTAAACAAATTCGTGGAACATGTGAAAAATGACTAAAACTATATGTATGTATGTATATATATATATATATATATATATATATATATATATATATATATATATATATATATACACACACAGTTCATATGTAGTCATTCATTTTTAGCTATACTTTTTGTTCTGAATGCAGGCCATTTTCAGAGTTTATATTTTATAGGAGAGCTCAAGAGTTTAATGCCTGAATGTCGACATTTTCTATTTTGATGACTCATAGTGTAACCAAGGACCATGTCTGTGGTTGAAAAGTGTGTACCTGTGCCACAAGAAGGTTCAACGTGATTAAACATCTGCATACAGAATCTGACAATTTACTACCAACACTTGTTTTTTGAGCTGTGCCATTAAAACATTCTCGAGTAATGTCTCAGTCTACTTGTGTTGTGATTTTATAGTACGTTACATTAGATTACCTGCACGTAGTTAGAAGACAAGATTTCAAATTGGTAAAACATTACTTTTGTGCTATATTGATGGAACAGACGACGCAAATAACATGTGGATTAGTTGACTATTACTTTTATTTTGTGTTTGAAGGAAGAATAAAAGACTCAAATACGCCAGATGTAAAATAACAAACCTTACTTTTCCTTGTGTTATGTGAATGGATGGAAGAAACGACTCAAGTGTGCTAGAAAGAAAAACAAGCTACACCTGTCTTTGTATTATTTCAGCGATCTCCAAGCGTTTCATTAAAAGGGTCACATTGCATTTACATTTGCACATGTAAAGCACACAAAAAAATATGATCTACAAATGAATTAACATGTTTTATTTTAATCGTAAAACTGGACAACAAATTTTACTTTTTTGTGCATCTGAGATTGATTTTTTTTTTTTGCGTTCACCTTATTTCTCTTTTCCCCAAGGCGGGTGTGCGTTGCACTGTGGTTTTTATTTTGCGCCTGTCGGCCCAGTGCATCCGATTTCAGCATGTATTTTATATAAGGGTCTGCTTCCTCCTGCATTTTCTAAGGGTTTGCTTCCCCGGGGTAACGTCCGGTGCTGTGATGGGGATCGAACCCAGCACCTTTGGTTTGTGAGCCGTGCCACTTAACCACTAGGCCACGCCGTCCCCGACCTAACAAATATGCAAAATATGCTTCTGAGATTAAATCAAGTTACCTTTATTTTTTTTTGGCTACTGAAAATGAGTACAGCCATTAACACATCAGATAATCTCTCGCTTTAATAGAATCTACTAAATAAGTTTTGCACAATTGTATAAACCACATACCACATACTACATAGCACATACCACATACTACATGCCACATAATAATAATGCTCAACGTAGAACTTGTTCACAGCGACACCGTTTTGCTAGTCCCTTGTAACGCTTTCCTGGAGCGTCTCTCAACACGGGTCCAACAATAGTCTGCTAGCATTGCTGCGTTCACTTCCTTTGGTACTTTTATTCGAAGGTAGTAATGTCCTGATGAAATTGTCCCATATGCTCGTCACTGACAACACTGCAGTTAACAAAGACAAAATTCACATGATAGTATAACAAGTGTAATTTCAAGGGCATGTTGAATTCTAGTCTTTAGTAGCGATGCAACAGTGTTTTCACAAGCTCCTGGACACTCTTAGCCTTTCTGTTTCCTAGAACGATTTTGGCCACTTGCTGTACAGCATACAAAGCCAACTTGTCATTGCCTGTGAGGACATCATCGTCTCGCTGATCTCGGATGAGTTGCGACAGATGTGAATCGACAACTACACTGCATTTGTTTTTGGTCCTGTTGCGTCTTCGGAATATTTCACGAAGATATAAAACACCTGCTTCATTTCGTCTTGGGAATGTTTCACGAAGATGTGAAACACCTGCCCTATTTCGTCTAGGGAATATTTCACGAATATATAAAACACCTGCTCCATTTCGTCTTGGGAATGTTTCACAAAGATATAAAACACCTGCCTATTTCGTCTAGTGAATATTTCACAAAGATATAAAACACCTGCCCTTTTTCGTCTTGGGAATGTTTCACGAAGATATAAAACACCTGCCCTATTTCGTCTTGGGAATGTTTCACAAAAATATAAAACACCTGCCAGATTTCGATCCATGACCTTCCCAAAATTCTTCCCTAGTCCAAGTTTGATGAGAGAGGTGGGAGCAAGATCTCGTGAGATTCTACAAGTGGTTCGCTAAGCACATTATTGTTCCCCGTTTGCAGTGATTAGGCCAAACTTTTTTTTGTAGCTGGAAATTCTGGCAGGGTTGCCCAATAGACACAAGAAATATTAAAACAAGGTGTAGCTCTTATGTAGTCTCATCAAGATGGCACTGACCTTCAGGCGACCACAAATCTGATAGTTTGTAAGTTATTTCGTGGTTCTGTACCTTTCTTTCACGTGGACTGAAACAGGTGTTACATATGATAATCAGTTACCATTATGGAGCAGCGCAGCTTTAAGATAACTTGGACTAATAATGTCCAGGTCTCACACGCATATAAGAGGGTAGGTACAACAATTTCAGGGTAGACCATTGTTATTTGATTCCTGATCACTCGGCTATCCCACACCTTAGTATGAAGTCTGACAAATGTTTGAGTCCTTATCCCTCGCCTATCCCACACCTTAGTATGAAGTCTGACAAATGTTTGAGTCCTGACCCCTCGCCTACCCCACATCTTACTATGAAGTCTGACAAATTTTGAGTCCTGACACCTATCCCACACCTGAGTATGAAGTCTGACAAATGTTTGAGTTCTGATCCCTCGCCTATCCCACACCTTACTATGAAGTCTGACAAAATTTTGAGTTCTGATCCCTCGCCTATCCCACACCTTACTATGAAGTCTGACAAATGTTTGAGTTCTGATCCCTCGCCTATCCCACACCTTACTATGAAGTCTGACAAATGTTTGAGTTCTGATCCCTCGCCTATCCCCCACCTTACTATGAAGTCTGACAAATGTTTGAGTTCTGATCCCTCGCCTATCCCACACCTTACTATGAAGTCTGACAAATGTTTGAGTTCTGATCCCTCGCCTATCCCACACCTTACTATGAAGTCAACCAAATGCGGCACTTGCCCTAGCAATTCTTGTATTTACCTCATCATCTAAGTAATAGTAGTAGTGACTGTAGTATAAGGAGTAATAGTAGCAGCAGTAAAAGAGACATAATAGCACCAGTAGTAGTAATAGTAATAGTATTAGTAGTAGTAATAGCAGTAGTAGTAGTAGTATAGTAGTAGTAGTAGTAGCAGTTGAATGCCTTGAAGAAGATATGGAAGAGGAAATAGAAGATTAATAGTTTCTTACCTATGTGCGTCTCTCTTCTCTATTTCTGAACGTCTGCATGTCTGTCTGTCACACTAACTGTCTGTCACTCTTTCTCTCTCTCTCTTTCTCTCCCTCACTCTCTCTCTCTCTTCCTCTCCCTCACTCTCTCTCTCTCTATCTCTCGTCTCTCCTGTTGATCCATTTCAAAACACGCACAAGTCACATCTGAACATAGTTTGAACCAAATATTTATTGGCTGTGTACAAATGTGAACAAGCTCTATTCTAAATATATACCTCCGTTATATTTGCGTGCATTGTACAACGTAAATGCCAGACAATGTTACCCAAATCAGCAGCAACTGAGATGAAGAACAGATCATCAACTATATTCCGTCTTTTCCTGAACAAGATACGAAGCAATGTTCTACAAAACTGCTTGTCATATCCAAATGCTTTTTCGCATGCAACTTTATAATAATAGCTGTCCATCGTTGTCGATGAGGACCGCCGACATCATCCTTGTCACAGATTTCCCTGTTGGGTGTGGGTGCGCATGTGGCTGAACAGGCCAATGCGAGTACGAAAATATCTGCTACATATCGGGCACACGAGGTTTGTAGAAGGGGATGGTGTTCCCGCTGCTCGGGTTTTCCGCGTCTCTCGTCTGTTATGGGCTTTCACAACACGGTCATCTTCACCGGCAGCTACACCCGATTTGACTGCGCTTCTCCAGTCAGATCTGTTTTGCGCAAGACATTCCCAGGTGTCGATGTCAATCTGGCAACTTTTTAGTGAGTCCTTCTGACCGTCTTTAAAACGTTTCTTTAGGCGCACTCTCTCGCGCCATCCCTCTCTCTATAATATCCATGACGCAAAAACATTGAAAATATTTAGTCCAATAATGTTAAGAATGTTGCACATCGGCGAATTTATTTGATCATTTAAGACCGTTGCTTGCAAAGAAATGGAATTCAATTAAAAATGTTACAGGACGCAGATTAATTTCTCGTCGCATTTTGTTCGTATGCGTATCTCCTTAATAGCTTGATAGATTAATAGATTGTATGTGTTGCCCTTTATGTACAATCGTAAAAATAGAGCCTATGTGCAACAGTTAGTAAAGCCCTTCAGTCACCATTAGATCCCAACGTTGCATCAACTGCGCAGCTAATTTTATGTTGCTTAAAGCAATTAAATATTGAAATATCTTTGTTGTCATGGTATGTACACTTAATTGTTTTGATAAACGCTTTTTCATTCAACTCTGCTAATCAGTGTCCACAAAAGATTACATTAATCATTCCGAATCTGTCGATTCAAAGAGATTGATAGGCTAATTGTTACTGGCTGGACAAATTGTAATTTAATTCTGCAACTTGTCCGCTGACTTTAGCCCACATAACGTAAATATGGTTTAGATGCGCATGAAATGCGGGTAGTCGCAGAGAAGTGTGACCGTACTCGTTAAAATTTACTTTTTTCTTCGCTAGCCATGTCATAATTTGAGCTTTTGTATTTAATGCAGTTGGTAGTCTGTCTTCATCTGATACTGCAGTGTGATAGGATGCATTATCCATTACTAGGTATGACGATCTATCCAGAATTTGAAGAAGATCATTCGTCACCCAATGCCTGAAAATGTGTCCATTTATTTTAGTGTGGTAGCCTTTACCGTTGGTCTATTTTTATTGGAAAATACGTTCAGCGTCAAGGAAACGTCAATTTTCACTGCTTCCGGCATACGTTAGTATAATGCGCTGCCCTTTGTTGCTTGGAATTTGTCGTTTCTGTTCACCGTCAACTGATTGCCATTCTTTACCATAGGTGTGGTGGTAAGCATTGACCCAGTATTCGTCTAAGTTTACAATATCATAGCTTTGCCTACGCCGTTCATTTATCTCTCTCGTGAATTTGCTTCTGGCAGTGGCTTTTCACATATAATATTCCTGCCGCCTAAAGTTTTCCTGAATGTAAAGCCGGCAGCTCTTACCTTTTTCCAAAGAGGATTTATGGACATTTCATACTGCAGTCGGATTGTAATGTTAATTTTAATTTCCGGAGAGTAACAAGTTGATTTTTCGTCATTAGTTTTCCAAACCTCCCATTTATGAAATTTCTGTAGAAATCGTAAAATTTCCATTTCCTACCTTGTTTGAAATATATATTTTTTTGCGCATGCCTTGTTTCTCTATTCCACAAGGTGGAGTGCGTTGCACTATGTTTTTATTTTTGCCCCTGTCAGCTCAGTGCATCCAACTTCGACATGCATTTTAAGTTAAGGTGTGGACTACTTTCTCTTGCTTTTTCTAAGGGTTTGCTTCCCCTGAGTAACAGTCGGTTATGTGATAAGGAGTGAACCCAGCACCTATCGGTTGTGACCCGTGTCACATATCCACTACCGCGCGCCATCCTCTTAAACCTTGCTCAATATGAGTGCACTCTGAGTCCTGTAAAATGCAACTGTAAGAGGATGATCAATCCAGACTGAGCGTCAGTTACGTTTGTTTCTCTGAGTCACGAAAAGCGCAATATAAATGACCCATCTTAGATTCCCTCTGGAAAAACTTGTATAGTAAAACGGTAACCCTCTGCATTGTTTTAAATGTACACTTCAATCTCATTCTTAAATTGATATCAATGTAAATTTTGTAAAAGCAACTATTTTTCACAATAACAACTCCATACACTATAAAATCGGATACACCTCGCATGAATGACCTTGGTTGTTTTCCGCACTCGACAAAGTGTCTAATGTGTGCACCAGATAATCAGGAATTTGTTTTTAACTCAGCTTATTTGAATGTCAAAACATCTATTTTTACAACTGTGTACCGTAAAAATATTAAAAGGATGTCCAGTTCAGTGAGGTTGCTTTTAATATAGCCTAATAGATAAATTTTTCAAAATACATCACATTTCTTAGAGAAAAAAAATATTTACTAAACGTCCTGAATATTCCAAGGTTGCATGCGAACAATAATTTTGATATGACATGCCGTTTTGTGGAAAATTGCTTCCGACCTTGTTTATGAATTAAAAGACGGACCATACCATTTTTGTCTGAGGAAATGTGACCTAGTTTTTCTGCTTTAAAGTAATGAGGCCAGAACTTAAATGCTCGTCATCCATGAATGGTTTTCATTATAACGGAAATGGTGAGTAAACTATTTGTCCCGTTCGGCTTAGCTGGAAAGTAGGCAAGGTCGAAATGTGTTACAATCACCCAACTGCGTCACGTTAGGTCATGTATACTCTATCAAATTAAAACATAAATCCAATTTATTACCAGTGTGTTTCTTACTCGCTTTCCTGACTATTTTTCTGCCATGGGTTGTGCTGGATAGAATGTCCAGCCTCGCGCCATTGTTCTGCAGTAATTTCTTACGTTGGACAAGCTACTAACAACAGTGTAACTACTCCTGACCCTCCTTTCGGACACCGGTAACACATGGACAAGAGTATTCTTCGTTCAGCAATACGTTTTTATTTCTGTAAGAACAGTTTTGGATCAAGAATAAATATTTCTCTCTGCTCTAACACTTTCTTTGAGTATACGCATGCGAGATGTCGTTGTTTAAAGCTAAGAGTGGTCAATTTACTTTTCATGATGTTTCTGGTAGCAGGTTACAGTGGCTTCTCTTACATTCTAAGATGTACTCGAAACGATGGATGAGGTACTCCTGGCTGTAGTGCAATATGATACTTCTCAGTAAGCTCAACACCTTTGGTATTAACATAAATGCACAGTATGGGCACCCTCATAAAGATATATGCGGCCAATCAATGCATTAAAACACATATTTTACAAGTCGATAGCACATGTCATATCCATCTGATATCATACTACTCTCTTGTCAAAAGTGGATGGGACATGTCACTTCCAACTAATTTCATACTTCTATCTTGTCAAAAGTGAATGAGACATGTCATCTTCATCTTGTTCTTGATGACCCGTTTCTCAGCGTATCTGCGGGTCCCAATTTAGTCTCAAGCGGACCCTGTCTTGAGCCAGGGAAGTCCAGTGCGTGGTAAGTAGTCCTTTAGAGGCATCTCGGATGTTGCAGCGTTCAGAAAGTGAGTGTGACAAACGCATTGGAGGTCTTTCCCGCGGTATTTTCTTACCTCTTGGGTACCAGAGTGCTGTCGCTGTGCTCCATCGACCATTGTTTTGTCGCAACATGTGACCTGCACATATATGTTTTGCTTTGTCTGCATGAGTTACCGCATCCTTCACCAGGGACAATCGACGTATGTCAGAATTGTGGAGACCTTGAAGACGTTAGTTCCGGAGAGTGATTCCCACCAAACGTCTCTCAAGGGAGGCCTGGGTCACTCTGAATTTGTCCTCTAGTGATTTTGTTAGTGTCCATATCTCGGCACTGTGGCACGTCGCAGGAAGTACAGGGGAAATGAACAGGGAGGCTCGTAGGTCTTGATCATGGCAACCGTCCAGGGCCGTCTTAATAGACGAGAAGGCTGCACAAACCCGTGCTGCGATGTCTTGTCAGTTTAGGTTCCAGGTTATTCTCCATATTGAAATGACGTCCAAAATAAATTTACTCGTTGACATCCTCTAAACGTACTTCGCCAAAGAAGACTGGATCACAACTGGCGCAGCGACATGTCATATTCATCTGATAGCATGCTATATTTTTATCAAAAGTGGATAACACATGCTATATTCATCTGATATCATACTACTCTTTGCAAAAGTGAATGAGACATGTCACATTAATCTGATATCATACTACTCTTTGCAAAAGTGAATGAGACATGTCACATTAATCTGATATCATACTACTCTCTTTTCAAAAGTGAATGAGACATGTCACATTAATCTGATATCATACTACTCTCTTTTCAAAAGTGAATGAGACATGTCACATTAATCTGATATCATACTACATTCTTGTCAAAGGGATATCAAAGAAATAACACACGAACACACACAGACCCAACCACACGAGATGTTGTTGGTGTTTGGTTTATACGCGTCAAATGGACCGTCATGTGTTTGAATTACAATTTCATTATCTGCCACACAATCACAGAATACGCAGTTCTTTCGTGAGAATATTTATATATTACACATCAGAAAGCAACAGTTTGTAGTAACTTGTAACATTGTTGATACAGTTGTATTGTCATGTTAAAACATTTTGCGTCAAAAGTAAACTTTCTTTCAATGGGACACACGCTAAATCCGATCATGCCCTATTTTACTAACAGGTAACATTAATTTCATCTGACACATACGTCTCTCCTACATCTTTACAATCTATACCACATAATTTACAAGACAAGCACATACACATAATCTCAAACAACATAATTACATTCATATTCACATACACACAAAACACACACGTGCACATATGCGAGTGCACAAATCACATGTATGTGCTCACGTAAATACATCATGTGTACTCACACAGACGCATAAACTCATATATATGTATATACATACATTATAAATCAATCTGTAGATCAACACCTTGTTCAGCTCCATTTGGAGCATAACTCTTCAACACCTACATCTCGAGTCATCAAACGTTAACATGGCCCTATATGTTCAACTTTTAGTAGCTGAATGTTTTTTACAGGATGAAATAGCCAAAACCATTACCAACCCTCGTTAGTCGCCTCTTATGAGCACTTTGCTACTATTCTTTGCTACCCTTTCGGGCCCCGGTAACATTCGGGCGACATATTAATATATTACATATAGAGTAGTCTTTTAAGTATTGTTTTAATGAATAGTTTAATACCACTGAAATAGTTCGATGGAGAAGAAAGAAAATCGCTGTTACTTGTAGGGTCTTTGTCTTCTTCAGTCAACGCGGCCATCTATAGGATGGAGACAATTGTTGTCTGTTAAACCAGGAGCAACAGATTGAAGATAAGCACACGTGTCATGTGACAGTCTTTACAGACAATGCAGCACTCAACATAATATCACGTTTTTGTCTTTAGAAATGGATAACATATTACCTACAAGGAATATATGCAATGATTACTGTTTCCAGTCGGTGTTGATACAACTTGTAGCGGTCACCTAGGGGACCAGCTTTTTAGTCTTAGGTCAGGGATGTGAACCAGAACGAGACATATGAATCGAGCATGAAATACAGACATTACCTGCGCACTTTGAATGCCGAAGTAGACATCTTTATATCTCGACTATTCAGTTAGATCCCGCCAAAGAAAGAAAACATGCGGTAATTATAACTTATTTTTAATAAACCATTGAAAATGAATTGCGCAATGACTAATATTAGTAATCATTCTTTATAGTTACATTTCAAGCCAGTAAAATAAATGTTTATACTGTCTGTATTCTTCTCGTTGTTCCATATCCTTTCTTTCGTGCTGATTTCCGTTATGTGTCTCATTACAGGACAACTTAACTATCTTGACATTTCTTCCAGTCACTACCACTAATCTTGTGTGTTTACTTGAATAATGGAACGTTAGATCACTAGCTTTAGTTTAGACTAAATGTTAAATAATGAAAAAGCCATATCACAAGATTTAGTTGATACTGTATTTGTGATCTATATTTCCTGCCGAATTAACATGATATCATCGGAGTCAAGTATGTCCTGAGTGGGGAGACTCGCATCAATGTAGTAGTGTAATGCTCTAGTGAACTCGTTAAAGTTCAGAAAGTACATTTCATAGAAATATTGTTTCAGCTTCTGAACTCTACGCGGCATTTCCTAAATTGTATAATTCACAAATATGATTGAATCTACGTAAGTGAGACCCAGAAATTGAAAAAAAACTGTAGAAATGCATAACTGCATTTTTACAGTGTAAAAACTTTAGAGATAACCACAAAACAAGAGATAACCACAAAACAAGAGATAACCACAAAACAAGAGATAACCACAAAACAAGAGATAACCACAAAACAAGAGATAACCACAAAACATCTGTACAGTTCAGGTTACTATAAATGTTACTAATGGGAACAGTTTGTGAATAATGTTCATTTCGTTCAATACACGCGGAGATGGGGAAGAGAAAGCCAAATTGATAGGATACCCATTGTAAAACAGGAAAGAAAAACATGAGATAGATATATACCGACAGGGTTAGGTGACCAAATACACACTGGTCAAGAATGGAGCAGATGAGACCTACCCAGTTCAGATGGAGTCTTAAAAGTTGGCGCAAAAAAGGTGGCGCCTAAAAGGAATAGGCCAATGGTCCAATGGTTTACAGATTGACTAAGTCAAATAATTCGAGTCAGTCAAGAGACAAACTGCAGGCCGAAAAAGTACAATATTCACATTGACAATGGATTGAAATGGGCTTACACCGTTAGCTTAATGCATGCTACATTAGCTAACTTTTGTTCAATTCTGGACATTCGCATCCCAATATTTCATTTACAAGCTAAACACCAATGCTCAGTTTAAAATTGTTTAAGAAAAATACCAAAGCACATTTTTAACAACTAAATGATATAACATGCTAGATTCTGATGATAAATGTGACGATAGAGTAAATGGGAAATAACATAGACATGATCTTTATAAAAGCACCGTTGGTTATGGATTAAAAGTGGCGTGGGTTTCTTTGTGGTGGTTATCATGTATCACTGTACATCACACCTGAGGAAGACAGTGATAAAAAAGCTGATGCTAAATTCTTAGAATAGTAGAAGGTACATCTTTATTGAATAATACCATGTATACAGTGTGCTTACAATACGTGCAGTATGTATATCTTGCATGTGGGATAGTGTCAAAAAAAAGTATATTTAGTCCCGTAGCTGAAGCTGCTATCGGGAATGAAGTGTTAGATATGTAATAGTGCTAGGTCATGTCTTCTGGTATGGGGAAGTGACAAGTTCACTTTATTATGTCTTGTTTTCTTTAATGTTTAGTACGCTACCTATTTACAGCTGATCAGACCGGAAGTTTTCGATCCCGGTAATTTCCTCCAATACCATGATAAGCATCCATTAACTGTCAATCAGGTGCAAGCACTCATTTAAACTCATAAAGAACTCGAATCAGTTATTTATTTTGCAAATAACTTAAGACAATTCAGCGAAAGATTAAAAAAAATATAACCAAAATCTCTACTCTGCTTTCATTAATCAAGAAACAGCATTTGATAGAGTAGACATGAATAAGCTTTGGATGAAGCTGGAAGATGATGGTGTACATCTACTTAACTAATGTCAGAGCACTATATCGTTCGAGAATAAACGTCGTCAGAACGACTGATGGTGTCACAAATGCTGTTGAAATCCCTACCGGCGTTAGTCAGGTGTGTGTGCTTTCCTCTCTGATGTTCAACTTCTACACGGACAAAATCGCATCAGAGACCAGTCAAAGGGAGACAATAGAACGGTCATGCCATTGAACTTGAAGAATTGTTTTTACGTGGAGGACTTACTTAGTTTCTATATCCACAAAAATCCGAAAGCAATAAAATACACTTTAGCCGGGTGTATTCTTAAATTGATATGTCTATCAGTGCCTCCGACCTTGTCTGCTACCAAGATGTATTTTAATGAATCTACCTACATCTTGCAGTACCGTGTCTTCCAGTAAATTCTGGTTTTCGTTAGGTGCTTTTGTTGTAAAAAACACCTGGCAAGACTGGGAGGCTCACCCTGGGGGCCACTCTTCCCCTTCTCTCTCCTCTTTCCTCACTCTGTTTAATTTGACTCTATCCTACAGCCACACTCTTGCACAACTTCCACACGCGCCCTCATGGTGAGGCCCTTCCATTGCCCTTTGGTTGGGTTAGCTTCTGAGGGCGCACACACCTAGCTTAGGTACATACAGACGCACACATGCATCCAAGCACTGGTTTATGCGTCCTGACATCGCCAAATTGACTACGGTCTGGGGTGGAAAATGGCGCGCCTCCGTCAGTAGAAACTAGTGAGGCAAACATCTTAGCAACAAAACAAAAATTTATTGTTTATAAAAAATCATCCTTTTTTCTTATAATCTGTGTTTATTTTTTCCTCTATCTACTTTCAGACTTACCTTCAGTGACTAGCCACTATTTATAGCTGATTACATCATATGGCAGTAGTAGTAATGCAAGAAACACCCATGGAAGGGACAGCTTTGGAATTAGTAATAGTAATTGTAGAAATAGTAACATTTGTAACAGTAGTAATAGTAGGAACAAAAATAGCAGTAGTAATAACAGATATAAGCCCATATAGAAAAGGTTGTAATAGTTATCATTCGTGTTAAGGATTAGTTAGGAAATGATTAATAAGGAGTACAAAGTCATTTTGTATTATTTAGTTTTCTTGAGGGTTCGGATGGCCGGAAGATTAAATTCACAAGACGGCTGCCAGAGAACAAAGTAACGAGTCTTGGACAGCTGAGCCATGTTCAAAATAAATGAGCGTGTTTAAACATACTAGGTACGTGAGTTATTCTATGCCGGTCTACTATCCCAGGCATAACTGGAGCCAAAAGTCTGAACACCAGGACGCAATTAGGCGGGAAGAGCTAAGACTTATTGGGAAGAGTTACGTCATTCTTTCCGTGACTGACCAATGAGCTACGAGGGATTTGGTTCGGAAATCGCACACCTAAATATAACTTAGACGAGCCCAAAGGCGGTTAAAGAGACATTCTAGTTGGAGTCGAGATAGCGAGCGGGTCGCTCGAATTCGGTGAGAAACCAGAGAACAGATAAGACAAGACGTCCACGTGTCAGTCACGGAAACATTGGTCATTGTGTTATACCAGTAAGTTCATTAACACACGAGACATTTCAAGCTAATAATGAAACAGTCAAGAAAAACGATCTTCATGAATTATGTCTGGTAGTAAACACATTCCTTACAGTCGCCAAGTCATTGAGTAAACACATTCCTTACAGCCGTCAAGTCATTGAGTAAACACATTCCTTACAGCCGTCAAGTCATTGAGTAAACACATTCCTTACAGCCGTCAAGTCATTGAGTAAACACATTCCTTACAGCCGTCAAGTCATTGAGTAAACACATTCCTTACAGCCGTCAAGTCATTGAGTAAACACATTCCTTACAGTCGCCAAGTCATTGAGTAAACACATTCCTTACAGTCGCCAAGTCACTTCAGAAGAATTGCTCTTCTGAAAGTGCACCAGTTCGTTGTCTATTCTTGAATTGAAGTCAACCATGAAACACTAGATTCACGAATTCTGTCTCGTGGCACACGAATTCCCTATCGTCAGTCAAGGAAGTAGCTCCTATATTTTCATAAGAAGCGCTGTTACAGGTCTGAAAACCAACCAGTAGATAGCAGAAGCGGAAGAAAGTTGATTTGGACCAAGAGATGAAATCCCTGAGAATGGATTAGGCGAGACAACTATCGGTGTTCTGTTCACCAAACGTCTCGGGACATAAAGTAGAAATTGATTAGGTGTAGGATAAGGATTACGGTCATATCCTCTAGAACAAGGCGTGTGAGAAAGCTTGCTGGGTGAAGTCATGACAAGCAATGTTTTGTGTGGAACCTAATAAAAGCTTTATATTACATGTGTTGGAACTGTTGTGTGGTAGTGCTTCAATAAACCAGTGACGTGAAGTGTCGTGTGCGACATATATAGTTTTAAAGAAGAGTGCACCAGCTCCGCCAAAGTAGTAGTTGTTGTAATAGTAGTAGTAATAGTATTAACTCATGTTACCTGCCACAGATCCGGTAATGATGTTTGCTAAGTTGCCGGCAATGAAAGACCTGAAAACAACGCTTACGATGTCATCCTTCCGTTCAGGTGACATCGGTATCAACGTTCCCATGGTGAAGCCGATGGCAGGAAAGGCTGATAAACCACACAGGGCGTAGGTTGTGATAACTTCCGAGCGTTCCTGAGTTTAAACAAGAGGTAAATTGGTAATGATTCAGCATTAATAAAAATAGGGCTAATCGTTGTAGTAATTCATTTACCATTCAACATTGCACGGTGAATCCTTTTTTTTTCTCGACGAAAACTTTAAAACAGCAAAGATAGGCTAGAAAAATGATGTATTTGTCCAATCTGTGTCAAACAAGAGAACGGTAATCCTCTAAGGAACGATAATCCTCTAGCGCGGGACATATCTTAGACCATATAGAAGACGTATTAATAGCCATAATGTTTGTTAATGATCAGTAGGAAATAGATAGTTATTTTCTTATTCGTGTCGTTAAGCGTTCTGGTGTGACTATTAAATTGTCGGGACCCCAGCCAGGTTACAAAGCATTGGTCTGAGTCTGGACAGCTGTACCAAGAGAAAATTAGCATAAATAATCGTATGAGGCACGTCATAGTTATTTTAGGCAGTTTCATCATCCCAACAAAACCTGGTCACACATGACCCTACTGGCAGCCCAAAACCCGGCCCAAGCTAATACCTGGGGAGTGGGGTTCCTAGAAATCGTTTATCTTTCACTTTGACGCGATGGACCAATATGCTATGAGGGATTTAGCGCGGGAGTAGCCCAGGAAATGGATATTTAGACGAGCTAAAAGATTCGAGCAAGACGTAACTCTGGAGAAGAGCATTCTCTTCTTTCCACACACTCTTGTTTCATTTGACTCTGTCCAACAATCACACTCTTGTTTCATTTTACTATGTCCAACAATCACACTCTTGCACAACTTTCACACGCGCCCTCAGGGTGAGGCCCTTCCGTTGCACTTTGGTTGGGCTGGCTTCTGAGAGCGAACAGACCTAGTATAAGTACATACAGACGAACACATACATCCAAGCACTTGTTTATGATTCTTAATATCGCCCAATTGACTACGATCTGTGGTGGTATAGGCGCGCCTCCGCCAGTAGAAACTAGTGAGGCAAACGCATACAATAAAAAATAACAGTATTCATGTTTTTTAAGTAGCCAGAGAAAAAGTCGCACGTACTACACCAGTAGAGACGCCGATAAGATCGACATATTCGATAAGACAAGAAGTCGAAGTGGCAGTTGCTGATCATCGGTAATTCTATTATACAAGTAGTTTAATTAAACTCAGAGACATTTAAGACTAGCAGGGACACAGGTCAAGAGACACCATCAGACAACGAATTGTCTCAGACTAGTTCCTAACAGTCGTCAAGTAGCTCCAGAAGAATCTTCTCTATAAGAAAACCATTCTAGTTCGTTTACTCGGTTAGAATTGAAACAAGTTAAGAGAAACCATCGTTATGAATTCTGTCTCGCAGTAGACACATTCTTAACAGTTGTCAGTCAAAGAGATAGCCTGTATTTTTTCGCAAAGTCCAAAAAGCGAAAGAAGCGCCAGTTACAGAAGGTCTGAAAAGCAGCAATAATAAAGAAAGAATTCTCCATAAAACCAGTGGGTAAATAGAAGAAATAGAAGAAAGTTCATTTGGACGAAGAGACCAAAATCTTGGGAATAGATCAGAAGAGACCAACATTCTTAAATATTGCTAACACGTTTCGGGTTATAACATTAAAATAGATTGGGTATACAATACAGATACCGATCGTAGAAATATCATTTGTGATTATGAGAATTTCTGTGTGTAACCAACATATCGCTGCTGTGTTTTGAAACCAAATTAAAAACTTTACATTATATGTGTTGGAGCCAGTGTGTTTTAGTCAATTAACCAATCATTGTCGTGAAGTGTTAGAACCCAGAACTCCGCCACAAGTATACATGCCCACGGATTAGAGTGTTAGATCCCAGAACTCCGACACAAACAGACATGCCCACGGATTAGAGTGTTAGAGCCCAGAACTCCGCCACAAGTAGACATGCCCATGGATTAGAGTGTTAGAGCCCAGAACTCCGCCACAAGTAGACATGCCCATGGATTAGAGTGTTAGAGCCCAGAACTCCGCCACAAGTAGACATGCCCACGGATTAGAGTGTTAGAGCCCAGAACTCCGTCACAAGTAGACATGCCCACGGATTAGAGTGTTAGAGCCCAGAACTCCGCCACAAGTAGACATGCCCATGGATTAGAGTGTTAGAGCCCAGAACTCCGCCACAAGTAGACATGCCCATGGATTAGAGTGTTAGAGCCCAGAACTCCGCCACAAGTAGACATGCCCAAGGATTAGAGTGTTAGAGCCCAGAACTCCGCCACAAGTAGACATGCCCACGGATTAAAGTGTTAGAGCCCAGAACTCCGCCACAAGTAGACATGCCCATGGATTAGAGTGTTAGAGCCCAGAACTCCGCCACAAGTAGACATGCCCATGGATTAGAGTGTTAGAGCCCAGAACTCCGCCACAAGTAGACATGCCCAAGGATTAGAGTGTTAGAGCCCAGAACTCCGCCACAAGTAGACATGCCCATGGATTAGAGTGTTAGAGCCCAGAACTCCGCCACAAGTATACATGCCCACGGATTAGAGTGTTAGAGACCTCGTTTACTAGATTACACTTTTTAAAACGTACAACCGAAAAAAATAATTCTTTAGATGGGGATAACCTATTATTATTATAGCATCCTCATTGTAAGTCCGGCACCAATTTATAATTGAATAGCCTGAAGCGAATCCATACCCGGAATTTAACCCAGTCTTTTGTCTCCAAGAGAAGTTCTATTCCCACTTTTCGACTGCTGCGAGGAGTCCAAATCTGCCGACGAAAGAATAACAACTAAAAATGGGAATCTCTTTTCCTGCAACTCTTGTACAACTTGAGTTTTGTGGTCCATTCAGAGATTTGCATGGACCAGTCTTCTCAGTAGAACTGATTAAGCCCCGCTGAAGCTGGAGGTCAATGTTAGCAGCAACAATGATCTCGGATCTTTGGCAATAAAACTGATCTATGCGCTGACCTTGACACTCTTTAAAATGGGATGTGCAGTAATGGACGTGTTATACATTGCTCCACCACTGGTGCACCTATCAAAGTTTAACCTCTACATAAAACCCAGATGACGTCATCAGAGTCGAAAACCTAAGAAGAGATTTATCATCTCTAATCTGTAAAGTGAGGCCCATGCTGATGCTTTTCAGGGGCTCTGGGCAGCCGGCTGACGGATACACTTCGATATACGGAAACAGTCGAGGACAAGTGAGCTTTTCTGAAGGATGCTTTCTACTCTATCGCTTCTGCGTATTTGGGTCATACAGCTCGCAGAAACCAAGACTGGTTTGATGACAACGATGAGGCCATTAAGAAATTGCTGGATGAAAAACATCGTTTATTGAGACTTCACCAATATGATCCCTTCTCATCATCCAAAAAAGTCCATCTTTACCAATATTATCAGGATTGTCCAGAACTAGCTCACGACTATGCAGAATACCTGGATCAACAGCAAAACATATGAAATCCAGTGACCCGCAGACACAAATGACTCAAAGCGGTTTTACAATGCCCTGAAAATAGTCTATGGTCCCAAGTTCTAACATTCATCTCCTGTCCTTAATTCTGATAGCACGGCAGTGATGATCGACAAAGTCGACATTCTTGAGCAATGGTCAGCGTACTTCAGTGCTATCTTAAACTCCCCATCCACTTGAGCAATGGTCAGCGTACTTCAGTGCTATCTTAAACTCCCCATCCACTTGAGCAATGGTCAGCGCACTTCAGTGCTATCTTAAACTCCCCATCCACTTGAGCAATGGTCATCGTACTTCAGTGCTATCTTAAACTCCCCATCCACTTGAGCAATGGTCAGCGTACTTCAGTGCTATCTTAAACTCCCCATCCAATTGAGCAATGGTCAGCGTACTTCAGTGATATCTTAAACTCCCCATCCACTTGAGCAATGGTCAGCTTACTTCAGTGCTATCTTAAACTCCCCATCCACTTGAGCAATGGTCAGCGTACTTCAGTGCTATCTTAAACTCCCCATCCACTTGAGCAATGGTCAGCGTACTTCAGTGCTATCTTAAACTCCTCATCCACTTGAGCAATGGTAAGCGCACTTCATTGCTATCATCCACTTGAGCAATGGTCAGCGTACTTCAGTGCTATCTTAAACTCCCCATCCACTTGAGCAATGGTCAGCGTACTTCAGTGCTATTTTAAACTCCCCTTCCACTTGAGCAATGGTCAGCGTACTTTAGTGCTATCTTAAACTCCCCATCCACTTGAGCAATGGTAAGCGCACTTCAGGGCTATCTCAAACTCCCCATCCACTTGAGCAATGATCAGCGTACTTCAGTGCTATCTTAAACTCCCCATCCACTTGAGCAATGATCAGCGTACTTCAGTGCTATCTTTAACTCCCCATCCACTTGAGCAATGATCAGCGTACTTCAGTGCTATCTTAAACTCCCCATCCACTATCAGTGAACTAGCCATAACATTCATGCCTCAAGTTGCAGTCAATGACAAGCTCGGAATCCCGTCAACTAAAAATGAGGTCAAGCAAGCTATCAGCTTAATGTCCTGTGGCAGAGTCCGCAGGTCAGATGCTATTCCTGCTGAGCTCTACAAGGCAGGAGGCTCTGTGCTGCTACACAAGATAACATACCTCTTTTGCTCAATTTGGGATACAAGTCATATGCCACAGGAACTGTAAGATACCCTCATTCTTCACATGTACAAACACACAGGGACTGTAAGATACCCTCATTGTTCACATGTACAAACACACAGGGACTGTAAGATACCCTCATTGTTCACATGTACAAACACACAGGAACTGTAAGATACCCTAATTGTTCACATGTACAAACACACAGGAACTGTCACATACCCTCATTGTTCACATGTACAAACACATAGGAACTGTCACATACACTCATTGTTCACATGTACAAACACACAGGAACTTTAAGATACCTCCATTGTTCATATGTACAAACACACAGGAACTGTAAAATACCCTCATTGTTCACATGTACAAACACACAGGAACTGTAAGATACCCCCCATTGTTCATATGTACAAACACACATGGGCTGTAAGATACCCTCATTGTTCACATGTACAAACACACAGGAACTGTAAGATACCCCCCATTGTTCATATGTACAAACACACAT
This sequence comes from Ariolimax columbianus, assembly GCA_036924085.1. Classification (NCBI taxonomy): domain Eukaryota; kingdom Metazoa; phylum Mollusca; class Gastropoda; order Stylommatophora; family Arionidae; genus Ariolimax; species Ariolimax columbianus. The sequence continues at coordinate 9,099,275 of JAVGWX010000001.1, read as the reverse complement.
GGGCTGTAAGATACCCTCATTGTTCACATGTACAAACACACATGGACTGTAAGATACCCTCATTGTTCACATGTACAAACACACAGGAACTGTCAGATACTCTCATTATTCATATGTACAACGACATACGACATTAATGGTGGTAGTACTAGCACTACTAGCTGTTGTGGTAGTAGAATGTTTCTGCTAGAGGTCATCTACTGATATTATACAACTTAGTATTGACAGTGTTACCTTCATTACTCCAAGAGTCAAGGTCGTGTTGTAATCGTCCAGGAAGATATCGCGCCCAGCCCAGTGCCAAGTACCGTTGGTGGTTGCCACGTACTCCTCAAGTACGTGACGATTCTGGTGAAGTAAAAATCAGCAGAGTTTGTATTGCCTGTATTTGAATCCTGCTCGTGCGACTTATGCTATAATGAGTGTAATTTCTGGGAAACAAATAATGACGATGGATAAAATTAGACTTTACGTTGAATATACAATTTGTGGGAACTGGCAAACCATATGATCATTTTATTATTTTTCTTTCTTGTTTTGTTCTACAGCTGTTGCATCACATCATCGCAGAGATGAGGTATGCATAGACTTCTGGTTTGAGCTTAATACGACGCATGTGCTGCCGACATGTTGAACTTTTGAAGTGAGTGTTTATTCCCTCTATCCATGGTCGCAGGGGTCGACCTCTTTCTCCTGGCCTTGAAACCTTCTTGCTGCATGATTTCGCTGCATGTCCCTATTCACTGTGCTGACTGGAGCAGACGATTCATCAACAACTTCACCCTCTTAGGACTTTCATAAATGAATATACCCTTTTCTCTTCTTCTAACGACATTCATAGCCAGTATCTTCTTTCTGTTTTAAGTCGCGTTCATCGGCGAGCGATCAAACTGCTCAGTACATCTGATCTGAATTTAAGTATTTTGAGAACGGTATGGGTGTCTGTGAGCCTCCACCTGCCGATGACTACAAATTTGGACACTTGTTTCTGTGTTCTGATCCTCATAAGCTTGCTCGGAATTGCTCAGTCTGTCACCCTGCCATCACACACTGTACTCGCAAGATGTTGAAAACTTTTCACGAAAAACGACGTGTGACGCTATATTGTGTCATGTATTTCAGACGTCGCCGTCCATCGCAGACGAAGATGGCATCATTAATTTTGCTAGCGATATTTTTAGTAAGGATTAACTGCGCTACTTTTTATCCTCACGCTCTCGTCTCGTGCCGCCCGACCCCAGTGGCAACTCAAGGACAAGGCGACTAGGGGGTGATTACGAGATGCAGGGGACTCCGCATCAAGCACCCATGAAAAAGACGGCGGAGTCCGGAGTCGAATCCACACCACCTGATCACGAGGCCGACGGCTTAACCACTTCGCCGCGGAATCCCCATATACTTGATGTAGATGATCATGTACTTATTGCTGAATGTATCCACAGTTATCAGGTTACGTGTGCTAGAACAGTGGGCTCTTACCTCGTCCCTTACCCTCTTCCCTTTCTAGGACCGCATAAAACCAACGATAATTTGATGCACCGAAACTTGCCACCATTTTCTTCCTCTTCATCGCCAAACTTGATGAAACTAAAAACATAAAACACATTTTAACATTTAGATTTGTTTCATCTAACTTAAACGCGCGCTAAGCAGGACTTTCAGGGGCTCCATGGTGTATATCGGTTTTGTAAATATAAGAATGCCCATTGTTCTACCTAGACTGTTTTTCCTTATGTAACAAACAGATTTTTACACTAATATATTCAGTTCAGTTCAGCTCAGTTCATTCCGTAACCCATCAGGTCGTTCGGGCACACACGAAGACACTCCCAAAATCCCACACCATCCCTCTCTGTCTGTCGCCGCCTGACGTATCTCGCCGGGACGAAGGCCTGACCACTCAGTGATGTTGTCCACCCATCTCTTCCTTGGACGTCCTCGCCCTCTCTGTCCCGGTACGGAACCAAAGAGTATCGAGTTGGTAATTCCGTTGGACCTCGCCTTCGTCATTTGATAGCTGTGAACAGATCTTCAAAAGGACCAATAGCGTCTTCAACTCTCTGACGTATTACTACGTTCGTGACACGATCTTTATATGTAACATTTAGGATTTTTCTGTAGCACCTCATTTCCATTGCAGGAATTCTGCCCTGGATATCTGCTGTAATGGTCCAGGTTTCGCAGACATACAGAATTATCGATAGCACCAAAGAGCGCATTAGTCTAACTTTTATACCGAGGGCGAGCCGCTTGTCTTGCCATATAGGTTCCAGCCGAGTCAGCACCGCTGTTGCTTGTTCTATTCTTGCAATTACCTCTGACTTCGATCCCTCTTCGCTGATCAACGATCCCAGATATTTCAAATGTTTCAAGTTCCTGCCCATTTGCCTCTATTACAGATTTAAAACCTGTTATGTTATTGGTCATCAGCTTTGTTTTATCTGCATTTATTTCCATACCAAAACTCAGGGCCGCGCTATCCAATCTACCAATCTGTTCCCTTTCTGTGCCTAACAATAAATCAATATCATCAGCAAATCGGAAGCTTGTGATACGCCTGTAATCTATTTTAACAGTGCCAACATGTCCGTTTAAGGTCGTCTCCATTATTCTCTCCAAGAATATATTGAAGAGTGTTGGGGAGAGTATACATCCCTGTCTCACACCCACCGTCGTACGGAACCAATCGCCTAGCGTTCCCTCTACCGAGACTGCGCTTGTCGCCTGCTCATAAAGGTTTGCAATTACCCTCACAATATCACTGTTGAACTTATAATGCTTATAAACTGTCAAACGCCTTTCTAAAGTCAATGAAGGCATGGTAGAGTTGTTGTTGATACTCTGAGTACTTCTCATTCATTAGCCGAAGATTAAATATCTGCTCGATGGTACTCCTTCCCGCACGAAAGCCCGCTTGTTCTTCGGCAATGATATTCTCTGCCTGTGGTTTCAGTCTGTTAAGTATTATTCTCAAGAGAACTTTACTTGGATGACTTATCAGACTGATTGTTCGATAATTCTGACACATATTTAGGTTTCCGGATTAGGCAGTGGTATAATTACTGATTTTTGTCCAGCTGGTGGGCCACTCTCCTGTCTGCCAAATTCTATTGCAGATGTATGTCAGGGTATCAAGTGTTGCCTCACCTCCCACTTGTAGGAGCTCTGCTGGGATATTATCTACACCTACAGCCTTCCCTCTCTTCAGCATTTTCACGGCTTCATATACTTCTTCCCTTGTTATCGTTTGATGTTCCTCTATCAGACTCACTTCAGGAGACATTGCATTTCTTGGGTTACCTCGACCTTCATGCTTATATAGTTCCGAACAGTAATCTGTCCAGCGCTCACGAATGTCTTGAGCTTCTGTGAGACATTTCCCACTCTTGTCCTGAATCGTTATATTTAGAATTTGTACAGGCCTTATTAAGTCCTTGACTAATTTATATGCCCCCTTGCTCGATATCTGCACAGTGAGCCGTTATCCATTCCACCTTGGCCTGTTTCATCTTGGCCTTTATGTTTCCATTTATCTCTCTATATTGCTGAATCCCATCTAGTGTTTTCTTCGCTCTCTTCATTTGTCGTCTCTTGTCACAAAAATCCAGTATTTCATTCGTGATCCATGCTTTCTTCTTAATCCTGCACCTACCTAGAACCTCAGATGCCGAATTCAGGGCTTCAGTCAACGTCTCAACATCTGCCTCCTCGTTAACAACCAAGAGAGGTGCGAATCTTCCCCCCATCACCGCTCCAAAGGTCTCCACTATATCCGGGTACTTCAACTTCTCCAAGTCAAATCTCAGTCTAGCTATCTCTCTTTTCAGAACTTTCTTTAGTCTGAGATAGATGCATGGTCATCAGCACTAAGTCGTGGTCGCTCCCTATATCGGCCAGTGGGAAACTTCTTGTCCGGGCGCTATTGACGCTAGATCTGAATCTCCTTTGGACAAGAATATAGTCTATTTGACCATGAAGCGTACTATTTGGGCTGTGCCACGTCCACCATCTAGACATTTTATGTGGTCCAAGCGTATTCGCTACTACTAGCTTATTATAATACGCACATTCCAGGAGTCTCAGTCATCTGTCGTTCGTGGTCACATTTCCATATGCTCCACATGTGCCTTTCCAGTCACGTACCAAGTCTTCGCCAATTTTGGCATTCGAATCTCCCTGTACCACCAGTATATCCTTCTTCGGTACCTGGTTCACCATAGCCTGCAATTCCTCGTAGAAGCTCTCAACCTCGCAGTCCTCGTAATCTGAGGTAGGTGCATAGCATTGTATTACCGTGACATTGACGGGCTTTGCATTTAGTCGTATACTTAGCAATCGGCTTGATACTGGTCGGCAACCCAATACACAACATGCTGTGTCTTTGTGCACCAGCATTCCGACATCATGAAGGTGTTTGTCAGATCTTCCACTGTAATAAAACTTGTGACCTTCTTCTGTAGTGTGTTCTCCGAAATTTTTCCAACGTGCTTCGCATATGCATAATATATTCACAATAATTAAATCAAATTTGACATTTTCAGCTATTAAATTTGAGTTAGTCACTTCTTGAATTGTCGTTAGTTCTGCAGGTGTCAAGATTATACACGATGAAGTAGTCATGCCTTAGCTCAATCCATCATTTTCTAACGACATGCTTGTCAGGTTACAGTTTCACTACTCTATTCTCCATTGTAATGCTGCGATAAAACACGGGTATCGACTGTCCTGGCGGTAAAACACGACTATCACGCTGCTGTATTACACGAAAATCCACAGTCCTGGTGGTATAATGCGCGTGTCATCAACACAGGTAGTGTATATGTGTCGCAGCTAAGATTTTTTGGAGTGCTGCACTGGTGGTGTATTTATGATCGTTGATATCGCTTCACGTTTGTGTAGAGAATGTCAACTGAAGCAGGCACGGCAGCTCAAATACATTGCAAGCATTTTATTTAGAGAAGCTCGAAGGTTTGATAGAGAAATTGAAACGCGATGCCAGAAAGTTCTTCTCTGAGTTATCAACACAAAACACGATCTGTAGAACAGTTTAATTATATCGACTTTGTTCTATCCAGTGCCCCACTTGGTGACCTTCTATCCAAGTCACAGGAAATGAAAATGAGATATCGGGAAATGAATTGTTCGAGAAAAGTCATTAGTGTCATCAAGAGAGACAAAATGGGAGCTATGCATTGGAAAAACTACTTTCAAATTGTGTTGGCTAGGTACGAGTTGAGCATGCTACTTATAACTAATTTTGTTCATCGTGCTTATGTTTAGTAATAATGATAATTAAATACTACTTTGCTCACGTGGTTTGCGGGAGTTTTCTGTGTATCCCACTACTATATTGTAAGCAATTAGTAACATAACTACCAGCAATGTAATCTAAAACTCAGACATAGACGACTTTAAAACTCATGACGTCACTTCCATCACTCACACATATTAAACGTTTACTCAGTGTGGAATATCTTTTTGATTTTCTAAGAAGGCTCTCGAATTTATAACCCACAAATAATGCAACCATAAGTGAGCAAACATTTAGTTTTACAAGGAATATTTGAAGAATATCCAAGATCGGTTCACATATATTACTTAGCATTTCAAATGACGCGCCATTGCTATATTAAACGGTTATCAACATCAAGTTGTTCTTTAAGTTCGGTTAAAAGCTCAGGGAGATACATGAAATATTGCAACAAGTTTATGGGCATCTGTGCATGAGCCATACGCATTCTTGCAAATAGTGCAAGCAATTTAACGAAGGTCGACAGTCAACAGATGACCGCACCGTGCTCTGGAGGCTCCGAAAATCATCAGACCGACGCATGTTAACCAGGCTCTTGTGAGGGTGCGTCTCAATCGTTGTCTGACAGTTCGGAAAATACTAGAAGGATGCAACATCTGCATAAATAGAACCGTGACATTCTAACAGAGAAACATCCAGGAAACAAATTACTGAATTGCAAAGAACAAATCCAAGATCCTACACCATGACAGGGCGCTGCCAACATTTAGTTACTTTATAAAAATGTTAGGCTAAGGCATAGACAATTTCTATCCATGTTACTCGCCTCCCTTGAATCAAACATATTTTTCTGTAATAAACAAAATGAAATACATTAAACATGACAACGTATTCAGATCATTTCAGAAATTACCTGAAATTTGATGACGGATCTACGCATGATCTCCAAAAATGCTTACCAGCACTGCTTCCATATGTGGAACAGATCTGTCAGTGATCAACTCATAAAGGAGGGAAGTATTGCAAAGAATGCACCGTTGACAAGGTTCCAGGTTAGCCTGAACAAGTTATTTTTAATGTTTTTTAACTTTTTTAAAAGATATAGTATAATAAAGTGCGCAGAAACTATGATTATTTTCGGATATTACTCTTACCTTTATGATTTTCCCAAGGTTAGCATAAGCTACGAATGGCGTGGCCATCAGCTTCAGACCAATCAATGATCCGACAGTTCTGCAGTCGTCAGGATGTGTCCCCATCAGGAAAGACAGTGGGTAAAACATGTATGAGCACAGCCACTGTGGAAAAGCCGATTTTGAATTCATGCAATTACTCAGGGAATATATGTGTGGTACGAAGTCAGAGACCATGATTATGAATTCATGCAATTACTCAGTGAACATATGTGTGGTAAGAAGTCAGAGAACATGATTATGAATTTATGAAAATACTCAAGGCACATACGTGTGAGACGAACACAGAGACCATGATTATGAATTCATGCAATTACTCAGGGAGCATATGTATGGAAAGAAGTCAGAGAACATGGTTATCTAGCAACACAGTGTTAAACTTCTGGCTTTTAATTGAAGCAATGTAGCAGTAGTAATGGATTGTCAATAAAATAGACAGTGTAAGGTCAAGACAAAAAACTGTAGTGGATGGTTATTGACCAACGTAACTATTGGGGATGATAGCGTTGTTCATTGTGATATCCACTGTAGAGAAAACTAATAAGGTGAAGAATAAGACTCATGCTAAGAATAAGAGAACGGAAGAACGAAAACAAAAATCAACAAGAATACACAAGGAGTCGTGAAGTTACATCGTCATTTACGGGAACAATGTCACTCCAGAAACTCCAGAAAGAAGTTATGTGGACTGAAAAACACATTCGAGATTTTTTCAGCTTAAATGGATCAGTATTTATGACTGGGTAAACAAAAACTGCTAAAGCATATTTTAATAAATCTATTGTATAAGCCAATATTGATAATCATTTCAACCGCCAAAGACGAACCAGTCAATAAACTGACAGCAGTGGGTGGCTGCCTCTATCAGGGTCAGAGAATCAGAGCTGACTAAGACCCTATTCCTTCTCCAAGTGAAAGTCCTAAGAATAGACTGCACTCGTGCAACATAGCTGAAAGAATAGGGTTCATTGGTGTAAGACAAATCCGTTATTGAATTTGCTTTTCTAAAAAATAAGAAAGATTGCCTTTTCGTCATTGTAAGCTAAACACAGCATATCAAAACGGCCTTTCATGCACAAAGATAGCAGACGAAGAAAAAGAAGACGATGACTGCATGCAGTATAACATGCTGAGGGACGAAGTACACAGCCGTAGAGTAGACAGCTCTGACATGAGATCGGATTTTACCGAACGAGAGATTAATAAATGTGGAACATTTGTGGACGAATGATGCTGCTAACAGATTGTTGAGCAATACGGCAGAAAATGGAACTTTAGAGAGGTAGTCACTGAATGATTGCGATTTACGCTGGTGGATAAACAATTGGACGTTTTTGTCGTATAAGTTTTGAGTAGTGATACATATTTTGTTAAATATTTTGTTTTCCGTTTTATAAACTGTGAAAGGTTGAGCAAGAACTTCAACACCAGTTAATTAAGCAACAAAATTAGATAATTACATTTGAGTAACAAAAAGAAAATTGGATGGATTTAAAGACGTAGCGACTCAAATATCTCTACAATGGCTGGACAAACAAACAATTCATGAACAAAAGCGGTTAATTAACATTTAACAAATATATAAGAAATTGAATAATGAACATGAATGTTTATGTTCTACCTGAAAAGACAGGCCCTCTACGTTGGCTCTCTCTCCCAGCCACATCAGCATGGCATCCAGCAAACTCAACATGGACACGAAAGCCAGCAAGTTGACCATGATGGCGGCTACTAGCTTGATAGAAAAGAGGGCGCCATCAGAGAAAGCTTGGAGGGCGTTGCGGCGTTTACTGTAAACAAAGTCAGGTTGTATACATAAACATATGATCATGATTTTGCTTCAATGGAAAGTGTAACCTTTACCTGCATTAATGTCTTACACCCAACACGAGATACACACTCGACCACACGAAAAGGTCACAGACACACATATGCATTATTCGTGCGCACACATATACACACACATTCATACACATTATATCAAACCCGCTGTAATGTTCATGAAGACATCGGGATATCTACAACTCGCACTGATTTGCTCATTCAAGAGTACACTGTGATCACTGACCCATTGTTCCGTCTAGACCAATATTATACTGTGACAACCCACCCATTGTCCGAACTAAATATAATGTACATCATGATAGCCAAATGAATCTCAGGCACTTTCCCGTCTAAACCAAATGAACAACCTGATCCCCGACACGTTGGCTAGTCTAGATCAAGGCTTTTAAAACTTTTTTCAACTTCGACCATTCTGTATCAGTTACATATTTTTCACGAAACTTTTTTCATTGTCATAAATACAATTGGTACTAACACTGTATATATATATACCATATATACCAAAGACAACTTTACGGACAGCTGACAAAATAAGAATAAGTTTACCTTTAGTGGGATGGATGTTATTGCTTATTCTGACACAATAACTCGAATCGTGGTTTAATATTGGTCACTGCTGGACTCATAGCAATCACGATGTTCTTAATACTTGAACAGTATTTTGTGTTAAGTGCCATTAATATTTTGAAAACGCATTTTCGTACAAATAGGTGATAGGAAATGGCAGAACATCTGCCATCAATAAATCCTAGAGTATTGGAAATTCTGTTTTAACACCAAGCCAAAAAGTGTTCATTTCTTTTTCTTGAAAATTCAAGTTAATTCATTTAATCACATGAAATTATTTCTGAGCTTTCAATTTCTTACAATTTCTATTTCCATGATAAAATGGAATTGAATCCAATCTAACTGACTATTGTCTAATTCTGTTAATATTTATCAATTCCATTTTGGCTAAAAATATTGCAAATATTTTTGTCACATCAAGAGACACAACGGTCTTGAGAGAACGGTGATGGAAGGTATAGTGCCAGGAAAAAAGAGGAAGGGGTAGACCAAGAAGACGATGGCACCAAGATATCCAGGAATGCCTGGGCATGATTGTGGCGGTGGCTGGAGTTTTGGCAAGAGAACGAGTTTTTTTCAGACAGACTGTGATGGGAGCGACGTTCTACAAAGGACATGCTTCATGATGATGATGATGTTAATATTTATGAAAATTGTTTTCCAAGCATATCAAATGATCAAATGTGATCTGCTTAAACAAATAAAAATTGAACAAATTATCAACAATCAAATCCTCTTTACAAGAAAACATGTGAAATCAGTCATGTTCCCCTTCATGCTTCTGTATGTTTAATTTTGTCAAGAAAGCCTGAATTATATTTTTGAGTGTGAAAATATTCGTGTTCTTCCCTAGGAGAGACATTACGTTCATTGAGTTTCTCAAAAAAATCTGACCGTGTCATTTGCACAACCAATTTTTATTGTGAAGAAAATTGACTTATACGAAGTTACTTTCATACACAAATAGTATTACTTATTTTTTTTAACAGTATTGGTCGCCTCAAAGATCGTCCATTTGACAGCCATCGCACCTCTGTAAGCAGTAAAAGGACTGCAATTGAATTCCATTTCACAACACACAATTACAAAGAGTGCTAGATGATCGAGGAACTGCATGATTTATAGATTCAGCATTATCTGATGTATTAATCTTTGACTCATTTAAATACCTATCATTGGATAAGAGATACTATGAGAACATAAAACAACTACATACGCCAGAGATACTATAAGAACACTGAACAACTACATACGTCAGAGTTACTATAAGAACACTGAACAACTAAACAAATGAACACTGAACAACTAATCAATTGAACACTGAACAACTAAACAAATGAACACTGAACAACTAAAACAAATGAACACTGAACAACTAGCAAGAGCACCGAACACGAATGATTACAGACTGCTGGTAGAGCCATCGAATAACAGCACTGGTGTACAAGCTATACGGAGTAAAGTCTGGGAGAGGGAAGAAATACCTGGAGACTGGAAAGAAGGCTATGCAATAAAGTTGTCAAAGAAGGGAGATTTACAACAGTATACCGATTATAGAGGAATAATAGTATTATTGGTACCATGATACATGTTGAACAGGATCATTCTAGAGAGATTAACAAAGGCCATAGATGACAAGTTGAGAGTTGAGCAGGCCGGCTTTCTGTAACAGTTCCCGCAGGAGCAATTGGAGTTTAGGACAGGGGTGATGTTGTTGCTGATAACAAAGGTACCTGAATGCGTGTCAAGGTCACTCACCGTCTCAACAAAGGAGAACAGAGTTGGGGCAAAGAATGTGGAAAGGTAGGAGCTGACCACTGGCCTTCCGATTTGGGTAGGGATAGAATGATTGACAGATGTATTGGCAGCGGGGCTTAATGCGAGAGAATGAGTGACAGGTGTGCAAAGTGTTTCGTTCCAATAAGACTGAATATATCCATCCCCTGAGATCCATTGGTCAAGCTCTGACTTTGCTTGAGTGTATATAACTCGAGACAAAGTTTAGCTCAGGAGGCTGGATGAAGAGGAGGGATAGAGAGATGAGAGAGAGAGAGAGAGAGAGAGACTGAATATAGATAGTATGTTTAGCTCACCAACTTAGATAGAGGAGCGATTGATAGACTGGTGCACGAATGTTAGTGATAGAACAGGATCGCTCAAGTAGGTGTGTGAGTTTTGTATTAAGTGATAATCTGAACGTTGCGATGAACGCAGGACACAATGGGAACGAGGTATATCCAGATTGCCCGCCTGAGGGGATTTGAGTGAGGAAGAGTATTTGATAAGGTGTGTTGAGGACGCAGTTAAGGCGAGGTGTGTATGATGTAATTGCAAGGCAATAGAACTGGGTTTAGATAGTTGGGAATTCCATCAATAGCTTATGCTTAAAATTTACGCTTTATTTAATATTTATATTAACTTATATATAACATAGGAATAATTAGTTAAGATGATATGTATTGAATTGTGTTTGTAATTCCACTACTCATTTTTCTGATATGAATATTATGTAATAAATATGCCATCTGATGTGAGCTATTTTATTTGAAGTGTGTGGTCATGGTGATGTGGATGAGTGTGATAATATTCTGAGTTAGAATAATGGCCAGGGCAAACAGTGGGGTCTGCTACATTTCGGCAAAACAGGTCCTGTCCAGACCAAAAAGCGACACTGAGAATAATAATTGAACAAAGTGTGGAATGGAACTCACCGCTTATTATAGGATTTGTGGACTACGAAATAGCCCTTGACAGCCTGGATAAAGTATCACCATGGAAGTTGCTCAGATACTATGGAGTGCCTCCACTATGGAGTGCCTCTAATATGGAGTGCCTCCTCTAAAATATTTAGGAAAATATATGTAGGTCACCTTTCTGAACCCTTTAAAATAAGAACGGGCGTTCAGCAGGACTCTCTACTACCACCATTACTCGTCCTGCTGGCCATTGACTGGATTATCAAGTCGACATTATCGTCAAGCGACAACGGTATTAATTAGACATTGCCAAGACAACTTGACCATTTCGACTTTGCCGATGATTTGGCTCGTCTGTCCCATACCCACAGCCAGATGCAAAACGTATATGCTAAAGAGGTCACAACAATTGCGGCTAAAAAATATACAGAAATAAAACACAGGTTTGGAAAATAAATGCAACTAACAATGATAGAATGGAGTTTGGAGCCACCCACCTTCAGAATGTGGAGTTTTTCACATACCATGGCAGAAATATAGACATAGTAGGAAGTACAGAAAACGATGTTCAGTTAAGAATACAGAAGGAGAGATGAGCTTTCATTGCATTGCGGAATTTCAGGTCAGGTCAGATGGTCCCGGTCGGAGACTGGTCCATTCTTTTATGTTGTCCTCCCATCTCTTTTTGGTGCCATGCACCTTTCCGTGGATAATTGTGTTTGCAATACCATTTGATCTCGATTTGTGACCGTACCAAGTGAGTTTCCTTCTTTTGACAGTTGCCAAGAGGTCTTCGAAAGGCCCTATTGCTGTTGTAATTCTATCTCGTATTTCCTCATTTGTAACTCGATCTTTGTACATGACGTTTAAACGTTTTCGGAAACATCTCATCTCCACGGCCTGTATCCTTCGTTGAAGGTCAGCTGTAACTGTCCATGTCTCACACGCATAGAGGAATATTGACAGGACCAGTGTACGCATTAATCTGATTTTAGTGCCTAGTGCTAATCGTTTATCTTGCTAGATTTTGTTAAGCCGTGCAAGCACCGCTATTGTCTGTGCTATTCCGGCCAACACCTCACATTTTTATTCTTCATCACTGACAATCGACCTAAGATATTTAAAACGTTCAACCACTTCGAGTTTCTGAACGTTATCTTTTATCTTCCTCTTGAAGCCCGTAGCGTTGTTGGTCATTAATTGTGTCTTTCCAGCGTTTATCTCCATACCATAGTCAAGAGCTGTTTCATCGAGCCTTCTGACCCATTCCTGGAGTTCTGCTTCTGAATGCACCAACCCGTCAATATCATCTGCAAAACGAAGGTTGGTTATCGTTCGACCCCCTATCTTGACAGTACCAACGTGACCTCCACGTGCCTCACTCATAATTCCTTCAAGGAATATATTGAAAAGAGTTGGAGAGAGTGTACACCCCTGTCTCACACAAACTGATGTGCGAAACCAGTCCCCTCGCCTCCCATTCACAAGAACTGCGCTAGACGCCTTGTCATACAAGTGTTCAAGGACCGTTATAATATGTCCGTTGATATTATACATCTTCGTGGTTGCCCAAAGCGCTTTATGCCATACCCTAACAAACGCCTTCTTAAAATCCACAAACACATGATACGGTGTTTGCTGCTGTTCTAGATATTTCTCGCTTAGCAGCCTTAAATTAAATATCTGTTCTGAAGTGCTTCTTCTCTGTCTGAACCATTCTTGCTCCTCGGCAAATATGTTCTCTGCTTGGGGTTTCAATCGGTCGAGGATTAATCTAAGCATGACCTTGCTAGGGTGGCTGATAAGGCTTATTGTTCTGTAATTTTGCACAGCTTTAGGTTTCCAGACTTATGTAACGTTATAACTATTAATTTCGTCCATACGTCCGGCCAGTCTCCTGTCGCCCATATTTTGTTGCAGATGTGTGTCAGGCCTTCCACCACTACCTCTCCACCTGCTTGAAAGAATTCTGCTGGTATATTGTCCAAGCCGGCCGGCCTTCCCTCTTCTCACCGGCTTGGAGAGGAGATGGGCTCCGCCAACAGAAAACAGCCCAAGATTCCCACATGAGGACACAACCACAATCAAACATAACCCGGGTTAACAATGACCGCGCCTGCCGTCCCACAGCAGGTCGGAGGCGATAAGTGTGCTACTGGTGGAACCATCAAACTGAGGAAAGACAAGCTCACAATAGGTACGTGGAATGTTAGAACACTGAACCCATGTGGCAAAATCAATGAGCTAACGCACGAGATGGAGAACTACCGGTGGAACATCCTTGGTATATGCGAGGCTCGATGGAAAAGCTTTGGAGAGTTTACCACAGAGGAGGGCCTCACGTTCTACTTCAGTGGTAGGGAGGACAAACATTTACATGAAGTGGGGATACTGGTACATAAAGACACAGCCAGATGCATATTGGGTTGCCGCCCAATATCTAGCCGTGTTATTACCATAATACAGTGCTACGCGCCCACTGCAGACTACGAAGATTGTGAAATAGAGGCATTCTATGATCAACTTCAGAGTCTGATACACGAAACGCCAAAAAAAGAATATATTGGTAGTCCAGGGGGATTGAAATGCAAAAGTTGGAGAAGATGCAGTCCACGACTGGAGGGGAACATATGGCTCATACGGAAATAAAGAAACCAATGACCGGGGCCTCAGACTCCTAGAATTTGCAAGATGCAACCAGCTGTTGGTGGCAAATACGTTTTGGTTAAACAAGCCGTCGAGACGCTGGACATGGCATAACCCAAACGACAAAGAAAGTGCACAGCCAGATTAACTACATACTGGTCCAGAGGAGGTTCCGATCGAGCATCAACACTGACAAAACGAGAAGTTTTCCTGAAGCTGGAATAGGAAGCGACCACGATTTGGTTATGATGACCATGAGTCTGCGATTGAAAAGAGTCGCAAAGAAGGATGTGACCAGACTAAAGTTTGACCTAGACAACCTAATGGACCCAAAAATCACCGAAGTGTTCCAAGCAAGGGTGGGAGGGAGATTTGCGCCACTGCCTGCTCTCAGAGAGGAACTGGATACAGATACAGTTACAGAGTCTCTTAACGCAGCTCTCATAGATACTGCAACAGAGATCCTGTGATGCCACCAAGCAAAAGAGGAAGATATGGGTGACCAAAGACATTGTAGACCTTTGTGATAAAAGAAAATCACTGAAAAAAACACAATCACCCACCGGAGGAGGTCGACAGTTATCTAGAGGTCAAGAAAGCCATACAACAAAACATGAGAGAGGCGAAAGAAGCGTGGATATGTGAGCAATGCACAAACATCGAAGAGAAACTAAACAGAAATGATGCTAAAAGAGCATACACGGTTTCAAAGAACTGGTAACACCAAGACAAGGCAGGAACCTTATGATCCATGATAGCGGAAAGTGCCTTATTGAGGAAAATGACGTACTGGCACGATGGACAGAGTACTGTTTCGAGCTTTATAACTATGACGGGCGAAACGAAACTGAGAAAACAATCCCCCAACACCAACACATATAGAGGATAACCAACTGATAACGAAGGAAGAGATAATTGCAGCGGTAAACACAGAGGAATTTAAGTCAAAATAAATTAAAACCGCCACCAAAACAAGAATCTTCAACTCCAACGTCAAATCTATTCTATAATATGGCTCTGATACATGGAGAACAACACGGGTACTTATGAAAAACGTACAGACGTTCGTAAATGGTTGCCTGCGCGTTAAATACAAGGGAGATAATGGTACGACAAGATTATCAACGTGGAAGTGAAGGGAGAAACGGGACAAATACCAGTGGAGTATGAAATACAGAGGAGGCGATGCAGGTGGATAGGCCACACATTACGGAAACCAGTGCACAACATTACCAGACAAGATCTGTTCTGGAATTCACAGGACAAGAAAGGTAGAGGAAGACCAAGACACTCATGGAAGAGAGAACTGGAAGTAAATGTAAGGGCAGCAGGCATGATGTGGGCATAATTGGCTCATATGGCTCATGATAGGAAGACCTGGCAAGTATTTGTTGAGGACCTATGCTCGACAAGGAGCTGACAGGTTTTTGATTGATTAAGTTGGCCAACGAATTTGAAACTCTACAGGTTAGTAACTAGTTGGCGCGGCGGTGTTCTGCACGGGGAGGAGCTGAAGTTGTCCTCCGCCTGGTGGAAGTGCCCCATCTTTCACACTGAGTCGAGCTCCACAGATATCTGACTACCTAGGTTCGTTCTCAATAGCACGGATTAGCTCCCTAATTATTTTCTTGTTCAAATGTTGCCACGATCCCGAATAATATTCACTAGAGCCCCAGAGAGGTCGAGATCCCTAGTTTTAAAAGCACTGGTCTAGACCATTGGTAGAAACTAGGCAATGGTTATTTGGTGTATCCGCCAAATTACCCCCCCCCCCTTTTTTTTCCTCCCCACCCCTTCCCCATCTCATTCTTAGTATCTGTTAGTGACCATCAGTTTAAACGTGTACTTTAGCAGCCTTTCACGCATTCACAATCTGCGCTCATAAATGAAGATATGGATTTCATTTGGCAGGCGCGAATTACTGCAATATTCGTCCCAATTTATGACTGGATATGAATTATTGTAACATTCATACCATCAATTTATAGCAGGGCGTGAATTACTTAAACATTCATCCCATTAATTTATGACTGGACGTGGATTACTGCAATATTCGCCCGATTTATTTATGACGGTGCGTGAATTACTGCAACATTCACCCCATTAATTTGTAGCACGGCGTGAATTACTGCATTATTAGCCTTATCAGTTTCTGCCTGTCTTGTTTTGATATTTTTCTTTTACAGCAGAAGCCATGAACCTTCATCAAGAACGAATAAGTGTACAAGCTCAAATGACTAACAAATCTTCGTGTAACGATCTTTTATCTCGATGTTTTCTCTCATCTCGTTTTGGTATTTTCTCATTTGTCATTTCTCATTTTAATGTGTGCTCCTCTGTCATTTTTCATCTTAATGTTTCCTCACCTGCCATGTCTCATCTTGAAGTTTTCTCACATGTTATGTCTCATCTTCATGTTTTCCGGCGTACCATATCTCATCTTAATCTTCCATCGTCTGCCATCTTCTCTTATCTTAATCTTTTCTCACCTGCCATTTATCACAGTAAAGTTTTCGCATCTGCCATTTATCATAGTAATGTTTTCTCACCTGCCATTTATCATAGTAACGTTTTCTCACCTGCCATTTATCACAGTAATGTTTTCGTACCTGCCAATTATCATAGTAATGTTTTGTCACCTGCCATATATCATAGTAATGTTTTATCACCTGTCCTCTCTCATCTTAATGTTTTCTCACCTGTCCTCTCTCATCTTGACATTTCTTTGACTAGCGTAGTTCACATCGTCGTCCTCGGGATACATGAGCTTTGTGATGGCGAGGGCGGCTGGAGCAGAGATTACAGCAGCTGTCAGAAGGTGGCTAGCCGGGGCCTGGTAGAGTGACAGAACATATTTTCCTCGTCAATAGCTATTGGTCACACATTACATATCTTTGCTACATCTTTTTATGGAAACAGTCGTACAGGTGGAGAACTGAGTACATGTGAGGAGATGAAGATGTGTATATCTGTTAGACATGTATACTAACGAGACGATAAGGCTGTGAAAAGAAAGTAGTCAAAATGATAAATTTCAGTTGCTCAGAAGTTTACAGAAAAGAACACATGCATTCGAATGAGTGCCAGAGTTTACTCAGTGGGCCCGTCTTGATAAATGAAGGTAATATAATTTCGGTTTTTGTGTAGCTAAAATTAAAGCATGGAAAAAATATATAGACGCAGGTAAACCAAAAGAAATATATTTAAAATATTTGGACAAGCAAAACATAGCTCAGAAAGTGAATTAATTAGCGAAAATAGACTTCGGAAAAAAACTTGCTCATAGGATCAAGACTAGTAGTAAAAACGTCTTTTCTTATGTTAGAATTAAACAAAGAACAAACGCCACATTAGGCCCTCTCATAGATAGTACAGGAAAAATAATAAGTGAGAATAGGGAGGTAACTAATCTACCCAGTCCGTACTTTGGCACAGTCTACACAAAAGAAGACTGCAAGATCCAAGATGTTGTTTATATTTTCAAAAAATACATGGATACAGAGGGATTAAGATCAATTTGTTTTACATATAAGGGGAGCAAGTGAATGATATTTATCGATATTTTGTAAAAGCCTTCGATAGAGTAGCTCAAAGATTATTTAGAAAGTCAAAATCACCTAGAATAAGTGGGGAAGTTGCCAAATGGATTGAAAATTGGTTAACGGGAAAAAGGCAGAGAGTGGGCATAAATAAGGATTACTCTGAGTGGTGGGAAGTGACAAGTGGAGGACCACAGAGCTAGGTTTTGGGATTAATTTTATTCTATATATATATATATTTGAGATGATCAATTCCATTTTGGCTAGAAAATGCAAATATTTTGGTCACATCAAGAGACACAACGGTCTTCAGAGAATGATGATGGAAGGAGGTATGGTGCCAGGCAAAAGAGGAAGGGGTAGACCAAGAAGACGATGGCACCAAGAGGAAGGGGTAGACAAAGAAGACGATGGCACCAAAATATCCAGGAATGCCTCGGTATGACTGTGGCGGAGGCTTGTGTTTTGGCAAGAGAACGAGTTTCTTTCAGACATAATGTAATGGGAGCGACGTTCGACAAAGGACATGCTACATGATGATGATGATGTGTATGATGATGACAAAAAACTATGCAGTAGTGTCTCATCTAAAGGAGAGGCGGATATATTGATATCGGATTTAGATAGAATTTAAGAATGGTCTGCGAGCTGGAAAATGAAGTTAAATGTATTTAATTTACAGTCATCCACATGGGTAGATCCAAAACGTGGAACATAATTACCAAATAGACGAGAACAATATTAGAATGATAGAAAATGAAAGGGGCCTTGGGGTTATAATAGATCATACAGTTATATGGAGTGAGCAAGTCCAGGTCGCGGTGAAGAAGGCAAATGCAATATTAGGTATGATAAAAAGAAATATTAAACATAGAAGCAAGAAAGGGAATAACTGTATAAAGCATTAGTTAGACATAAATTGGAGTCCTTATCGCAGAGGAGATGTAAACATGCTTGAGAGGATACAAAAAAGAGCGACGAAGCTGATAGTGTGATTCTATAATTACAGTTATCAGGAAAGACTCAGAAAGTCTGGCCTACAGTGTATAGAAAAGAAAAGATGTCTAGATGACTTAATACAAGTTTATAAGATGAGCAAAGGAACGAATAAATTCGACTATAAAATGTTTTTTTTCTCCAAAATAGAACTACATACAAGAACAAGAGTATACAGCTACAAATTAACTACAGAAAGGTCTAGTTTAGATATTAGGACGTATTTTTGTAGTCATAGTGTGGTGAATGGTTGGAATACATTGCCACACCAAGTAGTGGAGGCAGGGACGATTAGTGCATTTAAGAATAGATTGGATACGCATAGCTTTTAGAGCAAGGACTTGTAATTGAAAATAGTCGTATACAGACTCTGCAGAGTCTTCTAAACCAGTATAAAGACGTTAAGTTCAGTTAAGTTATATAACTTCTGAAAAAGGATTTTGATAAAAACACTTTGGTAGTTTAGCAAACATTCTGACCGTAGATAAACAACTTATAATAGTTTAATGGAGATAACATACATATATTTTTATTGTACTTCTAATCGACGTGAAAGGTAGACTAATGTGTATAGTTTAGATGGGACAAAGCGTGGCCGGAACTTGACACGGTCAAAAGCTAGTGTCGCTCTGTGCTGTATCGTGACCCAGATAACGAAGCATGAACACTTAAACGAAGGAGGTCATCCTGCCCCGTCCAACAGATGGTACTTCAGATCATTTGAGCTTGGAATATCCATAAAGTACCGAACAGATGGCAAATTACTCAATTACAGAAGAATGAAGGCCGAAATCAAGGTGGCTGGTGACATAATCAGGGAACTTGTATTTGCTGACGACTGCCCTCTAATGAGCAACTCAGAACTGAACATGCAAGTTGGAATGGACGAGTTCTCTGCCGCATGCGAAAACTTTGGCCTGACCATAAATGCCAAAAAAACAGAGGTCATGTACCAACCAGCACCAGGCATGCCGTACACAAAACCAGAGACTACAGTCAGCGGGCAGACGCTGAATGCCGTAGACAAATTCACATATCTGGGCAGCACGCTGTCGAGATCTGTCAGCCTAGACGATGAGGCGGCAAGCAGAATAGCAAAGGCCATCACAGCCTTTGGTAGAATGCGCTCGATGGTCTGGGCCCGTCGTGGCATCAGCGTCAAAACCAAACTCAAAGTCTACCGTGCAACCATCATTCCAACCCTACTATACGCTTGCGAAAGCTGGACTGTATACTCTGGACATGCAAGGAGGTTAAACCACTTCCACACAGGTTGCCTGAGGGGAATATTCCACATCCGATGGCAAGATCGTGTCACTGACATCGAGGTTCTCTCGAGGGCTAACATGCCCAGCATACATGCACTGCTAGAGAAAGCACGACCAGGATGGGCCGGACACCTCGTCCGTATGTCAGACGAGCGGCTCCCAAAGAAGCTTCTCTACGGCGAGCTGAGAGAGGGATGGCGCGAGAGAGGGCGCCCAAAGAAACGCTTTAAAAACGGTCTGAAGGACTCACTGAAAAGTTGCCAGATAGACATCGACACCTGGGAATGTCTTGAGCAAAATAGATCTGACTGGAGAATCGCAGTCAAATCGGGTGTAGCTGCCGGTGAAGACGACCGTGTTGTGAAAGCCCAGAGCAGACGCGAGACGCGGAAATCCCGTGCAGCGGGAACACCATCCCCTTCTACAAACCTCGGGTGCCTGATATGTAATATATGTTTTCGTGCCCGCATTGGCCTGTTCAGCCACATGCGCATCCACACCCAACAGGGAAATTTGTGACAAGGATGATGTCGGCGGTCCTCATTGACAACGATGGACAGCTATTATTATTATTATTATTATTATAATCGACGTATCGCTAATGTAGCTTAGACAGACAGATGCACCTAATCCTTGACGTGTGTATATATGAATTTGCTTATTTATGTATGTGTATATGTGTATGTACGTGTGTGCATATATGTGTGTGTGTATGTATATATGTATACATACAGCTGCAAGAACTACACAGCTTTACACAAGCACACATACAGCTACACACACACAACATGTGTAAGAACGAAATACGACCCACTTACCCCAACTTTGATGAACATTGCCATGAAAGCTCCCGAGATGCTGGAGAAGCCACAGGTCATGATGGCGTGCAGCTCGGACTTGGTCACCGTTGGCAGATAGGGACGGATGAGTAAGGGAGCTTCAGACTGTAAAATCAAAATACTATTTGTTGACCATGGACAAGAATGATGAAGACGTTATTATTTGTACAGCTGTGATGTCTTTACAGAGACTATGTCCAGAACTAACGAACGTGTCACTTGTCAGTATCCTACACACAAAATCAACCCACCTTAAATGCCAAAACATATTGTGACAAAACTAAGAGAATTGTATTTAACTTAGGGTGAACATCTGTAAGGTAATCTAATCGCCTGAACATGTCAGTCAGGCAAGTGATTAGGTAATCTAATGATTGAACAATTCTCTAGGAGGAGCTGTTATTTTGGTATTCCTAGTGGTCTATTTTCTTGTGTCATTTCTCTTATACACTCAGATTAAAACTTGTCTCCCGACTGGTATTTGTGTCCCGATATAAACATCCTAAAGCGGTAGAGAAATTAACAATTTACTATGTCCACACTAACTGTTCCACAGCTAGTACCAGACCTTAAAATGCAGAGTGACCAAGACTGCTTATTTCCCTCAATCGTGGATAGCTTTTCTTGTTGTTCAGTTCATTCAGACAATCAAATCTGCTTCAATTCCCCGTCGAGCACAGGTCTTTAACAAATAGACACCAAGTCACCAAACGTTGACCTGTCTATATATATTGAATTTTTGTGACTTTAAGTTTCTACATAATTTTGTAATAGCCTTATACCCAGCCATCGTTGGTCAAGTCTTTCGACATGCCTGACACGTTACAATGCTATTATTCTTTGCTTCCAGTTTTGGGCCCTGTAACACTCGTGGGATTGGCCTGGTCATTTCCTTAAACAACATATTGTCGTAGGCACCAAAGTGAGCATGTAATTCAGGTACCAATAGAGGTGTACATTATAAGAGTAAAGTCACTTTGACAAGACAATCTCTAACAGAGGAAGATAGCAAGATAATAATTAACAACCAATCGAAAATAGAAAACTGTGACAGCAATAAGTGAGTAAAAGTAGGTCAGAGAGGATTCTTATATGTAGCAGAATGACACACTCAATGATTGAGATCATCTTGAAGTCACTTATTTTGATTGTTAGTAACTATCCATTTCAGTTATATTGAGTGTCCATGTCTGTTTTATTGAGTGTCATTGTTCAATTATATTTTTATTTCAGTCTTAGATCCAATTCATTTCAGTTCACATCAGTTCATGCCGTAACCCATCAGGTCGTTGGGGCACACTTGAAGACACTCCCACAAACCCACGCCCTCTCTCTGTCCGCTGCCGCCAGTCGTGCCTCACCCTGACGAAGGTTTGCCCACTCAGTAATGTTGTCTGCACATCTCTTCCTTGGAAGAAATTAATTTACGCCTAACCTTATTGACAAGATCAAACACATCCGCATTTCACCATAGCTGTCAGATCAAACACACTTACGATACATGTACACCAGATTATAGATGTCAGATTAAACACATTTACTCTCGACAATAGCTGTTAGATCAAACACATTCAACACTATACCTTTAGCTGTTAGATCAGACACATTCAACACTATACCTTTAGCTGTTAGATCACACACATTCAACACTATACCTTTAGCTGTTAGATCAAATAAATTTACACCAGACCTTTAGCTGTTAGATCAAACACATTTTCACCCTACTATAGCTGACAGATATAAAATATTGAACATATCTCTGCTTTACAGCACTTTAACATTTACTCACCAAACCAATAAAGATGTTTGCAGCAGCAACCACAGACTCCACGGGACCTGTCTCCAAACACACCGCCAGGCATCGCCCTATTTTCAGAACCAAGAACTCCAGGACGCCGTAGTATTCCAAGAGGAAGATGCAGGCGTTGAAGAAAACCATGACTCCAGTACACTGTAGGCAACGATTACATCGAATATTATTAATTCAATATAGTCTTAGATTAGCATACAAGACTCTATTTGAAAACACACTAGTCCCAAACGTAAACTACTTTAGGGTCGCATGTTTAAGACACCTTATAATAATAAGGTGATGTCACGCATAAACCACTCAAAGGGTTACATGTTTGAGAAAACATATAATAAAGGAAACCACTTCTGGTGTTGCATGGTTGAGAATGACTGACTTATTTATCCATCTGTGTGTGCCGGCATCGAAAAAAGCTGTTCGTGTGCCTTGTGTGCTCATTCGTTTGCTGTAAGCCCGAGTTGTACGATTTCTCTTATTTAATTTAACTGCTTTTCTCACGTTTTTCTGCACTGGTAGTTGATGGGGTTGCATTCTCATGGGATGACCGTAGCATTGCATTTTATGTCTTGAAATGTATTCAGCCTATAGGGTAGTTATCAACATATTTGTAATGTTCTCATTTCTCATTTTATCTGCGAGATCAGATGGGATGATTATATAAGTCATTAAGGCAGGGGGAGAAACTCTAGCAGTTCAGCTTTCAATGTTGTTTAATAAATGCCTCGAATCAGTACAAATTCCTGATGAGTGGAAATACTCGAAACGGGAGATACTGAACATTCTCAAAACTAGCGTACAATTAGGCTGCTACCGATAATAATATACACGAATGTCACTTGAATCATAATTAATAGAATCGACAGGCAACTCGGAACAAGTCAAAATCTAGGAAAGGGTTGACAATTGACAACATCCAAATGATTAATCCACTGATGCAGGGAGAGGGCGCGTGGAATGCGCATACCATTTTGTCTTCTATGTATCAATTGCCAGAAAGTTGTAGACAGTATCAAGACCAATGCTGTGGTAAATGCACTCAGAAACCAGGGCATCTCTGAAATATATATCAAATTGGTTGAGAACAACAATTTCAGACATCAATGTAACGAAGAGAACTTTACATTTTGGTGAGTGTTAAGATCGGTAATGAAGAAATTCTAATTTTGTTTCGAGACATTGTGGAAGCAGCGATATCATGCAAACATCGCTGGCCTGGACGTGATGTACGCATGCATGTCAACCGATGGGCACGTAAAACAATATTTTGGTGGTCATATGCCTGTACACATCCATGTGGTCTTCCATACATGCTATGGATTGATTAACTGACCAAAAACGTAGACCTACATTGGTACAGCATTGCAAAAGATCCAGACGTGTATAGGATGTTGTTGGCTTTCTCGCCAAACCTAGGAAAATGTGAATGTGGTGAGGTATTTTTTGTGCTCAATGTTTAATTTTATATGTTTCTTATTTGGCAGTGTTGATTGAATCAATCAATCAATCAATCAATCGCTCCTCTCGGCCATTGACAACATCTCACCAGCATACACAGCCCAGGGCTGCTCTTACTGTCTATTTCCATGTGCAATAATTTAATCTTAGTTCATTCTCACGTTCTGTTCTCCAATGTTTTTGGGTGTACATCTCTTTCTCTACTTCTGAGGATTCCATGTAAGAGCCTCTCTAGCAATGTTTTTCTTATTCTGCCCCATTTTCGTAACTTAATGTGTTTTTCCGGTGGATGTTGATGGCTCCTTTCCTATAGATCTTGATTCTTCACCATGTCCTGCCACTTTACGCCACTTACCTGTCGTGAACATCTGTTAACGTAGGACTGGCGTCTTTGCTGTTTGGCATCGGTCGCTCTCAGTGCTCTCGCTCCATACAGCGACACGACTGGATGTGGCGTTAATATTGATGTTAATTATCTGTCCCAGATAGCGAAAGACAGGAAGGCTTGACGTGAATTTGTTGAAGACCTATGATTCACATGAGACGATATAGATTTGAATTTATTGATTGCAATAGGTAGAGCGTTATCACAACCAATGCTCCATAAGGAGCAACCAAGATTGACTGATATGGTTCTATGGAGAGAACACTTACATCAAAGAAGAATCCAGCGTTCTCAGCCAAAAAACTGTCTCCTAGAACAAATATGGAGCCCTTGTCTGATAGTTTTACCAGATTGTAGATGAGATCACCAATCCATTTGAAGGCCATGTACCCTGTTTTGGTCCGAAGCGTGAGAGTAGCAAAGACAAACTGGATGATAAAACCCCAGAAAACTGGATGCCAGTTTACCTAGAGAAAACAAACCAACATAAATTATGATATGATCAGTATCAAGCTAACAGTACGTTAAGCGTGTTTGTCATATTAGACAATTATTCGATATGCAGTCTAGTAGACAGCCAGACAGACCAAATTATAGTAACATATAGATAGACAGGCATATATATATATATATATATATATATATATATATATATATATATATATATATATATTTATATATGCATACATTAGCTCAACAGACAGATAAATAAAAAGACAGGTAGATAGATAGAAATATACATAGATAGATAGATCGATAGATAAATAGATTGATAGATAGATAGTTTGATAGATAGATAGACAGACATACAGAAAGATAGATATATAGATAGACAGATATATAGATAATTAGATAGATAGATAGATAGACATAATGATAGATAGATTGATAGATAGACAGATAGATAGATAGATATACAGATAGATTGATAGATAGATAGATTGAAATATAGATATATAGATAGATAGATAGATAGATAGATAGATAGATAGATCGAAAGATAGATAGACAGATAGATAGATATATAGATAGATAGATATATAGATAGATAGATATATGGACATATGTATGTGGGTCAAGATGGCGCAGGACATGGTCGCAGTCGATTTCCCTCTTGATAAAACGGTGTGTTTTTGTTTGTGTTTTCTATGATAACTCTCGGACTATTAACGTGATTCCTGGATATAAATGTGCCGACTTGTGAATTAAGTAAACTAATGTGAAAGAAGTGATGCAACGAAGTATATAACAGTGCATTTTTAGTCGTGAAAGGTAGACTAATGTGTACAGTTTCGATGGGGCGAAGCGTGGCCGAAACTTGACCCGGTCAAAAGCTAGTGTCGCTTCGTGCTGTATCGTAACCCAAATAACGAAGCATGAACACTGAAACGAAGGAGGTCATCCTGACCCCGTCAAACAGAAGGAACTTCAGAAAGGAGCTCATTGCGCTTCGATCAGCACATTACGTCCCTTAAAACTCAGATCTACATCTGTTGCGTGTGCTGAAAATACACTTAACCGAGGAGGCATCGGAACTCACAAGTATACAATCAAGGCGAAAGACCAGAGGAAAGAGAGGTGGAAGAAGAATACATAAACAAATTCACTCAGACACAGATACCTCAAAGCTCCACCCCAGCGATAAAAGAGAAGGGAAGGGCTACCGAGAAAATGAGGCACACGCTGACACCATACTGTCTGCATTCGAACCCTTCACTAGAAGTCTTGACAATGTCTTGCCTCTAGAACATATTGAGTCTGGACGAGAGAGTGAGGAAGATCCTGCGCACATCTCTCTCACTATAAACACATTGCGCAACTCACGACATAACCCTACAGATCACACCACGACTAGCAACTCGCAACTCGCAGGGCCCCCAAACTGCAACGGCGGAACAGGCAGAAAACGATCATGAAAACTACCCATCACTCTTGCAACATGGAATGTCCGCACGCTACTGGACAACGCCAAGGCAAACAGACCCGAACGACGGACAGAACTGATCGCCAGGGAACTGGCTAGATACAACATCTGCATAGCTGCCCTGAGCGAGACACGACTGGCAGAGGAAGGGCAGATCACAGAAGAAGGCGCTGGTTATACTTTCTTCTGGAGCGGCTGCAGCAAAGAAGAACGCCGTGAAGCTGGAGTTGACTTTGCCATCAAGACCAACATGGTCGACAAGCTCACAAGCATGCCTAGAGGAATTAATGACCCTGATTACACTGCGTCTCCCCCTAATAGGAGGACGCCATGCAACATTTAACAGTGCATACGCACCAACAATGACAAATCCTCAGGAAACAAAAGAAAAGTTTCATGAGGACCTTGAAGGCGCTCATCGCTGCAGTCCCCAAATCTGACAAACTGGTCATCCTCGGTGACTTTAACGCTAGGGTTGGCACAGACCATACAGCCTGGGAGGGGGCCATTGGCAGACATGGTATCGGAAAATGAAATAGTAACGGACTGCTCCTTCTGAGGACATGTGCAGCAAACGAACTACTCATTACAAACACAGCTTTCCGACTACCTGTCCGAAATAGAACCACATGGATGCACACAAGGTCCCGTCCCTGGCACCTCATTGACTACATTATCATCAGACGTAGGGATCGAGCGGATGCTATGGTAACGAAGAGCATGTGTGGTGCAAAATGTTGGACCGACCATCGACTTGTCATTGCCAAGCTAAACTTCAAGATCCAGCCCAAAATGCGCCACCAGGGAAAGAAACCACCGAGGAGGCTAAATGTCTCTCAGCTGAAATACGAACCCACGAGAGGAGGCTTCCAGGAAGAGCTTTAGGGTAGACTATCTGAGCTTCGTTTTGAAAAGAACGACATCGAAGAGAACTGGGCATCATTGAGAAAAACACTCTACGATACAGCTGTTAAACACACGCAAGCATAAGAACTGGTTTGATGAGAACGATCTGGAAATACAGGGCCTTCTCGATGCAAAACATGAAGCGCAAAGGGAATACCAGAGGGACACACCATCTCCGGCAGCAAAAGCTGCCTTCAATACTGCTCGCAAAGCAGTCCAGACCAGGCTTAGAGAGATGCAAGACTCCTGGCTCAGCAAAAGAGCTGACGAAATTGAGATGTTTGCCGAGCGTCATGACACCAAACGGTTTTACGAGGCACTGAAAGCTCTCTACGGCCCGCATCCCTCTAGTAATACTCCAGTTCGCAGTGCGGCGTGGATACTGCTAACACATAAGGTTCAGATTCTAGACAGATGGGCAGACCACTTCTGCAAAATAATAAACAACCCACCGTCCATAAATGAAGAGGCCATCCGGCAAATGCCGCAGGTGGAACTGAACCTGGCGTTGGATGAAATCCTTACTGAGGAGGAAGTGACAGGGAAATCAGTTCACTATCTATAGGAAAAGCTCCAGGAGCTGATGCAATACCAGCAGAGGTATATAAGACAGCTGGCCCATCCCTAATCAGAAGGATCATGTCACATGTGGGCTGAAGGCAAAATTCCGCAGGAGCTAAAAGACGCCTCAATCGTTCACCTGCACAAAAGAAAAGGCAACCACCAGGAATGCGACAATCATTGTGGAATATCGCTACTCTCCGTAGCAGGCAAGATCCTAGCGCGCTTACTGCTAAACAGGCTCAACAAACACCTTGAACAAAGCCACCACCTCATAGAAAGCCAGTGTGGATTCAGAGCCGAAAGAGGAACTGTGGACATGATTTTTGCCGATCGCCAAGTACAAGAGAAGTGCCGAGAACAAAATCAGGCCTTGTTCACCACATTTATTGATTTGACAAAGGCATTTGATACAGTAAACAGAGGAGGGTTGTGGATGATAATGTCTAAGTTTGGCTGTCCCAACAAGTTCATAACAATGGTGAAACAGCTACACGAAGGCATGAGTGCTCGTGTACTGGACAGCGGTGCAATCTCTAAAACGTTTCTAGTATCAAACGGAGTAAAACAAGGATGTGTACTCGCCTCGACTTTGTTCAGCATGATGTTCGCGGTCACGATGACAAACGCCTCCAGATCACTGGAGCTTGGAATACCCATAAAGTACCGCACAGATGGCAAATTACTCAATCCCAGAAGAATGAAGGCCAAAACCAAAGTGGGTGGCGACATAATCAGGAAACTTGTATTTGCCGACGACTGCGCTCTAATGAGCAACTCAGAACTAAACATGCAGGTTGGAATAGACCAGTTCTCTGCCGCATGCGAACATTTTGGCCTGACCTTAAATGCCAAAAAAAACAGAGGTCATGTACCAACCAGCACCAGGCATGTCGTACACAAAACCACAGACTACAGTCAGTGGGCAGATGTTGAATGCCGTAGACAAATTCACATATCTGGGCAGCACGCTGTCGAGATCTGTCAGCCTAGACAATGAGGTGGTAAGCAGAATAGCAAAGACCAGCACAGCCTTAGGTAGAATACGCTCGATGGTCTGGGCACGTCGTGGCATCAGCGTCAAGACCAAACTAAAAGTCTACCGTGCAACCATCATTCCAACCCTACTATACGCTATGAAAGCTGGACTGTATACTCTGGACATGCAAGGAGGTCAAACCACATCCACACATCTTGCCTGAGGCGAATATTCCACATCCGATAGCAAGATCGTGTCACTGACATCGAGGTTCTCTCGAGGGCTAACATGCCCAGCATCCATGCACTGCTAGAGAAAGCACGACTAGGATGGGCCGGACACCTCGTCCGTATGTCAGACGGGCGGCTCCCAAAGAAGCTTCTCTACGGCGAGCTGAGAGAGGGATGGCGCGAGAGAGGGCGCCCAAAGCAACGTTTTAAAGACGGCCTGAAGGACTCACTGAGAAGTTGCCAGATAGACATCGACACCTGGGAATGTCTTTCGCAAAACAGATCTGAATGGAGAAGCGCAGTCAAATCGGCAGTAGCTGCCGGTGAAGACGACCGTGTTGTGAAAGCCTAGAACAGACGCGAGACGCGGAAATCCCGAGCAGCGGGAATACCATCCCCTTCTACAAACCTCGGGTGCCCGATATGTAGCAGATGTTTTCGTGCCCGCATTTGCCTGTTCAGCCACATGCGCACCCACACCCAACAGGGAAATCTGTGACAAGGATGATGTCGGCGGTCGTCATCGACAACGATGGACAGCTATTATTATTATATGGACATAAAGATAGATAGATAGGTACATACATACACACGTAGATAGATAGATAGATAGATAGATAGATAGATAAATAGATAGATAGATAGATTGATAGATAGATAGATAGATAGATAGATAGATATAAAGATAGACAGATAAATAGAGATATTGATATATAGATAGACAGATAGATAGACAGATATATAGATAGATAGATAGATAGATAGATAGATAGATAGATATATAGATAGATAGATAGATAGATAGATAGATAGATAGATAGACAGACAGACAGACAGACAGACAGACAGACAGACAGACAGACCGACCGACCGACCGAAAGACCGACAGACAGACAGACAGACAGATAGACAGATAGATAGATAGAACAACATGAAAGCTAAAGCAATGCATATGAAGGAAATATGTAATAATTTACTCTAGATCTGATCCACACTGGCATGCTCGCATTCAGTCACATACGCTCTCTTCCATCTGGCTGTGGTTTCTGTAGAACTTTGTACTTGACGATGAGGATGTGTGCTACATGCATACCCCTAATCAATTAATCAGTTCTTAGCTTTCCTACTTAATAAAAGGTTCTTGGATTCACAAAGTGCTAACCGAATGGGATTTCATCTATAACCAGATTTACTTTCTGTGTGTTATCTCTTTATGAATTTATAGATCTTTCTGTGATTCTGTTTTAGCCATTCATTGAAAGAAAGATTGGTAGTGTGTCAACAAATAAGGTCATATTAAAGGATAAAGCAACAATACGTTAGAATTCTGGAACATTTTCTGTGTTGACGTTGTGTTCAAATCCTGGTGCGATATGTGGTGCATATGTTGCTCATTTCGGGTGCCTGACCATGTGTATTCAGGGGTTATAACAGAAAGATAAGCATATATGGATACTGCTATCTGGTATGTACGTCGGAAGAGGCGGCTAAGGAGGATTTCATGAGGATATGGAACTCTTACACCAATATATAAATATTACTGAAGTGAAAGCTCCCACTTTATTTTGTGCGGTCCTGTCACATTATTGTCCACTCTTCCCGCACGTTTGGAAGGAGAAAGGAATGATGATCGTGAGGATGTATGTAGGAGAAATGGTATCATTTGCTCAACTCTCGCCAACTGCAACCAGATCACTGCTATAAATAGATTACGACTTATGACGAGTTACCCGACTTGGCTTGTGGGACGTGACGTAACACATGAAGATGATGACCAGAATGCCCATCACAGCCTGTCCATTGCTTGGGTTGTAGTTCGTGGCCACATTAATTGCCAGATACACCACCAACCCCACGGTAGCTGCCAGGTACAAGCCACTGCCAGATCATCATAATCAGATTAGTCTATGTTCACATTTCATTGTGCTTTTCTTCTTTCGCCTATTAATTATCAGCATCGAATAACAAATTTAGTTTAAAATAATATCGTCTGGTTGGATCAGAAAATACAAAAACCAATTGTCACAGTAAGAGTGGTTTCAGTAAATACAAAATAATAGCAATATTGTTAAAAGAATGAGGTACGATGGGAAGTCCAATGAATAGAATAAAAAGGCGCGATGCGGATAACTTTAGCAGAGAACAAAAACATACACTTTCTTAAATTGGTAAAACAATAAGACAAGATTCAACATAGATACAATCTTTATACATCAAGAATAACGAAAAATAAGAAGCTTATATATCAATTAAATAAAACATGGAAATAAAGAGAAATATTAGCAGAGAAAAACTGAATGTAAAACAAACATAGAATGAAATATCTAAGTCTATTAACGGGGCTTATCAGCTTTAGTATAAGCAGAAGATAAATGTATTTAGATTTTTTTAAATGTACAGAAAACGAACGAGAAATAGTAGAACACGAACACCTCTTGAATTTGGTGATTGCAAGTTTATAATTATTATTGTTATTATTGTTACTGTTATTACTGTTATGTATATTCGATATATATATATATATAAATATATATATATATATAATTAACAGATATATAATTGAGACTGTCATTTTGTCAAATTATTTGTCTCATTATCTGATATTGTTGTCTTTCTGTATTTAAACAGATACCGTAGGTATAGCTACTGATTTGTCGTGTTCTTGATGAATATTGGAGTCAGTTACAAATATTGGGCTGTCACTACTGGCATCAACATCTTAGAGAGTACTCACTATCGACAATATTTTCTCATCAGGAGAGCTCCCGACGATGAGCTGTACCAGATCAGGAAATTGGTGAGCTGTTTATCGAACTTTGGACCACAAAGTCTAGAGGACAGAATCTTGATTGCCAGTAACAGCGTTAACACGGTCAGGATGTAGGCTCCTTCGTCGAAGTACCTGTCCGGACAATTAAATTGGTTAATAGGCAAAGTCATGCTTGGTTAATGCTCATTGGAAGTTGTGATGAAAGGTCATCTTTAAAATGTATTCTGACACAGTTGATATGCAAGGTCATTATATCATTTAAACCATAAGCATGTGTGCTTATAGGTGACCATACATCTTGATTATTATACATGGCCTCAGCAAAATTGTTCGATAAAGTGACTCATAAACAAATTGCATAGATGCGTCATCCATCATACAGTCTGATCCATAGAAGGAAGCATAGAGTACATCCTCCAATAGAATTCTTCGATATATAGGGTTTTAAAGACAAGTAAGAGTATCTTGAGATATCATGACCGAGAATTATCCGTAAAGAAGTGTATAGGAGGATATCCTAGCGAAATATTTATAGGTATATATGTAGAGAGGTCATGAATATGTCAAACATATAAAACCGTGTGAGTATTAAATAACCATTATCAAGCCTGGTCACTTCAAACCATTTAGTATTGCATCCAACACAGCGAGGGGCAAGCTACTGCTTAGCTCAAGGCTCCGTGTAAGTAAGCTATCAGCAGGACTCGCTCTTTGCTTTGTTTAAAACACACATGAGATAACAGAAGAACTGTATAATAATATACTTGGAATACTTGGAATATTCTTGTATGCAGACAGGCATGTTAACTTTTGTTGCGAGGTAGCCGAAGGCTTCGGCTATCCGTAGAAGGTATTTTAAAACTTCATGCAGCTTACCTGGTGGAAGGTACAACTAATTTGGATATATTTTTAACTTTAAGTTTTGAATTTTTGATAGTCAGCGGACGTTAAGCCTACTCTTTTCCATTTCTGTCAAGGGATTTTAACGTGCTTGACACTGAACACGGGAGTCCGATCTCACTACACAGAGATCAGGATATTTTTTTACCAGAAAATTCACGTGACAAAATTCCGGCCTCCACCTTGATTCGAACCAGCCACCTCCAACAACAAAGGCAACAGGAAATGGAGGAGGAGGGGTATTTTTGAGCCTAACAAACGGTAGAAAGATAACACTGTCAGTGGCAACTGGAACATTCTCAAGCAATTTGAGAGCCAAGGCAGAGGCATTGAAAACTGCAGTAGAGCAATGCTGACAAGTGAAAGCAATGAAAGCCATTCAGTTTTTTAAAATAGATTCCCTGTCCATGGTTCCAGCACTAAAAAGCCACACAAATACAGAACCAAATGATTTAAGATCAGTTCTCTGTCAACTGTACTAGTAGTCCACCCAAAAGAGTCGCGGTACAGTGGGTTCCATCCCATTGTGGCATTAAAGACAACGTGGAGGCAGACAGACTGGCAAAAGAAGGCGGTAGGTTACCAAAAACCAGATTCTAGTGTGACCTACGAAGAGTTCAAAAGGTTTATTAGGGGCAGATACATGGACAAATAGGAAACAGCATACTATCTACACAAAAGAATGATGCTTATTACCATTTGAACATAAGAGAGCAGGTGGTGCTCTTCAAACTCCACACATGCCTCAACAGACTGAAGTGCCATCTATTCAATAAACTAAAAACAGGTGATATTGATGAATTCACATGTGGTACAAGGAAAATGACCCCTGAAGATCTGCCGCAAAATTTATCCGACATACGATGATAGGGGAAAGCACTTGTGGGCATCACCAGTGCCAACACTAGACAAGCTCTCTGACAATGTCGACAGCCTCAGGATGACCGTTGCTTTCTTCGAACAAATTCAAGTTGACGTCTGACAGCGTACGGAGAAGAAGAGGAAGATAACTTCAGGTTTCGGTCAAGATGAACGCCAATGAAAACGTGGTAGCATTTTTATAACTTATCTATGAATGTGTTTATAACCAGAAGTGTTTTTGTAAGCAGATACATATTTTGTGCTACAAAGTAATACAACGCTAAAATGATTATCTTTATTGTTAAGGTCCACTCTGAGGACTTATAGCATTTACATGATCTATTGTTAGCACTAACCTCTGATATAGCATTTACATGATCTATTGTTAGCACTAACCTCTGATATAGCATTTACATGATCTATTGTTAGCACTAACCTCTGATATACACAGTATCCAAAATAAGCAAGATACAGCAGAAACGCCACAATCTTCATGCCAATGGTTATAGCAGTTCTATGCCGATGGTAGACTTTTGCAAACACATTTTCCACTTTCTCCACCCATCTGCTGCAGCACCCGTGAGGATAGATCTGAGCCTCATTTATTGCTTTAGCCTCCTGCAGAATAAATTTGTCTGTCTCTCCAGGATTACCACTAAAACTAATTGACTCGCCATCGTCCATCTCATTCTTCGTATTACCACGAAGGTTAAGGTTTCCAGGTTCGATCACTACCGTGTGTGATTCCTTATTCATTTTGAGACTGTGCAAAATAAATTGGCTTGTATTTTAGTCTTAATAAATGTCAACCGTTTAATTTACTTGCACCAAATCAAGTAGCTATCTGCAGACGTGTATTTTCTGTTTAAAGATAAATAGAAGAATATTATTACACAAGCACGTGAATACATGAAAGTATATTACTAAACATAATGATAACTTGTTTTAATTATTATGTTAGAAGATTTGATAAATGTGTGATTGGAAAGAACAAAGAATCAATATTCAATTCATCAAAGAAATCAAGTTCAAATTGTAAGAATAGGAAAATAATATTTTGCATCTTTGGCCAACGAGGTGAAGATGTTCACTGGAACATAACCTGGGACATCTTTGGCCAACGAGGTGAAGATGTTCACTGAAACATAAGCTGGGACATCTTTGCCCAACGAGGTGAAGATGTTCACTGGAACATAAGCTGGGACATCTTTGGCCAACGAGGTGAAGATGTACACTGGAACATAAGCTGGGACATCTTTGGCCAACGAGGTGAAGATCTTCACTGGAACATAAGCTGGGACATCTTTGGCCAACGAGGTGAAGATGTACACTGGAACATAAGCTGGGACATCTTTGGCCAACGAGGTGAAGATGTACACTGGAACATAAGCTGGGACATCTTTGGCCAACGAGGTGAAGATGTACACTGGAACATAAGCTGGGACATCTTTGGCCAACGAGGTGAAGATGTTCACTGGAACATAAGCTGGGACATCTTTGGCCAACGAGGTAAAGATGTACACTGGAACATAAGCTGGGACATCTTTGGCCAACGAGGTGAAGATGTACACTGGAACATAAGCTGGGACATCTTTGGCCAACGAGGTGAAGATGTTCACTGGAACATAAGCTGGGACATTTTTGGCCAACGAGGTGAAGATGTTCACTGGAACATAAGCTGGGACATTTTTGGCCAACGAGGTGAAGATGTTCACTGGAACATAAGTTAGGACATCTTTGGCCAACGAGGTGAAGATGTTCACTGGAACATACGCTGAGACATCTTTGGCCAACGAGGTGAAGATGTTCACTGGAACATAAGCTGGGACATCTTTGGCCAACGAGGTGAAGATGTTCACTGGAACATAAGCTGGGACATCTTTGGCCAACAAGGTGAAGATGTTCACTGGAACATAAGCTGGGACATCTTTGGCCAACGAGGTGAAGATGTTCACTGGAACATAAGCTGGGACATCTTTGGCCAACGAGGTGAAGATGTTCACTGGAACATAAGCTGGGACATCTTTGGCCAACGAGGTGAAGATGTTCACTGGAACTTAAGCTGGGACATCTTTGGCCAACGAGGTGAAGATGTTCACTGGAACATAAGCTGGGACATCTTTGGCCAACGAGGTAAAGATGTACACTGGAACATAAGCTGGGACATCTTTGGCCAACAAGGTGAAGATGTACACTGGAACATAAGCTGGGACATCTTTGGCCAACGAGGTGAAGATGTTCACTGGAACATAAGCTGGGACATCTTTGGCCAACGAGGTGAAGATGTTCACTGGAACATAAGCTGGGACATCTTTGGCCAACGAGGTGAAGATGTTCACTGGAACATAAGCTGGGACATCTTTGGCCAACGAGGTGAAGATGTTCACTGGAACATAAGCTGGGACATCTTTGGCCAACGAGGTGAAGATGTACACTGGAACATAAGCTGGGACATCTTTGGCCAACGAGGTGAAGATGTACACTGGAACATAAGCTGGGACATCTTTGGCCAACGAGGTGAAGATGTTCACTGGAACATAAGCTGGGACATCTTTGGCCAACAAGGTGAAGATGTTCACTGGAACATAAGCTGGGACATCTTTGGCCAACGAGGTGAAGATGTTCACTGGAACATAAGCTGGGACATCTTTGGCCAACAAGGTGAAGATGTTCACTGGAACATAAGCTGGGACATCTTTGGCCAACGAGGTGAAGATGTTCACTGGAACATAAGCTGGGACATCTTTGGCCAACGAGGTGAAGATGTTCACTGGAACATAAGCTGGGACATCTTTGGCCAACGAGGTGAAGATGTTCACTGGAACATACGCTGGGACATCTTTGGCCAACGAGGTGAAGATGTTCACTAGAACATAAGCTGGGACATCTTTGGCCAACGAGGTGAAGATGTTCACTGGAACATAAGCTGGGACATCTTTGGCCAACGAGGTGAAGATGTTCACTGGAACATAAGCTGGGACATCTTTGGCCAACGAGATGAAGATGTTCACTGGAACATAAGCTGGGACATCTTTGGCCAACGAGGTGAAGATGTTCACTGGAACATAAGCTGGGACATCTTTGGCGAACGAGGTGAAGATGTTCACTGGAACATAAGCTGGGACATCTTTGGCCAACGAGGTGAAGATGTTCACTGGAACATAAGCTGGGACATCTTAGGCCAACGAGGTGAAGATGTTCACTGGAACATAAGCTGGGACATCTTTGGCCAACGAGGTGAAGATGTTCACTGGAACACAAGCTGGGACATCTTTGGCCAACGAGGTGAAGATGTTCACTGGAACATAAGCTGGGACATCTTTGGCCAACGAGGTGAAGATGTACACTGGAACATAAGCTGGGACATCTTTGGCCAACGAGGTGAAGATGTTCACTGGAACATAAGCTGGGACATCTTTGGCCAACGAGGTGAAGATGTTCACTGGAACATAAGCTGGTACATCTTTGGCCAACGAGGTGAAGATGTTCACTGGAACATAAGTTGGGACATCTTTGGCCAACGAGGTGAAGATGTTCACTGGAACATAAGCTGGGACATCTTTGGCCAACGAGGTGAAGATGTTCACTGGAACATAAGCTGGGACATCTTTGGCCAACGGGGTGAAGATGTTCACTGGAACATAAGCTGGGACATCTTTGGCCAACAAGGTGAAGATGTTCACTGGAACATAAGCTGGGACATCTTTGGCCAACGAGGTGAAGATGTTCACTGGAACATAAGCTGGGACATCTTTGGCCAACAAGGTGAAGATGTTCACTGGAACATAAGCTGGGACATCTTTGGCCAACGAGGTGAAGATGTTCACTGGAACATAAGCTGGGACATCTTTGGCCAACGAGGTGAAGATGTTCACTGGAACATAAGCTGGGACATCTTTGGCCAACGAGGTGAAGATGTTCACTGGAACATACGCTGGGACATCTTTGGCCAACGAGGTGAAGATGTTCACTGGAACATAAGCTACGACATCTTTGGCCAACGAGGTGAAGATGTTCACTGGAACATAAGCTGGGACATCTTTGGCCAACGAGGTGAAGATGTTCACTGGAACATAAGCTGGGACATCTTTGGCCAACGAGATGAAGATGTTCACTGGAACATAAGCTGGGACATCTTTGGCCAACGAGGTGAAGATGTTCACTGGAACATAAGCTGGGACATCTTTGGCCAACGAGGTGAAGATGTTCACTGGAACATAAGCTGGGACATCTTTGGCCAACGAGGTGAAGATGTTCACTGGAACATAAGCTGGGACATCTTAGGCCAACGAGGTGAAGATGTTCACTGGAACATAAGCTGGGACATCTTTGGCCAACGAGGTGAAGATGTTCACTGGAACACAAGCTGGGACATCTTTGGCCAACGAGGTGAAGATGTTCACTGGAACATAAGCTGGGACATCTTTGGCCAACGAGGTGAAGATGTTCACTGGAACATAAGCTGGGACATCTTTGTCCAACGAGGTGAAGATGTTCACTGGAAACAGGCTGCACTGATGTAGTATGGCTAAGAGATTTAGGATCACTTTGAAATAGCAAACTTGGTAACCTAAATAAAAACTACTTGAAATCGGATGTGTCTAGCCGAAAGGCACAGATGTTACAGCCTCTCTGTAAAATACGACACAGCGTTACAACGTTATTGATGGAACGATCGTAATATAAGAAGTAGGAAGACATTGTGTTTAAATTACAAAAGGGCGCAGATCTTGCAGCCTCGCTGTAAACTACAATATAGCGTAACTTTATTGGACGATCGCAGAAAAACATTTTTTTTTTAAATTGATGAAAAAGAAGAAGAAGAAGAAGAAGCAGAAGAAAGTAATATCATTCATTGCATTAGATTGCCAACTGAGGATCTGATGTGCTGTTTTGAACATAGTCGCTGAAGACAAATATCAAGCAGCGTTATAGTCGCCACTAGAAATACAGCCCATCAGTTTTGTGGGCAAGTTAGTTAAGACACAATTTGACATTCAAAGATCCTGGCATTGATAATCTGCATATTTTTACGTATGGAAATTGCTGAACTAGAAGTTGGTGTTCATCAGGAAGGCTATGGTTACCCTACCATGATAATTATCCACATACTCAGACACGAAGAACATTGCATTTAGAATTTGAGCTAGAATTTATATTCGGTTAACTTTGTTTGACATGTTGAATTTGGTTGTTTGGGGTTTTTCAGTCTTTGATTAAGGATAAATAAGTCATATGCTTGGAAATGATATGTTTCTGTTCTCGTTTGTAATATAAATTTGCTTGTTTTAAACCTTGTCTAATATCATAACAAATATGAAATATTAACACACCGCATGCAAACCCTCCTGCTCAATCTTCAAATTAAGTGGTGGTTATTGTCAAGAAACATTTATTTTAGTGTTACATTTTGAACATAAACGAGATTAGCTATAGTAAATGACAAAACGCAGTTGATTTCAATTACATAAATGAGACAAAGCGCGTGTTTAAAAAAATAACATTGATTATTGTAAAGCAATACACATTTTGAAATTCTACATTTAGTTAATTTGCTGGTCCAGTTAATTCATACAAGATCAAATAATTTCCCTGACATAACGAACAGTTTATGATTTAGACTCCTGCCGAGTGCTTATAAATTTCATTCTATAGCCAGTTCCATGAGTTTAGTTTACTTGTCAAGTGACAAATGTGACTGCATTTGTTGGGCTTGATATTTATTATATATAAATACCTGTCTCATTTATGCAACATGAACGTATTGGTTAGTTACTGCTAATATTATTGTAAAGATATTATCACCAAGTAAAGCGATATACTGTTACAGGCTGCAATTAAAACTTAATTGTAGCAGCTGTCTACAGAGACCAGCCTGTATATTACGGCAGCTCTCAGTGTCAGTAAATCTGTACAGCCTCTGAAAGCAATGCATGAATCTCAGATTATGTCCTCTCACCACTTCCTCTGATGTCTTTGGTCGTGACCTCTGGTATCCGGAAATACCTTTTTAATCCCCTTACTTGGAAGCCAATGGTTTCTCGTTCTTATACAACATTTACATTTTTAAAATATCTAATTGAAAGAATTCTTCACGAACTATTTTTGAATGAGGCCAGTCACTATAGAAATTGCAATAGCTCAATCAGACAAAACGATATGTGTCCAGAATAGAAATGTTGGGCAGCACTTTTGTTATGGTCATACTGACAATTTTTTAACTGCCCTCTTCTGCTTAATAACTGCTGGGAACTCTTATCATGTGATTGATATCAGCACACTAGGCGGCGATACCCGACATAGGATATAACAATTTCACCATTTTAAAGCATGAAAGATTTACAAACAAAACACATAATATCAAGGTTAAAATAACAATAGTGAATTAGAATAGCTCATTCTTTCATTTGTCTGGTTTCTGTTACATATTCTAAAACATTATCTGGTGTGTCATTTGTTTCTGTCAAACTTTAGCAATTAAATACACATTAAAACGGAAGTTTGCGTGAACTTAATCCAATAGTTATTAATTGTTGAATAGGACATGATGTTACATTTAAAGATACCCATTAGGTTATTTGCCATGATATGCTTTGTTTGGAGTCTGAAAGTATCGTTGCATAACATTCTTCATTTAGGGTCATGCGATGGATTTCAAAGTTATAGTTTGAGATATGCCTGATGTTATGTCACCATTTGTTTAGAGTGGGGTCTTCCAATGGGTCAGAGGGTTAAAGGTAATTATGTTCTTACCTTGGTGACATACGCCATGGTCATAGGTTATAGGTTATAATATCTTTGCCAAAGTGTTTCAGAAGAGGTTTGAAGGTTAAAGGTTATGATTTTATTATTTTAGTATCTATCAAGAGATCACAAAGCAAACGGTCGCGATATTCTCAAATAGGAGGTTACATGTTACAATATGTCTAAGTTAAGAGAGTTATAAGTCATTACTCTGGTAACCTTTGGCAGAGAGTAATTCCTAAAAAAAGATGCAAGTCCGTGATCTACATATATATATATATATATATATATATATATATATATATATATATATATATCATCATCATGTTGCATATATTTTGCATAAGGTTGCTCCTATTACAGCCCGTCTTAAAGAAACTTGATGTATTGCCAAAGCTACAGCTTGCGCTAGAGTCATGTCCAGGCATTCCTTGACCTCTTTGCCTAACTCTCCTTCTCTTGTCGAGCACAATACCTCCCATTACCATTCTCTGAAGACCATTGTGTCTTTTGATTTTGCCAAAGTATCTCAATTTTATTTTCATGATGTAATTTATGAACCAGTACTTCTCTATGCCCTGCACTTGTCGAATGTCTGCATTGGTATGTTTTGTTCGGTCCATGGAATTCTGAGAACCTATCTATAACATTTCGTCTCAAAGGACTCGATTTTTTTTCTTGAGCTTGGGTATCTGTCCATGTTTCGCAGCCGCATGCTGCCACGAGAAAATAACAGGTTCTTAAAATTTCACTTTAGTTGGTTTGCTGTTATTCAGGCATAATCTCCTTAGGTTGTTTAGCCTCTGCATTGCCATT
This sequence comes from Ariolimax columbianus, assembly GCA_036924085.1. Lineage (NCBI taxonomy): Eukaryota > Metazoa > Mollusca > Gastropoda > Stylommatophora > Arionidae > Ariolimax > Ariolimax columbianus. The sequence continues at coordinate 9,058,094 of JAVGWX010000001.1, read as the reverse complement.
GCTAATCCCATTCTGATTTCTTTTTAGCAGTCACTATTGTCAATTCTGGAACCCAGATACTCGAAGATTGTGAACTGTTGTATTTCCACATAACTGAATTTGAATTTATGTTGACTTATTGTCGTATCGGTGGTCATTATCTTAGTTTTGTTTATGTTTTTAATGAGGTTTATTTTCTTCGCTGTATCTGCATTTTCATTTAGCTGCTTTAATTTTTATTTTCTGTTTGATAGGAACACAGTATCGTCTGCGCATCTTAGCTGTTGAATCTTGAATCCACCAATTATAAAGGAAGCGAAACTTTCGATATTTTCAACATCTCTAACGCTCCTCATTATGCACTCTGAATAAATATGAACAAGTTATGAGAACAGGATACACCACTGCCTTCCTCAAATATGTACTTTGAATCAATCTTATGCTTCACCATATACTCTGACAGCAGTTTGTTGTTCATTGTATAATGATTAGATTATCATGATTATCTATCATGATTCTCCACAATTTAGGTTGTTTTACGCAATCGAAGGCCTTGTCGTAATGAATTGAGCATGGCTACAGACGTACGTTGCACTTTCTACATTTTTGTTTGATGTTCCTCATATTAAACATGTCATCTCTGGTCCCTCTCTCAATGTATGAAGCTTGCTTGCACTTCATTAATTTTGCAATAACATTTTCTTTCTATCCCCTTCAGTATAACATGTAAGAGGATCTTGCTGGAGTAGCTTATTTGCGCAGTAGTGCTTGTAATTTGTGCTTTAGCCTCCCTTGCTTGAGAGAGCAATATAGATTGATCTCTTCCATGATTTTGACACCTTGTGCTTTTCCAGATTCCATTGCACAGTATACGATAAATGAGAGTACTGACCTGGCTTCCCGCCTGTATTTGTTCCGCTAGAATGTTACCAGACTCGTCTGACATTCCTTTTATTTTAGACTTTTGATTGTCAATCCTAGTTCGTCAAATGTGTGTTCAATTTCTCTCTTCTTGTTCTAAATTATTGTAATTGTGTGCTTTGATGTGTCTTTGTACATGGTCCTGAAGTAATTCTTCCGTCTTTTTCAAAATATCAGTATTTGCTGATGTTGCCTTCTACATCTTTGATGACATAGGTTACTAGGCGGAACTCCCTTTTCAGTGTTTTTAACTCCGTACAGACATTTTCCTATCTGTCTTGTTGTAATTATTAAATATTTGAACAGGTTCACGATGCACCTTGTCTTATATTTTCTTGTTTATCTTCTAACTCTTTTTTACACAGTTTCAATATGTTGTACAGGTTCTCCCAAGTCCTTTTTGCTTTCATTTTCTTCTATTTTTTTGTACGATTTATTTTTTTCTATAGATTTGTTACTTGCCTGTTGCTCTGGAATGATATTTCACCCAAAAGAGATTAAAATGTTTCTTGCATGTGTGATCAACTCGACCGATGCCATCTCTTATTATATATAATCAGGATTCATAAAAAGCCGTGTTCTCCTCTTTTTTAACATATTAATAAAATCGTCCTAGAGGCAAATATAGAATAAGAAAGTGCCATCGAGGCAAATATAGAACACGAAAGTGCCATCGAGGCAAATATAGAACACGAAAGTGCCATCGAGGCAAATATAGAACACGAAAGTGCCATCGAGGCAAATATAGAACAAGAAAGTGCCATCGAATCTTCACAGACGACAAATGTTTTATTCGCCCCAATGAACATAACATAGAACGTCATAATGACTCAATGTACTTAAACTGTAAAATGTTGACCACCATTGTAAGACTGCAACCAGACCACATTTTTCAGGCAACCTTCTCATCATGTAACATATCATTCATAGAACGTCGCTCCCATCACAGTCTGTCTGAAAGAAACTCGCTCCCTTGTCAAAACTCCAGCTTCTGATCATCTCCTTTATAGAACGTCGCTTCCATCACAGTCTGTCTGAAAGACACTCGCTCCCTTGCCAAAACTCCAGCTTCCGCCAGTCATACCCAGGCATTCCTGGATATCTTTGTAACATCGCCTTCTTGGTCTACCCCTGCCTCTTTTACCTGGCACCATACCTTCGATCACTGTTCTCTCAAGACCGCTGTGTCTCTTGATGTGACCACAGTATTTGCATTTTCTAGCAAAAATGGTATTGATAAACCATTTGTCCTCTATGCTCAACTCTTGCTGAATGTCTAAATTTGTCTTTATCTCTGTCCAGGGTATTCTGAGGATCTTTTTTGTAACATTTGGAATTAGGGGACGGCGTGGCCTAGTGGTTACGTGGCACGGCTCACAACCCGAAGGTGCGGGGTTCGATCCCTATCACAGCATCGGCCGTTACCCCGGGGAAGCAAACCCTTAGAAAATGCAGGAGGAAGCAGACCCTTACATAAAATGCATGCTGAGGTCGGATGCATTGGGCCGACAGGCGCAAAATAAAAACCACAGTGCAACGCACACCACCTTGGGGATTAGAGAAATAAGGCGAAGGCCAAAAAAAAACAACAAAAAAACAAAACAAAAATATTTGGACTCGAAGGATTCAATTATTTGTTTGGAAGTTTTGGTAATAGTCCATGATTCGCAGCCATAAGCTGCCACAGGAGAAGCACATGCTCTCAAGACTTTTACTTTTATCGTTTTGTTGGTAATCTGCTATAATTTCTTCAGGCTGTTCAACCTCTACATTGCCATTGCTAGTCTTCTAATTTCTTTCGAGCAGTCGCCATTTTTCTCAATTCTGGAGCCCAGATATTCAAAATGTGTAACCTGATCTATTTCCTCAGCATCCACTGTAAATTTATGCTGACATTGTGTTTTGTCGGTGGTCATTATCTTTGTTTTTTTAAATGTTTATAAACCGGTTTTGATCTTTACTGTGTCCATTTACAGCTGTTATTAGACGCTCTAACCCCTCTGCACTTCTTGATAGTATCACTGTGTCATCTGCGTATCGTAACTATGGATTCTCGTAACGGCCAATTATAAATGGATCAAAACTTTCAATGTTCTCAACTTCTCGAACATTTATCATTATACATTTCGCATATATGTTCTATAGATAAGGTGAGAGGATACATTCATGTCTTACTTCCTTTTGTACTGCAAGCCAATCTGATGTTTGCCCAGATACTCGGACAGCGGCTTGTTGATCTTGGTAAAATGTTTCAATGAAATGAATAATATGCACAGGAAACTCCATTTTCTTCATGATGTTCCACAGATTCTGAATGTTTACCGTAATTGTGCAACCTTCTACAGGTGGATATCAGGAAGAAGTGCAAAAGGTAGACCCACGTAAAGGTGGATAGATGGCGTAAAGAGACTTTATGTCACTTAGGTCATACGAGAGGCGAAAGACAATTCAAATACATACCATGCCACTCAGCTACAGCCAGCTCAAAAGACAGAAGAAAAGAACCCCAACCCACAAATAACTCAATTTTGGTCACATGTGTCTAAAGAAATATCTTTTTAATTTTTAAAAGTAATTACAAAAGCTATTATTGAGCATTCTTAGAAATCTAAAAATAAATTAATTATATTTTGCAAAAACGATCCTGCACGGAAAGGTGCAAGGCAAACGGCGAAGAGGTCGTCCCAAAAAGAGGTGGGAGGACAACATAAATGAATACACCAATCTCCGACCACATAAGGCACAGGCAGCGGCGGCTGATAGAGAAGGGTAACGTGGGGTTATGAGGATGTCTTCCTGTGTACCCCAACGACCTCACTCGTTATGGGATGACCTGACCTGACCTCATTTTCTCGATTCCCAAATGTGGTGTGCGTTGCACTATGTTTTTATTTTGCGCCTGTCGGCCCAGTGCATCCGACTTCGTCATGCATTCTACGTCTGCTTCATCCTTTATTTTATAAGGGTTTGCTTCTCTCCGGTAAGGGCCGGTTCTGTGATAGGGAGCGAACCCAGCACCTTCGAGTATTGATCCTTGCCATTTAACCACAAGGCCACGCCGTCCAAGGTGATGAGGTTTGCTTAAGCCTCTTCCCTGCTGACTGCGTCTAAAATGCCTTTCCTAATTTTTAGACGGGCATCTCTGTCGCCTATGCCAGTCTGGGAAACATATTAACTAAAAAACCTCAGATCGTTTTCCTCTTCTGTCTTCAGGCGAATTTCCTGTGGTGTCATAAATGTTGTTGACAAATTGGCTTGTGGTCTTTCTATTCATCTTTCGATGCGTGTACCTGAACGTCTGGAGGGTATTATCATTGCCCACACCTGTAATAAACTCATCCCACCGCTCATTTTTGAAATCCTATCTAACGCTTTAAAGGAATTGGTGGCTTTGCGTTTTCCCTCTTTTTTTCTCATTCAAAGTGTCGACATTAGTGAATGATCTCTTTCTGGCTTTTCGTCACTATTGTGTTGCCACCTCCTTTTCTTTGCAGGCCGAATCAACCACTTGATTCCACCTGGATGGTTTTAGCAATGGGGAATCTAGTAATCCTGCTTCCGATCGTCTGGCGCAGCTTGTTCAATACATTTTCATGTTCAAATATATATAATCCCCTGTTTGGCTTTCCTGTGTCTGGTGAATTTTCCTATGGGTATAAGTACGACAAGAGGCATGTGATCGCTCGCTTGTGCCCCTAATACTTCCCAGTTTGTGGATAGAGCAGCACAAGGTTGAGATGCTAGTCTTGTTGGACGCACGTCCTTCACGACAGTGAGATTTGCGTGGACTAATGCCTGGCTCAAAGCGAGCCCTAGCTTATATTCAGTGGTATTTCGGGACTCCTTTGACCTGACACTACAGTCCTCTGCAATGAGGCTCTTTTTGACTTGCAACTCAGACAATTCTGACAGAAAGTCCCACTTTACGTCCTCGAACAGGTGATCTACGAAAGCGAATAAGTTGTATGTTATCCATTCTTGGTAGTTTATTGTTACAACAATCCCTCGCAGCTCGACATCCTCAATTTTACAGGTGCTAGTATCTATCCATGTATGGGGAAGTTCTTGCTTCACATACATCGCCAGTCCTCGCTTGCCGGGCCCGCATGGATTACTGTAGCACCTGTATCCTGGACACTTTACGGCAACATTCTCCTTCTAGCAGGTCTCCTGGATCTTGAAGATGTCGAGATCCTACACCATTTTTTGGAGAATGACTTCGCGTTGGGTGGCGCAACGGCAAGTCCAGTAGCCTCTACTGACATTTTGGAAACCAAGTATATCTGACTTTCTTCGACGTTTTTTCTTTCCAGCTCCTTTCTTTCTCATTCTCTCCTTTTGACTTCCTACATGTCTTTCTCCCTTCAAGACACGATTTGAAATTGGTAAAACATTACTTTTGTGCTATAAGGATAGAAGAGACAATAACATATGGACTAGTAAACCATTCCTTTACTTTCTGTCATGTGAATGGATGGAAGAAGCGACTCAAGAGTTCCAGGAGTAAAAACAAGCTAAACCTTTCGTCGTACTATGCCAGGAACCTCCAAACTTTTCATTAAAAGGGTCACTTCGTATATTTTTCCCATCTAAAGCAAACACAAATTAGTTGTACAAATCAAGGAAGATTATTTATTTTAATCGCTTTTGGAGACACTGGAAAACAAATTGTACTTTTCCTTTGTGTATCTGAGAATAAATTAAATTACCTTGGTATTGTTTTTTGTGGTTTTTTTTTGGCTGCTAATATCAGTAGGATCATTAAAACACCAGGTTAACTCTCGTTTTCAAAATATATATTACAAACGTTTTACATAATTTCAAATACCACATACCACATAACACATACCACATAACACATACCACATACCACATGATAATAATGCTCAACGTAGAACTTGTTCACAGCGACGCCGATGTGCTAGTCACTTGTAACGCTTTTCTGTCTCTCAACACGGGTCCAACAATATTCTACTAGCACTTCTGCGTCCACTTCCCTTGCTAAATTTATTCGAGGGTAATAATGTCCAGAAGAGATCGTTCCCTATGCTCTTCAGTGACACCCCTGCAGCTAGAAGGGAAGAACTCCGCATGAGAGTGTAACAAGTGTAATTTCAAGGACATGTGGCATTCTAGTCTTTGGTAGCGCTGCAACAGTGTTTTCACAAGCTCCTGGAAACTCTCAGCCTTATTGTTTCCTAGAAAGTTTTTTGCCACTTGCTGGAAAGTATTCCAAGATAACTTGTCATCCCCTGTGAGGATATCATCAACTCGCTGATCTAGAATGAACTACCATAGATGTGAATCGACAACTACACTGTCCTTGCTGGTGACCTCATTTCTTCTTAGGAATGTATCACGATGAAATACAAATCCTACCTCAATCCCAACCAAGATCTTTACAACATTCTTCATTAGTCCAAGTTTGGAAATGAGGGATCAAGATCATATGATATGTGGTTCCCTAAGTAGATCATTGTTTCCCGGTTCTAGTGATTGAGGTCAATCCTTTCAGTTAAAGTTGGAAGCACGGTTGCCCGGCAGACAGAAGAAATCTCAAAACAATGTGCAACCCTGCTGTAGTCTCTTCAAGTCACCATACATCTGCCTCATATACTTGTCATATGATGGTGTGTAAAAGTTTTTTAAGTTGTTGTACATTTCTTTCATGTGAACTGGAACAGGTGGTAGATATGGTAAACCATGTCCATTATGGCGCAGCACAGCTTTAAACTTAACTTAAATAAATCAATGAACACTCGCCAATCGTCCTCTGTGTAGTTGACGTGTAGTGATGTCATAAGAACCACTATATCAATGCAAGCGATGAGGTTATCTCTCTTTTTGAAATACCGAAACAAGTTTTTTTTGCCGTGCACGAAACACAGAAAGAAGCACATTCTCTTCTAAAAGATGTCATTGCTACATTCCTACAACAACAGTCCTGCTTTATTTTTTGGAAATTTCAAATCTCTACTAGATCATCCAATTAAGTCTGGGTAATTATATGTGGCTGTGCAGACTCTATAATGGACACGAAATCAGGATCTCTTTATGTAGATACTTTCACCGGTGATGGATGTCCACTGGAATTATTATCTTGCTACTCATCCAGTGTATACGATTCTATGGTACCGGAGCAGAAAGTCCTTCCATGCGTGGCACTGACCGCATAGCACGGGTAATATTCGGAAAGATCATTTGTGTCTTTTTTCTTCTAACAAATATCCTGTCCAGTTGGAGGAGTTATGCTAAAGTTACACAAATTTATATGATTTGTCGATTTCTTTCTCACAATTGGAACTGCAAAACATACAAAGAGTTCTTCATGGCTCATCCAGCAGCACAATTCGCTTCACAGGATTAACAACATATTTTTAGGGCCCAATTCCGGTCCTGGTTACCGATATCACACACAAAAAGCTAACAACTGTCTTTCAATGTTGATCCTACTGCTGGTGAAATCGATGGGTATATAGGCATATGGCTACAGGCTGCTTCGCCCCAGCTGTCACCATGTTGTGGGTTGGCTAGGTTTGTTTATTTCACACCAACAGAAAAACAACGTTTGCCTCGCTGGGGATTCGATCCTCTGCCCTCCGTATCAACAGGCAGGCATCAAAACCATTCGGCACGCGATCCTGCACCGATCTCACAACAAAAATAAAAAGCTGTAACGGGTCGCCTTTGTGATAGACAGGTTATTTGTCCGCAAATACAGAAACAATAATCCGCACTGTTCACACATACACGAGGCATCTGGAGCGGTTAGTTTGCATTCACATAGAGCACAACACAAATGATGATAAGGAGAAGTTGTGGTTATTACGACTACTACAGATTGCGTCATTATACTGGCGCTCTCGTGGGAGATCACGAGCGTCAGAGTTATAAAAACAATATGATGAATGTTGGAGGGAAGGGGCACTATATAAAATGCAGAATATAGGAATAACAGGCAAAGCCTACCGGTACTTATAGAACTTCATGGAAGAGAGATCTGGGGAAATAATTGACAGACCTTAGAAATAGCTTATCGCAATATGCAGATGATGCAGCAATTTGGAGATCAGGAACACAATTACCCCATACCTATAATAAACTACAAATACAAATAAACAAAGCAGCAGAATGGATGGACAACTGGGGTTTTAATCTAAATATAAATAAGACGGAAGGGAAACGCTGTGAGAAACGAATAATGGATGTAAATATAAATCAAGACTGCAGGCCCCAGTTGATTGTGAAGGTAAGGTAAACCCTGCGGAAAGCGTCTGTGCAAGAGCCCTGATGTAAAGGGCAAACTGCCCCAGAATACTTGACCACTGAGGTAATATGATGTAGGTTATTTTATAATGATTGCACAATTACTGAGGAGCCGCGTAACGCAGTGGTTAGCGCGCTGGCTTCGCATCTGAGTGGTCCTGGGTTCATACCCCAGTTGAGGCGGTAACGTTTTTTTCAGACTGCAATGGCTCCCGGGTCGACCCAGCCTTAAATGGGTACCGGTTCAGTCCGGGAAGTAAAAGCGGCGAGGGAGAGGAGATGGCTACGGCCTCATATAGCCGAGCCTTTGAAATGTGAGATCGCTAACACCTCACACCCCTACGGCAGTAATGCTATGGGATACTTTACTTTTTTTTAAACAATTACTTAAAGCATGTATGGTTGTTTGGGAATACCCATAATGAATATGTTGCTATTTGGTGCGACCTGAAAGGGACATTGAGTGGCGGGTTGCAGTGACTTACCTCGCATCCCGATCGTGCTGATGAGGGTGAACCGGGGTCCTCCAGGCGCCTATAGTGCTTTATATGCGGGTCATTCACTTCTACAGGGATCACGTCGATTAACCAGATTAACCAGATTGTAGATCTAGAAAACAGCCTGTTTCCAGGACGACCAAAGGGGAGGTCAGGTTAGGGCCTTGGCCAGTACGTCTCCCCTGACCCTGTATTAACCGGTGGGCTTTGACTGCGCAGATATTAGCCTCATCGTCCCAAAGCATAATGTAAAACATCATTAACATTAATTCCAGACAGAATCAGCATCAGTAGCAGGCGATAATATATGGGACCATCGTCACTTCTATATCAGTATAAGAATTATGTAAACAGCTATTTAGATCATTCTTGGAGTCCTCACCGCCTTTTATATATTTTTTTGTATGATTATTAAGTTTGGAAGTCTCCCCCACCAACAACACCTAAATAACCACACGTCTCAACATTGGAAATGTATAATATCATACAATTCTTTTTATATATATAGATTAACCGATATTATGGTTTTAAGTCATTTTAAGTCTTCCAAAGTAAAGGCAAAGGCCGCCGTCCATCGTAGACGATGGTGGCATTATTAATTTTGCTACCGCTTAACTGCGCTACATTTTATCCTCACTATCTCGTCTCGTGCCGCCTGACCCAAGTGGCAAGTCATCCACGAATTATATATATATATATATATATATATATACGTATGCATGTGTGTACATGTGTAGATATGTATATGTGTGTATGTGTATAGATATATGTGGATATTTATAGGTATACATGTGTATGTATATATATATATATATATATATGTATATATATATATATATAAATATTTAATATATATATATATTAATATATATATATACATATAATATATATATATATATAATATATATATATATATATATATATATATATATATGTGTATATATATATGTATATTCCTTTTGTGGGCATCCTCAACATTATATATTTATACTTAATATACTTTTACTCTATTTGATATTACATCAACTTTATTTATTTAATTATCTATTAATTTATATATTTGAAATTCTATTTCTGAGCCTACCACACATTCAACACCTAATTATCTGCGAGAGGTAGAGGGCACAAGTGTAACGTAGTATCTACAAGTGGCCCACGAAAGTCAGAAAATCGCTTACAAATTAGAATACATGGCTGCGATGGAAACATGTGAGAGCAGTGAAAACCTGAAACACCGAGACCAGATGGAAGAAAGTCAATACAGATGGGCCTCACAACAGAAGAAAGACCAAAATCATTACATTTATCAATTCTATATTGTACTCTCAGTTCTTAATGTATTCAGCATATATTTTGTCATCTTTCTTAATCATTCCATTTCATTCATCCTCGTTGTACACCTCACTACATCGCATCTTCAGAATGTTTTGTAAATATATAATGATTTGATATTTAAAGGAAAAAAATATATGGTTAAACAATATATATATATATATATATATATTTAAATCAGAAAAAAAATTAAATAAAAGGGGTCCGGATCAATTATGAAAGAAAAAAAATATACTAATTCCCAAAACGCTCCCAGAAAAACAATTGTGCATATTTTGCCTTGGAAACCCGACAGGGTAAACCAAGTAACACAAGAATGAAAATAGCAACCAAATACCTACGAAGGACAACGAGAGGATCATTAAATGGCAAGGAATAATGTGAGGAACATCACGAAATACCAGGCTATGTACAAACAGATACACACACGCATGCAAGCACTTCTTTATGCGTCTTAATATCGCCAAAATTGACTATGGCCTGGGGTGGAATAGGCGCGCCTCCGCCAGTTGAAAATAAAACGTTTAAAAATTGCGTTGGAAAAATGAAACCATCAGAATACACCACCTTCCCCTTTCCCCCAGATCCTGAGAACCAGTTCTAGTTCATGATTTTAATGTTCATATTCGTGATCAAAATGTCCGAATTAGTTCAAAAATATACTTTTGTCTCGGACACATATTAGATGGTGTACAGTGAAATACGTATTATTTGACTTCTTTCACCTTGCTTCTTGTTTGCAGTACGGCCCAGTGAATCTGACTTCAGAACACATTTTTACTTCTTATAGGAGCACAACCTTGCTGAATGGAATGGAATGGAATGGAAGTTGTGTGGCAAACCACTTCGCAGCCCATCAACCCACAAGCCCATACTCCACCCAATGTGACAATTAGAATGCATATTTACACTAGGAGATGATTATATTATAAGTAGAGACGTAGAGCAACGTCAAATTACCTAATTCAAGAATCATTGGCTTAACAAAAGGTGAGATAAGAATGTTATACATCTTTTGAACAATCTTATATTTTAAAGTAACCCATAGGCTCGGCTATATGAGGGCGGTAGCCATCTCCTCTCCGTCGCCGCTTTTACTTCTCTGACTGAACCGGTACCCATTTAAGGCTGGGTCGACCCGGAAGCCGCTGCAGTCTGGAAAAAAACGCGAACACACAACATGAGCACACAACACGAGCACACACCACGAGCACACAACATGAGTACACAACATGGAACACACACCATGGAGACTAAACATATCGCAAGAAAGAACTTAGCTATAATAAATCAAAGACATTTGCGTTAAAAAATATCGTGTAGCAATCAGTAGCAGACCAACACACACAAAAGCAGGTAGCCATCAGTAAAAGACAAACACAAAAAACGTGTAGCCATTAGTAGAAGACTAATGTACTGTAATTTACATGTTCTTTCTCATGTTCTAATCTGGCTTGATGTGATCGAACTTTATTGCCGCTAATGGTGACATTTGTAGGTTCTACACCCGGGTATGACGTCTGTGGTCTTGTTCCTTTTTGACGGGGGTAGATCAAAGTAGTCACGACGTGATCAGGATAGATTGCATCAAATATGATCCAAGAGATCACTGGAAAACTGTCTCTAGATGCGGACTGATGACATACATTAACGGGATGTCGACGTGATCGGTGGGACTGCGTCAATATGATAAATGAGATGACTAGAAGACAACATTTTAAAATTACTGATGACCTGTAATTACAACCAATACATAATATGAGGGTAGTTGTCTTGCTTGCTTCGTGTTTATCTCAACTGCATATCCCGTCGCCTACTCTCCACTGAGCGTGTCTTTCGAAAATACCTCTGTCACTGAAGTGAACTGTTCCATCATCTGTGGTTCTCAACTCAAAACTGTGTTCAAATCTCACGACCCGTCTCCGTGTGTCTCCTCTCAAGTCTGTCTCTGAAGTGAAGTCTTCTCTCCCTGTCTCTGAAGTGAAATGTTCTCTCTCTGTTGTTCTCAACTCAAATCTGCATCAACTATATATCTCTATCGTTCGATTTCCACTGAGCGTCTCTTTCCAAAGTATTCTAATGTTCTCTCTCTGTCTCTGAAGTGAAGTGTTGTCCCTCTTTCTTTGAAGTGAAATGTTCTCTTTATGTGGTTCTCAGCTCAAATCTGCCTCAACTGCATATCTCTGTCGCCTGCGCTCTACTGAACGTTTCTCTCCAAAGTGTCATAATCTAATATAATCTCCGTGTTTCTCTCTAAAGTATGCATCACGTCTCTCCACTGAGATTTATTTGTGTATCTCCATTTCTAGGTCGAGTGATTTCCAAATCGGCGCGCGTTTAGTCCGCTTGTTTGACATTAACCCCCATCCTGTTTTAGTAGTTTCCAGACGACGCGACAACAAGTCTACCCGTCTACTAC
>JAVGWX010000001.1:8250680-8358180 GCA_036924085.1 Ariolimax columbianus | reverse complement strand
ACTATTTCCTACAAATGACTCGACCTGACCTTTAAAAGTGGCTGCGGGAGGAAGATCAAACCCAGGAGATTCTGCTTTCACTCCTATATAATTGACATAAAGTAATAATCGGTGGTAGGTTTATTTGGGCTACATATGTTTCATAGCAGCATTAGAAGCAAGACTGCATATGCATTAACTAAAATGTCCAATGAACGACGAGTATTATTGACACGTGATCTTGAACAAGCTACTTATGAATTTTGCGCATGCGCATTGTCAAGTCAATATGTAAAGTCAAATGTTCTAGACTGTTAATAACAGCGTGGTGAAGCGATGACATCAAAACAGCTACCAAAGAAAAAATGAATCAATGAATATAAGCAAAAATGAGAAACAATATGTCGAATAATAGGTAGCAAGCAAGCACGTAAAGTTGGTAGTTAAGAGGGATACATTTAATACTTGGATAGAGTGCCAGGAACTTCTGAATTCGGATTACAAAATGCTATAGTCCGTTTTTTAATTCATAAACAAGCTTTAAAACAATGTTATACTAAACTGCATGTGAGATTCAAATTATTTGTCGCAAGCAGCCTTAGACTATCCATGACGTTAAGTAAATATTTGTTTCTTTAAGAAACGTTATGTATGTTTTTTAAATTTTTTCGCTAGGCTATAATAAAAGCAATATCACTGAATGAGACATCGTTTTAACATGTATAAGGTACACAGTCGGGCTGTTTTAAAAATATATGTTTTGACATTCAAATACGCTGAGTAAAAACAAATTACTGATTTTCCCGTACACCAATTAAGCACTTTGTCGAGTGCAGAAGACAACCAAGGTCATTCATGCGAAACTGTCGTACATTTATAGGCGTATCATGATGTTACATTTTGTGATTTGGTTATTTTTACATATAGTTACTTTTTCAAAAGTTACATTTATATCCTCTTCAAAAAGAGTTTGAAGTGTCCAAGAACCGCTGTATTTGTCGCAGAGTTCCTAACTTGAAGACGAGACAGGAGAATCATAAAATACAGAAGCAGAGAGGAAGGACAGAAGGCCACCAACGAGCGAGGACCACAAAATTTGCAGTGGACAAGAACCAGTTAGCTAGATAGTTAGTGTCAACTTAAGTGAGATAAGACTTTTAAAATAGTAGGAACATTAGCTAGGACTGAATAACAAGAGAAAGACATGTGCTACGAGAACGAACCTCTGAATCGACATGATTATATTATTATCGTGCATATATTATCGCGATTGATGTTTGTAAAACAAACATTATTTGCTATTGCTGCAGTTCCAATAATTGTTAGAATTGTCTATATAGAGCGGCGATTAGAAGAGTGATAGTTGTAAGACAGAACGTAGATGCAGTTACAGTTAGAACCAAACACCAGGCTTTCCAAAACCAGAAATACTGTACAAGCTGCTTCGCTCAAAAAGTGGTCAAGGCCTGATGACATTCATATTGAATTATTTAAAGCAGCCGATGAGGTTGAGATATTGCGGCTACAAAATTTGTATAACTTAGTATACACTGCACAGGAAATGCCAGAAGATTTGTGAAATGCAATTATAATTCAAATATAGAAAAATAAATGTAGGAAAAGAGACTGAACATAATTCAGAGAAATATCGCCCCTAAACCACACTGGTAGAATATTTGATAACATCTTAGAAAAAAGATGACGCTCTATTATCGAACCTCAGTTCAACGATGCTCAGATTGTATTTAGAAAAAAACAGAAGCTGTACAGATGCCATTTGTACACTATGACAATTGATGGAGAAAACAATCTAATACGATCAGTAACTGTATGTTGCGTTTGTAGATCAAGAACAAGTTTTTGACCGGGTAGATGGACATCTATGTCAAATATTGGCACAATATCGAGTAACCAATCACCTAATTAACTTATGCAAAACCCTTTTCATAAATAGCCAGTGCTGTGTTCGAACAATAGCCGAACTCTCAGAAAAATGAAATATCAAATCTGGTGTGACAATGATGTGTGCTATTCGCGTTGTTGTTCTTTACATTTCTAGACTATATTTGTAAAACAGTCAACTGAAATTAGGTAGCAACATTGGTAAACTCTTAAATGAACTTCTTTTCGCTGGTGACCAAGCAGTCAAAGCAACTTCAAAAATACAATTCCAGTAACACATTGATAAACTAAATACAGCATGTAAGGAATACAGCATGAAAATTAATGTAGAAAAAACTGAGGTCATGAAAATATCTAGAACAGTAGAAGACATCAATTTCTTCCTCGAAAAGTAGCAAATCAAACAGATGAAAGATTTCACATACTTAGGGAGCACGTTATCAGCAGATGGAAGATTTAGTGCACAAATCCAAAAAAGATAAGACATATCAGATCATTGGATATTTAACTCCAAAACTTAATTTCAAGCACGTGACAATAACTACCAAAAGAGATTTACACAACACGATTGTCGTCCCGAGACTATGCTATCAATTTAAAAACTGGACATTAACATCAAATAAAAAACGACACATTGTAACAGCAGAAATGAAATGCTTCCGAAAAATATTGGGTGTAGCAAGGAGAGACATGGTCAGAAACGATAAGACCACGAGTCTGGTGAAAACAACACCAGCATTAGACTACATCAAAAGACAGGAACTAAAATGGTTTGGCCACATAGCAAGACTACCCCCCGGCCTCCACCCCCTCTCTCACTCTCACACTGCTCCCGCCCCTACCCTCACCCCAAAGCAATGCTATTTAGCTACAACGGATTCAAGGTCTAAGGCCGACCACAGAAAATTTGGCTTACGGAAATATCTGAAGAAGTGAATGCCACTGTACATGAAGAGGCACAAAGTTGACCTCAATCTAGAGATCTCTCCATAACCTGGCTTTAGTAGCGATAGAAAAACGACAGCTTTCCAGCATACCAGAGGAAATGTCTTTGACTTAGTTATTGATAAATTTGGGAAAACGGAGCGAATCTAGATGGATACTTACAAGCAGAGAAATGGGTTCTTTTAAAAATGTATTTAGTTAATTTAGAAAACTAAATATCTCTGTGGCAATATCTTAATCCGTATATCATTTTCATTAATTAAATAAGACAAAATTTTTAAGCGTTCTCCAATATTGTAAACTTTCAGGAGCAAAAAATAAATGTTCACAGGGAGGTAAACCTCAAGCGTAAAAAGTGGATAACTAGATTTATAGTTAAATGTAGAAAGCTGAAAATAAAGCACGGAAAAAATATAAGAAGCTGGTAATCCAAAAGACACATTTTAAATATTTGGACAAGCAGAACATAGTTCAGAAAGTGAATAAAACAGCAAAAATAAACTTCTAAAAAAAAACATGCTCAGATGATCAAGACTGCTAGTAAAAGGTTCTTTTCTTAAATTAGAAATAAACAAAGAACGAAGATACTGTCTGCAAAAGCCATGATGGGGCTCACCCTGGGGGCCACTATTCCTATTCTTCTCACCTCACTCTGTTTCATTTGATTCTGTCCAACAGTCACACTCCTGCACAACTTTCACACGTGCCGGCATGAGGCCCTTCTATTGCACTTTGGTTGGGCTACCTTCTGAGCGCGCACAAACCTAGCATAGGTACATGCAGACGCATACATTCATCCAAGCACTGGTTTATGCATCCAGATATCGCCCAATGGACTACGGTCTGGGGTGGAAAATGACGCGTCTCCACCAGTAGAAACTAGTGAGGCAAACATCTAAGCAACAACAAAAAACAAAGAACGAAAGACAAAGTAAACCCTCTCATAGACAGTATAGGAAAATTAAAAAGTGAGAATAGAGAGGCAGCTAATCTACTCAATCAGTACTTTAGCACAGTCTACACAAAAGAGGACTGCTCCAAGATCCCAGAGCTTATAGATATATTTCAAAGAGACATGGATACAGCGGAATTAAGATTAATCTGTATTACAGAGGAAATGGATTTTTTTTTAAATGGGAGGGGTTGAAGGTGGATAAATGTCCAGGCCAAGATGGTATTCATCCGACATTGCTGTATGAAATTAGAGACCAGCTATCAAAACCATTGGCTATATTATATTCTCAATCACTAGTAAAATGAATTGTTCCACGGGATTGGAAAGATGCAGGAATGATCCCCTTATTTAAAAAGGGCAAAAACTCAGATCCAGCCAATTATAGACCGGTGAGTTTAACGAACATAGTCTGTAAATTGTTAGAGTCGATAATCAAAGAAAACATTGAATGCATTTAGACAAGTTTAATCTAATCAGAAATATTCAGCTTGGGTTTACTAAAGGGAGATCATTTCATGGAGGAGGTTACTCTTCCTCTTCTTCTTTTCGTTGAGTAACTTTTGGTCATGCTCTATCTGCAGGCCAGTCGCCATGATGAAGTCTGTAGTCTTCATCACGTCGGAGCGGCTGCCCCACAGCTTTTTGTCTCAGCTCCACCGCACCCTCTGGCCTGGTGGGGCATGTCATTTTCCTAAAGATTGGGCATTCCTGTAGAATATGGTCAGGGTTCTGGCCTCCTGTTCCACATGGGCACTCATCGGTGTATTAGATCTTTAGTCGGTATAGATGTTCTAGTAATCTGCAGTGTCCAGCTGTCAGACCAAATAAGGTAGTTTGTTGATTATTTTTGAGTTGGTGAATTGGGTCCGGTGTCTGCTTATGTTTCTATCTTCTCTCCATTGGTGTATATACTGATTTCTGATGATGTTCTTGATCACTCTGTATGGTACTCGATGATTTAATTGTGCCTTTATGCTACAATCTTTTGCCAGAGCGTCAGCTCACTCGTTTCCCGTTATTCCGCAAAGGGAGGGTAGCCACTGGAGCGCTATTGTTGAGGATCTGGAGTTTTCCTAGTTTTGCTCTGAGCTCTGGTAACAGTGGTTCGTTGTATGTTTTTTGTATTGTCTTTAATAGTACTCTGCAGTCTGTGAAAACATATGTTTTTGATGGTGGTTGCCTTTTTGTCGGAAGTATTCTCAGTGTTTGTGGACAACTTTCCTATTGGGAGGGCCTCTTCTGTTATATTTCCACTTTTGTGGCTCATGAATATGCCTCTTCCCCCGTTTCGGCATGCCCCTTCTGCTGAACCATCTAGATGGTTACTAAAATGATAGATAAATAGGAGCCAGTAGATGTTATTTATCTAGATTTTGCAAAGGCCTTTGATAGAGTACCTGATAAAAGATTATTTAGAAAGTTAAAATCACATGGAATAGATGGGGAGATTGTCAAATGGATTGAAAATTGATTAACGATAAGAAGGCAGAGGGTGCTCATAAATAAGGTGTACTCTGAGTGGTGCGAAGTGAAAAGTGGAGTGCCACACGGCTCGATTTTGGGACCAATTTTGTTCTTGATATATATAAACGATATGGACATTAATATGGGATCCAATATTGCAAAATTAGCTGATTACACGAAACTATGCAGTAGTGTCTCACCTAAAGCAGAAGTGAAAATATTGAGGTGGGATTTCGAAAAAATTCAAGAATGGTCTGTAAGGTGGCAAATGAAGTTTATTGTAGATAAATGTACAGTCATCCACATGGGTAGATCTGATATGAAACATAATTACAGAATGGAAGAGAACAATATTATAAAGATAGATAAGGATAGGGACATAGGTGTTATAATAAATAATTCAGGTAAGGTGAGTGAGCAAGTCCATGTTATAATAGATCATACAGGTAAGGTGAGTGAGCAAGTCCAGGTAGCTGTGAAAAAGGCAAATGCAATGTTAGGTATGATAAACAGAAATATTAAACATAGGAGCAAGGAGATGATAGTCAAACTGTATAAAGCATTAGTTAGACCTAGATTAGAGTACTGTGCACAGGTGTATAGTCCTTATCATAGAGGGGATATAAACATGCTGGAAAGAATACAAAAAAAGAGCGACAAAGCTGATAGTGGGATTCAAGAATTACAGTTATGAGGAAAAACTCAGAAAAACCGGCCTAGAGTGTCTAGAAAAAAGCAGAATTCGATGTGATTTAATACAGTTTTATAAGAAGATCAGAGGAACGGATAAATTAGACTGTAACAAGTTTTTCAACCACTCGGTAGAGCCACCTTTTATCTAACGTTCACTGTTGGGACAAAGTGTCGGTCCTGTTTACATCAGAATTCTTGCCAACAGAATATATATATATATATCTCCCAGTAAACATATACCACTTCATACATCTGTAATGCGTTTATTGACTGTGGAATGTGAATGTGCTTAAATGATGTAAAAATGTGTGTTGTTCTATAAGTGTTTGAGTATGATAGAATTGAATAAATAAAAGGAATGTCTTTGTCATGTGCTCTCCTTCTAGTGAGATTGTATGTGCTGTTGTAAAAGTGTTCCGTATATGGAACCACCGCTGTGTACGTACACATTCAGGACGTCGCGTGCATGTAACGTGCAAAATCCAAGGAACAGGAAATATCAAACTTTTGTGCTAGCAAAATCTCATTTAGAAGGGACAGACAAATATCAGAACAGCGAAACAAAAATTGTGTGTTTAGTGAGCCATACATTGCTAACAGAGAACAACAATAGTGGTGTTTGTATGTCTATTGAAAATATTTAACTCTTTAGGTAACTCATTTTCTTCTTAATGGCTGGCAGCTAATACGAATCAAGTTCCTGGTTGAGGACAGTCAAAATGGTGTCAGAATGTTCCTGGAGTTGTCAAACACAGAGTTATCTTATTTCTAATACCTTGTCGGGAATCGGAAGTTTGCTTTCTCGTCTGCTAATACTCGCTCGAAAACTGCTGTATCGCGGAACGGAAAGCGAGACCAGGCTATGTTGGCTGCTGCTGCTTGTTATGTTTGAAATGTAAGCACTCTGTGTGCCGCTGGTGGGCTGGTGAAACGCACGAGCATCTGAGCTGGCTTTCATTATAATTGTTATCAAGACATTTTGTTTGGCGAGTCTGTTATGGTTGCGTATTTCCTTACACTGGCAGTATTATCACAGAAGTTCAGGATGAGAACGGGCGAACATTTTGGCTTCTATACAATATCGTTCAGTTCCCATATGAAAACAAGAGCAAAGATAGTAAGACGATACACCGAGAATCCACAGAAGTTAAACAAGTTTAAATAGCAAATATATGCGCAGAGTTAAATCAAATGTTCCCAAAAAATATGTCCAACCTCCAAAGACGTTCGGAAGAGAAGAAAAAAAATTTCTTTTTAGATGCCCAACGAGGGTTTTGTATGGGGAAAGCAATATCATATGCATAATGTAAAACAAAGTGTTAAAGAAACCAATGCCATACGAGAACTTACATGTTTCGGTGCAATAAAATCAATCGACGCTACGCTCCTGATGATCCGGCTGGAGTAATGGGGAAGCTTAATGAAATGATTTGTTGAGAGTATAGATGTCATTGCCCTCTTTTCTATTATAACACATGTCACACATCAGTCTGCGTAATGTAAGGGTTCGTGGGGCTTGCAAACCTGACAGTCACCTAAGTTGGTGCCCCACTCGGATCGTAGGCATGTCGGATTATAACGATTGAGTGACCACTTGACCTCAGTTTCGCGTGTAGCAGCAAACTTTATAATGCACCAAAAACTGGACATGGATTTACGACATGATCTGCGTATAGAAGAATTAGTAGCAATGGAAGTTGCTTTCCCAGAAATAGTGGTCGGCTTCGTGTGTGATCTGCTGAGCCGAATGGACAGCACACGTCACTCTGAAAGACCAATTAAAGTTTGTCAAGCTCATCAAAGAACACTTGGGACGTGCCCTTGATCGACTCGACTGGACAATGTAATGATCCCCAAATGCTCATGTTGTTATGGTCTCCTCATTTGACCACGCATGACGTTTGAGCCCGAAGCTTAGGTGGATGAGACCTATCTTTTTACTAGATATCCAATGGTGGTTATGCTAAACCAGCCCCCTCCTTTTTGGTACAGTTCCATTGTGGTTTTGCTAAAACCAGCGTTATTCTTTTTTCTAGAGATTCAATAGTGGTTTTATTGAACCAGTCCCCATATTTTTGGTACAGATCCAATGGTGGTTTTGCTAAAACCAGCGCTCATCTTTTTTTCAAGTGATCCAATAGTGGTTTTACTGAACCATTCCCCATCATTTTGCTAGAGATCCATTGGTGGTTTTGCTAAACCAGCTCTAATATTTTTTTCTAGGATCCAATAATGGTTTTGCTAAACGGCCGCAACTTTTTGCTAGAGATCCAATGTTAGTTTTGCTAAACCAGCTCTCACCTTTTTTTCTAGAGATCTAATAATGGTTTTTGCTAAACCAGCCCCCATCTTTTTGCTAGAGATCCAATGGTGGTTTTGCTAAACCAGCTCTTATCTGTTTTCTAGAGATCCAATGGTGGTTTTGCTAAACCATCTCCATCTTTTTGATAGAGATCCAGTGATGGTTTTTCTAAACCAATCCCTTTTTTGCTCGAGATCCAATGACAGCTTGTTAATCCAATCCCAGTGTTTTTCGAGACCCCTATTGCTAACTGATCTGAAGTAAAACCATACTTGGTATAACCTAGCAGACCATGATCTGAAGCCACACCATACTTTGTCTAACCTAGTAGACCATGATCTGAAGCCACACCATACTTTGTCTAACCTAGTAGACCATGATCTGAAGCTACACCATACTTGGTCTAACCTAGCAGATTATGATCTGAAGCCACAAAATACTTGGCCTAACCTAGCGACTAACTGATCTGAAGGCAAACCCTACTTGGCCTAACCTGGCGATTTACTGATCTGAAGCCACACCATACTTAGCCTAACCTAGCTACTAACTGATCTGAGGCCACACCATATTTGGCCTGGACAAGCGACTAACTTATCTGAAGCCACACCATTTTTGGCCTAACCTAGTAGACCATGATCTGAAGCCACACCATACTTGACCCAACCTAGCAACTAACTGATCTGAAGCCACACCATACTTGCCCTAACCTAGCGACTAACTGATCTGAAGCCACACCATACTTGACCTAACCTAGCGACTAACTGATCTGAAGCCACACCATACTTGACCTAACCTAGCGACTAACTGATCTGAAGGCAAACCCTACTTGGCCTAACCTGGCGATTTACTGATCTGAAGCCACACCATACTTAGCCTAACCTAGCTACTAACTGATCTGAGGCCACACCATTTTTGGCCTGGACAAGCGACTAACTGATCTGAAGCCACACCATTTTTGGCCTAACCTAGTAGACCATGATCTGAAGCCACATCATACTTGACCTAACCTAGCAGACCATGATTTGAAGCCACACCATACTTGACCCAACCTAGCAACTAACTGATCTGAAGCCACACCATACTTGACCTAACCTAGCAGACCATGATCTGAAGCCACACCACACTTGGCCTAACCTAGCAGATCATGATATGAAGTCACACCATACTTGGCCTTACCTAGCAGACCATGATCTGAAGCCACACTACACTTGGCCTTATTTAGCAGACCATGTTCTAAATCCACACCATACTTGGCCTAATATAGCGACTAACCGATCTGAAGCAACACCATACTTAGCCTATCCTAGCAGATCATGATCTGAAGTCACATCATACTTGACCCAACCTAGCGACTAACTGATCTGAGGCCACACCATAATTGGTCTAACCTAGCGACTAACTGATCTGAGGCCACACCATACTTGACACAACCTAGCGACTAACTGATCTGAGGCCACACCATACTTGACCCAACCTAGCGACTAACTGATCTGAGGCCACACCATACTTGGCCTAACCTAGCGACTAACTGATCTGAGGCCACACCATACTTGACCCAACCTAGCGACTAACTGATCTGAGGCCACACCATACGTGGCCTAACCTAGCGACTAAGTGATCTGAGGCCACACCATACTTGACCTAACCTAGCGACTAACTGATCTGAGGCCACACCATACTTGGCCTAACCTAGCGACTAACTTATCTGAAGCCATACCATACTTGGATTAACCTAACAGGTCATAATCTTGTTATTTCTAAACCTGACAACAACGGCGCTGTGTTGGACTTCAGTGAAATGTTTGCTTTAAGCAAGATAAATATATTTCTCCATTCAGAGCTATCGAACTGTCACATCTGATTTCTCCATTCAGAGCTATCGAAATGTCAGATCTGATAAATTCACAATATTGCGGACTCATTCGCCAACATGTGCGGGGATTAAATTCTGGTTGTCGAATGGCGGGAGAGGGAGAAGGATAAAGAAGCATTCAACAGAATCAAGTAGCTATAATTCACGATCCCTATGCACCCTTGGCAGTCCCTACCCCCAATATTTACCTCAATATGAAGGCATCACAATAAGAGCTAAAATACTTAGTAGATCTGGATTGGGCGAGACCCTCTGATGATCAGATTACTTCTGTTAGTAATGTCACAATGACCGTTTCTTATAGTTCAAATGCATTTGAGATGTCATGTCCATCATGCCTGGATCTAAACATTGGACATTTGACTCGCGCGAGCGTGACACAATGCTCCCAAATTGCTAATAAATCGATCAGATATTTCCGTTAAATAACTGGAATTGGCAGGTTTTTCCATTTGTGGTTGCTGATTCCTTTTCTTCAATTATTATCACTAATACTGGCCAGCACATGCAGATCCTTTCCTTCGTGTCGACAGTGCCCTACTGTGCGAAGTTACAAGTAGTCCATTCATTTTGGTGTGTACTTTTTCTGCTTTAATATTATTACATCTAAACACTGTGTTATAAATATTGAGTGTCTTGCAATGGGTAATACAACTAGTGAGTATCACTGGAACTGACTTCAATCAAAACATGTATCATTTAATGTTATGGTAGCACTAATATACGAACGCTCATCGGTCCACAATGCAGAGTTAGGTTAAACATCTTTCTCGTTGTATAGGGTTAAACAGTTCTAAGATATGTTATCAATGGAAGGGCGATAATGAGTTCTTAGGGCCGTATGTAGAACAAGTTGTGTATTCTAGTAGTCTATTATGCAAAATGGCTGAACAAACAGGAACATCGCAGTAAATCTCTAAAGTGAAGGATTACAATGAAATAATGTTAGTCATATTGACAGCAAAGCACACTCAAGAACATGAACTAAGTAAAGACAACATATTATACTTACGCATCAGTAAATCAATCATTTTTTCCTGGATAATTAATGAGAGAGCGATATATTTGAAACAAGTCATCGGTGCCACTAGCAGACACAAAATGATGAGACATTAGAAAGAGGTATGGTCACAATGATCATTTGACCAGAATATCACGAGAGAACATACAATGGTTCCGTCATCTCTAGAAAACTTGACCTGGTCAACTACCAATACACTCTAACAGCACAATATGATCTGTCTACAATTCACGAGCAAGATCAATGGGTTAAAGATAGATGACATCACTGAAATCCTACAACTACAACCAACACAACACACTTTGTCCAACTTAGGCTCCGTACACCGCGTAGCCTGATAAGGTATTAGATTAGAAATCCTGCCGAAGACGGATGTGTCGGACCGAAAAATGCAAATATAGCAGTCAAGCTGTAAACTAGCGACACAACGCATTCCGTTATCTCGACTACATTCTGTTACTTGCAAAGTCCTGTTCTGGACTTGGTATTGGGAGATTGAGAGCGAACGCTGTAGAAGAGGAAGACCAGAAATCAGTCGCCATGGAAACTATTTCGTTCGCAGCCACAAGATCCGACAAAGTACTTAGGTCTTGCATTCCTGGACTGTTGTACAGATGTGTGTGGTCTTTGATAGCTGCTCCTTCGCAGACATCTTCGTCCGAATATCCCAGTTTTTGTCAAGTTCAATTTACACTTGAAAACCCCCGTTCTTATTCTGTTTAGGGAAGTATATACATAATATTACATGTTTTTGCCCTGTCGCAAGTTCTTCTTTCATCTCCGTCCATTCCTCACCCTGTCTTTGATAGCTTTTGTTCCGTGCGCTTTTGCTCAGACTTTTATCTGTCAATGGTGCGGCATGTAGTCAACTTGTCGATGATTTCAGTCGTAACCATTCTGGATCATATAAAAAAAAGACCCATCTCTGATCGCAGGACTGAGTTTTCCTTCCGACTTTTGACTCCACAGGTTTCCTGATTTCTAGTTATGGAATGTCACTTATCGCATAGACATTTCCCATTGGTGTTGGCTTAAGACACCCTGTGACAATAGAAAATTCTTCATTTACTGCCCCATCAACGTCTTTCATGTGTTCTGACTCGTTCCATACTGACGCGACGATTCTACTGCAGAGAAACACAGTGCGAGGGCCGATGTCAGTAAGTAAATATTAATAGTTTCTAGCTCGAGTACCCAAATAAACAAACAAACGTGCTGGAAAAAAGTAACAGTGTGTAACACACACAAAATTTGATGGGCAGTTTAATATCTTGACACTGATGACTGTCAATCGCCAGATTTGGTGCACAGAACTGGGGCAGGAAGCTGTGGAAGTCATTGATAATTTAAGCCAGTCAGAACGGCACATGATAATGATGATAACGATGCTGCCATATCAGGGTTAACAGCACCATGATAAATAATATTCCATTTTACGCTGATGAGATGGTCTGGCGACATCCTGATGTGTATTTGACAGCAACAATGTAAACAAATAATGATTACACTGTCGGTGTATACTGACAACATGTTCTGTAGTTGACGATTACCGATAATCTAGACTCTAGAGGTCAGGCACTAGGTGATGACGAAAATAATGTCTACGAAAATAACTGCATTGATGATATGATGACAATAATAATTAAGATACCGACAAACATAAGATTACGAAAAGAGAAGTAGATTGACTGTAGTACAAGCGCGTTGAAAACAATGTAGAATAAAAGGGATAAATAGTGCGAGTGACAGGAAATAGTGAAAACACATGATCACATACGCCATGATGTATGCCATTGTAGAAAAATCAATAATGTTCGATCTATGAGCATGACCTGATTCTCCGCGTGACAGATATAAAAAGCCTCCAACTGACTATGTCAGCGAATCGTAGACTAGACATGATGCACTATAAAGATCGTTTCACCAGGTAAATATTGATATACATTCACCGCATTTGTCTGGCTCTGATTGTAGGTCAAGATGCCGTAGTTAGCAACATCAACAACAGACTTAGGACAAGAACTGCTATCAACAATTCATAAAAGTGCTTGAAATACTTTATTAAAAAAATAAACCAGGCAGTGCAGCCAAATGAATGAAGTTTCTACTAACAGGAGTCGCGAGTACACGTCAGGACTGTATGTAAACAACTCAACCAATCCCTCGTCTGTTGTTGAATCACACGTATATGTCATCATAACACGCTGTAGAAACCTTAGTACTTCATCCTCCATTCTTGTAAGCTGTTATTCAAGTCTTGCCATTGCTGGCATGTCCTATTTGCGTCCTCGCTATTGTTTTTCGCGCAATTGACGCTGTTATCATTGTGTTCTAGACAAAGTTCTTGTTTCCAAATCTGTTCCGTTTATTGCTGATGGAATCTGTATGTTGTGTGTTTGTGGTAGGCAACCCACTGTTTATTTTCTTGTTGTTCTGTTTTCATGCGGAACCTTGGAAACCTAAATGAAGCTCCAAAGAAATGATAATTATTGAAGTTTACCTGCTAGAAACTTCTTTGCGGGATAGATAGGATGACCTTCTTTAATGTCTTGCCTTTTCTATTAGAGTGAGTCAGGTACCAATTATTTGGACGATAAACTGCCTGGTTTTATTACCCAGTCTGTTTGTCTGCCAGAGACACATATTCTACTATTAGGTCGAGCATCTAACGATAGTTTTAGTCATGGTTTCCGCCATTTTTATTAATAGTCAATGTTTGTCTCATCATGTAGCATAGTCAATGGCTGTATCATCTCTAGCATAGTCAATGGCTGTCACATCTCAAGCATAGTCAATGGTTGTCACATCTCTAGCATAGCCAATGGCTGTCACATCTCTAGCATAGTCAATGGCTGTCACATCTCTAGCATAGTCAATGGCTGTCACATCTCTAGCGTAGTCAATGTCTGTCACATCTCTAGCATAGTCAATGTCTGTCACATCTCTAGCATAGTCAATGTCTGTCACATCTCTAGCATAGTCCATGGCTGTCACATCTCTAGCATAGTCAATGGCTGTCACATCTTTAGCATAGTCAATGGCTGTCGCATCTCTAGCATAGTCAATGTCTGTCACATCTCTAGCATAGTCTATGTCTATTACATCTCTAGCATAGTCAATGGCTGTCACATCTCTAGCATAGTCAATGGCTGTCACATCTCTAGCATAGTCAATGGCTGTCACATCTCTAGCATAGTCAATGTCTGTCACATCTCTAGCATAGTCCATGGCTGTCACATCTCTAGCATAGTCAATGGCTGTCACATCTCTAGCATAGTCAATGGCTGTCGCATCTCTAGCATAGTCAATGTCTGTCACATCTCTAGCATAGTCTATGTCTATAACATCTCTAGCATAGTCAATGGCTGTCACATCTCTAGCATAGTCAAAGGCTGTCACATCTCTAGCATAGTCAATGGCTGTCACATCTCTAGCATAGTCAATGTCTGTCACATCTCTAGCATAGTCAATGTCTGTCACATCTCTAGCATAGTCAATGTCTGTCACATCTCTAGCCTAGTCAATGGCTGTCACATCTCTAGCATAGTCAATGGCTGTCACATCTCTAGCATAGTCAATGGCTGTCACATCTCTAGCATAGTCAATGGCTGTCACATCTCTAGCATAGTCAATGGCTGTCACATCTCTAGCATAGTCAATGTCTGTCACATCTCTAGCATAGTCAATGTCTGTCCCATCTCTAGCATAGTCAATGTCTATCACATCTCTAGCATAGTCAATGGCTGTCACATCTCTAGCATAGTCAATGTGTGTGAGATCTTTTATTATAGTCAATATATGCTCCATCTCTAGCAAAGTTAATGTGTGTGGGATCTGGTATTATTGTCAACGAGATTTATTAAGCAGCGGTTGGGGCGGACATGGGTCTTTTCAAGAACTAACTAAATTCTCGCTGAATATGGACAGCCGAAAAAGTTACACATAAGATGAAATATGTCACCATTGTTTCGCCTGTGCAAGCAAAAGGGCAATCGTAATTCCTTGAAAATCACTGGTGTATCTCCGTACTGTCAATCGCGGGTAAAATCCTGGTCTGAGTCCTGCTCAAACACCTAACCTGTCACCTTGAGAAGGATCTACTCCCAGAGAGTCAGTGTGACTTTCGTGCGGGTTAGGGAACGGTTGACATAATATGTGCAGCACGTTAACTACAAGAGAAACGTCATGAACAGAAATGCTACCTACACCGTTTTTTGTTGATCTGACCAACGCCTTTGACACCGTCAATAGGGATGGTCGCTGGCAAGTCATGATGACGGTTAGCTGCACCAGCAGTTGTCAGCCAATTTCATGATGGCTCGTGTCCTGCATGTAGGAGAATAGTCTGTAACATTCTCAGTCACCAACGAGCTAAAACAGAGTTTGCCGCTGGCCCCGACACACTTTAGCCTGGTCTTTGCTGAAATGTTCACTGATGCTGTACATGCGCTGTTTCTTGTTTCTTGGTGTTCATCCGAGGCGTCTGAAGTCCTACACCAACGTGAGTGAGGCTATCACCATAGATCTCCTATCTGTAAACGATTACATACTTTAACACTTGCTCAAAAGAACATATGCAGTCCGCCGTGATGGAGTTTTCAGCGGTATACGATAACTTCATTCTCACGATCAACACTTAAAAAAACGGAGGTACTTTTCCAGCCTGTCGCTAGGGAGCCGTACATGGAATCAAACATTACTGTACAGAACCAACTTTTTCGTACAGTCGTTAGCTTCACCTACCTAGGCAGTACCCTCACCAGACAGTCGTTAGCTTCACTTATCTGGGCAGTACCCTCACCAGACAGCCGTAATCTTCCCCTACCTAGGCAGTACCCTCACCAGACAGCCATAATCTTCCCCTAAATAGGCAGTACCCTCACCAGACAGCCGTAAGCTTCCTCTACCCAGGCAGTACCCTCACCAGACAGCCGTAATCTTCCCCTACCTAGGCAGTACCCTCACCAGACAGCCGTAATCTTCCCCTACCTAGGCAGTACCCTCACCAGACAGCCGTAATCTTCCCCTACCTGGGCAGTACCCTCACCAGACAGCCGTAATCTTCCCCTACCTGGGCAGTACCCTCACCAGACAGCCGTAATCTTCCCCTACCTGGGCAGTACCCTCACCAGACAGCCGTAATCTTCCCCTACCTGGGCAGTACCCTCACCAGACAGCCGTAATCGTCCCCTACCTGGGCAGTACCCTCACCAGACAGCCGAAATCTTCCCCTACGTAGGCAGTACCCTCACCAGACAGCCGTAATCTTCCCCTACCTAGGCAGTACCCTCACCAGACAGCCGTAATCTTCCCCTACCTAGGCAGTACCCTCACCAGACAGCCGTAATCTTCCCCTACCTAGGCAGTACCCTCACCAGACAGCCGTAATCTTCCCCTACCTAGGCAGTACCTTCACCAGACAGCCGTAATCTTCCCCTACCTAGGCAGTACCCTCACCAGACAGCCGTAATCTTCCCCTACCTATGCAGTACCCTCACCAGACAGCCGTAATTTTCCCCTACCTAGGCAGTACCCTCACCAGACAACCGTAATCTTCCCCTACCTAGGCAGTACCCTCACCAGAGTGGGGAATAGGGACTGTGGGGTCAACAACAGGATTGCTAGGGCGAGCCAAGCTTTTTGTGAGGCTACATGCAAAGTTCTGTAATCAACAAGGCTTCAGTGTCGCTACTAAGGTAGAAGTGCATCGTGATGTAGTGTTAACCACTCTGCTGCCCACCAGAGAAACATGGACAGTGTATAGCACTGCAACTATTATCGTTGTCCCTCGAGCTGTGCTCAGCATCAAGTGGCAGGACAAAGGGCCTAACATGTTGAGCATACATTCACTTCTGTAAATAGCTCAGATAAGCTGAATGGGACATGTTGTTCGCATGTCAGATAAGTTCATCCCACAGTAGCTGTTATACGGTGAGCGCACAACCGACAGACGCTCACCTGGGAGGTGGGATGGAGGGGAGGGAGGATAACAAATGCTACAGAAACTCATTCAAAGTGTCATTGAAAAAACGTTAGCATTGATGTCATCTCCTTGGAGTTGCTTGCTCAAACCCGTACCACCTCACGCGCTTGCATCACCACGGAGAGAAAATTCATCGCCGAGACTCAGAGAAAGCGTGCTGTCCACACACAAAAAACGCACGATGACTCCACAGTCGGCTCATCACATGTGCAAGATATGCCTTTCCAGTACTGGTCTTTACAACCATAAGAGAACACATTTAGCAGGACAAACTTGATGGTGTGGCCATCTTCGCTTGCGATTAGCAAGTTTGTCCCATCTGAAGCAAAGTCAATGTTTGTGTGTTCTCTTTTTATAGTCAATGCCTGCCCTATTTATCACTAAAGTCAATGCCTGTGTCATCTGTTACTCCAGTCAACCTTATTCCAATCTGTTACTAGAACCAATGTTTATCGATTCTGTTACTACATACAATTGATGTCCCATTTGTCATCATAATTCATTTATTTTCCATCTGTTCTCATTGGCAGTGTTTGTGACATAGGAGATATTTTAGGCAATTTAACTGGACAAAAGAAGTGACAAAGAAGACTGATATTTTACAGTGAAGAAAGCAACTTAATTTTATGTTGTATATTGTTCCGACCACCTCGAAGAAGATTATAGACGTAGTAAAGCTCAAGAGATACAATAAGAAACCAGATTGTCTTTATTATCATAAAAAACAGATTTAGAAAAGGTTTCCTCAATGACAAAAACTTATCCAGGTGCAGAAATGTTCCAACTACAATTCTGTAGTGATTAAAATAGCCATCAGATTGAAAAATATGGAAAGAATATGCAAAACGGATCCCAAATAAATATATATGAGCATTAAAGCAGTGACATTAAATATAAATATCTTGGGAAAGTCAAAATGTATATGATAGCCTTCATTGAGAAGATTAAAAGAGTTTAAGAAAAATCAATCGTAGACGACAGATGATTAATTTGTTTTAATGAATTAACGAAAGAAAGAAAGAAAATAAAAAAGACAGAGAGAAAGAGAGAAATGAAAGAAAATAAGAATGAAAAAATGAAAATAAGAAAGAAAGAAAGAAGAGATACCAAAAAAAACACTCCAAAATAAAGGATACTAAACAGCGTGATAGGATGATGTATCGCAATACAACGGAAGAGGGGTTAGAAACAAAAGGCAAGTCAAAATGTGGAAATGACAAGAAACACACAACTATGCATTCAGAAATAGAACATCTTTCAATCAAGATAAGGCTGGCATTACTGACAAACAGTTTGCTATAGACGTTCTACATGGTGATTATTCTATAGCTACCGAAGAGGGTGGAGTCCTTGCCAGGTGCCACGAGGGGACATAGGGAGTCTGTCCTCAGCACTGAAGCTTTTAATGTCAAGAATTGAACGCCTTCACCCCATTTCAAATAAATGCGTTATCCAGCTAATTGATGTGGCAGTACTGTACTCCATCTGGATCTGGTGTCACGTTCTTGCTGGAACGTGAAATACATTCCATCTCTACCTCAGTAATTAGGTCTACATAAGACTTTTCAGAGACGGCAGTGTCCAAAATATATTTCAGTATCTCATGCTGGTCATTTCCGTCCCCCGTGTCTGTCTCAGTATTTAATAAGAAATTGTATACTATTCCTTTTTTGTCTTCAGCCGAGCCCACGGTGAATCGTGGATAGCGGAGATAAGCTGTTTCTGTTTCTGCTTCTGTTTTTAAGAATCAACATCACTGCACTCCGGGCAAACCCATAGGTGCTCAGTCTCTCTCATCAAATGGCGTAAAGTATGGATGCTGATGGTCCCTGTAGCTCGCTTGTTGTACACGCTCCTGCGCCGCCCTCTCATGCGCCGTCCTCCGCTCGAACCTCGTTTAATGTCGAAACTTTGCAGTCTGTGGATTGCTGCTTCATCTGTTGCTGTGTCCTCATCCAGCAGGCGGTCATTGATTGATTTCAAAATGTCACTTCTGTCCATCACCAATGTGCCCATGATGGGAGCCCGTGAAGCCAAGATGTCAGCTCTTTCATTGTCCAGAACCCCGACATGAGCAGGACAGTAGGTCCAGGTCAGCGCCTAGATGTTTGAGGCCTCAACAGCAGCTATCCACTCGTACCTAAGCCATCCCTTCTGTACTTTCTGAAGTACGGCTTGCGCGTCTGTCACGATAACTGCCTTTGTTATAGAAGTCTCAGATATCAATTTCAGTGCCGAGGTCACTGC
This sequence comes from Ariolimax columbianus, assembly GCA_036924085.1. Classification (NCBI taxonomy): domain Eukaryota; kingdom Metazoa; phylum Mollusca; class Gastropoda; order Stylommatophora; family Arionidae; genus Ariolimax; species Ariolimax columbianus. Next base: position 8,338,816 of record JAVGWX010000001.1, on the reverse strand, counting down.
TTCCGTCTCCATTCTCATACTGGAGGTTGTTGACATGTATGCCCTACTGCGCTCAGCCACGACCTCTCCTCTCACTCTAGCCGAGAAACTCCAGCCTGATATCCCTTGCGCACGACTGATCCGTCGGTGTATATGGCAGCGTCACTCTCCTGTGTGTTCTCAGTTATCAGCTGATTTACCTCGTGCTCTGCACTCTCGTTGTTCCGTTCTATGTATTCCTTGCCTAAGGTTATGATGACTCTCTGGTACTCTATCATTCTATCACCCGTGTGGACCCATTCTTCCCCTTTGGCTATCGTATCAGCTGGAGGGACGTGTCCGATTGTTGTCTCAGCCTGTGCCATCCATGACGACCCTCTCTTGATTCTTGATCCCTTGATAACTGAAATACTACTGTGCAGAGGGTGCCACGTGTCTGTGGTGACACGCATAAAGGCTTTGACTTGTGCCAGTTTATGTCTGGATGTCACAGATAACAATCCCATTATGTACCGCATCATCACAATCGGGATATCTCTAGTGCAGCCCAGAACCAGACGCATACCTTCATTCTGGATGCGGTCCAACCTGTTACACTGTGTCCCTAATAGTGTGAGGATGCCTAGTCCGTAATCGATGACAGACAACACGACCTGACGAAATAGGATGAACAGGAGGCGTTGTTCCAAGTCGGCAGCAGCCATGGTCTTGAGTGCTCCTAACCCTCTCTTGCATGTTTGTACGATGTGGTAAATATGGTAGTTATAGGAAAGACTGCGATCAAATGTCACTCCGAGGTATTTCAACCTGTCACACCTGTCGATGGTACAACCATTAAAAGTGATGCCCGGGAGTCCAGCCTTTACTATGGAATTATTCAAAAAGCACCACATCATGCAGGCCTTGTTCGGATTGATCTTGGAGCTTGAGTCGCTGCTCCACTGTGAGATTCCTGGGCATATTCGACTCGGTTCTGATGTCCACGATCCCACGCGTAGCGCAACTGTTCTTTCCATCAAGGCAGCTTATATCCAACTAACCAGCCACGGGCTTAAACCACACTGCTTCAGACAGGTAATTAAGGTCCCAAAATCGACACGGTTGTATGCGTCTTCCAGGTCGAGTGCCACCGCGACTGTTTCTTGCTTTTACTGAAACCCTCCGTACACATCATACGCGAAAGTCCCAGCGTTAGCCCAGGTCTTCTTCCCTGTTCTATTACTGCCCAACGGGTAGAATCTGCTCCCGTTCAAGGTAGGCCATTATGTTCCTGGCCACTATCTTCTCGAGCAATTTTCCATATACATTTTGTATGGTGATTATTCGATAGCTGCCGAGAAGCGTGGAGTCCTTACCAGGTTTAGGCAGTGGGCACAGATAGCTATGAAGCCAGTCCTCAGGCACATATGTCTTCTCTGTAGTGCGGTTGAACTCCTTCACCATATTTCTTATATGTCTCATTCAACTGCATGATGTGGCAATACTGTACTCCATCAGGACCTGGGGCTGTGTTTTTGCTTGTATGTAGGCTTTTTACGACCTCTGCCTCGGTGATAAGGTCTACATAAGCCTCTTCCCTGGTGGCTGCGTCTCAGATGCCTTTTCGAGTTTCCTGACGGGCATCTCTGTCGCCTTTGTCAGTCTGTGCAACATATCGACTGAAAAAACTTAGACCCTTCTCTTCATCTGTCTTCAGGAGCCGTCCTGTGGTGTCTTAAATGTTGGAGATCAGCTGGCTTGTACAGTGTCCATTCATCTTTCGATGCATGTGCCAGAACTTCTGGAGGGTATTATCATTACCCACTCCTGTGATGAACTCCTCCTATTGCTCGCTTTTGGACTTCCTAGCTAACGCTTTAAAGCTGTTTTATATTCATCCTATTGACTTTTTTCGTTACCTGTGTCAGAATTTTGAATCTGACGATGTTTATGTAAGGCATTCACGGGTATCATAACAGAAAACATGGTTGAGTGTTCTTGTGTCCTGAGGCTTTTCTTTCGCGATAAGAACGATACATGAAAGGCACTAATTTCTCTGTGTCCCCAACACGCGCCAATTTGTGGAGGTCACACCATCCTTACTTTTCAGTGTCGGGTCGATGACAACATCAATATACCCAGATCGAGGCGACAATCATACAGGGCGCCCATTATTCACGGTTGTGAGATGATATGGGGTGGTGCACTACCTGACTCAAAGAAATACCCCGCCTATTTTCAGTGACATTTAACCACTCAGTGAATCTCGCATTATAGTCATTAACAATAAGGCAATCTTGCCAGGCAATTCCGACAGGATCACAAGAAAATCCAAATTTATATAAAAGATTTTCCAATCTAGGTCATTTTTTGTCACTGTCACATTCATGTGTAGAGGAGTTCTTGCCTCGTGTACATAGCCAGCCCCGGCCTGCCGGACCTACATCGATTATTGTACCACCTGTAACCTGGACACTTGGTGGTAACATTGCCCTCTAACTTGATCTCCTCTTGGATAATGAGAATGCCCACGGCATTGACCGATGTTTTTATTAATTGAATGTGTGTATATATGTATGGGTGTGGAGGGGGTAGCCCGTTGCAATTCTAATAACCAATGCGCACATATAAAAACCAAGTCAATCTGATTTCATTCGTCTTCTTCTTTTCCCAGTCCATCTCTCTCTCTCTATCTCTTTCTCTCTCTCTCTCTCTCTCTCCCTCTCTCTCTCTTTATCTTCTATTGTTTCACCTGTTTATGCTTCTATATTCGCCTTTCTTCATGACATTTACTGGAGACGTCCACGTTGGAGCACGATCTCTGTGGCTCCCGCAATGGCTACCGTTTGTGTGTGCATTCAGAATCTTCATGTTCTTGCCAAGTTAATGAGTCTCCTATATCATGTTTGACTTTGGTTTTCCCTAGTAGCCTACTCGTGTCATATCACGATAAGATTGTCAGCAGACCGCGCGTGTTTTTTTTTTCTCAGCCATTTGATAACATTGTCAACATACCACATGTGTCATTCCAGCCAGGTATCACGAAAGAACGACAATATTGTTGACAAACCGTGAAAAGCAGGATAATATACACATGTAGCTTTTCTACTGTTATTTTCAACAATACAACATGATCGTTTCAACCACGATCACCCGAATAAATGTCGGAGCGAAATTAGTCCATGTCCTCCAATCATTTGTTACTATTACTGTTTTATAAACATATGTCAACATTGAAGCTTATTGACATCTGTTACCGTTACAGTTATTTGACATCTGCTGCCATTATATTTTTGTTGCAATCTGTGACAATTATAGTTTCTTATTACGTATATTACCATCGCAGTTCTTTACGGCACGAGTATAGCATGGTAGATCAATTATTCTCAAAGTGGTGGCTCCCGAGCCCACAGTTGATATCAAGAAACTCAACACAAATTGTAGAAGATTTTTTCTCAAGAGTATCGATCTCAATTGTCAAAAACAAACGACTGTCTCTCGATCAGAGCGTGATATCCACCATACGTTTCAAAACATAACGCTCTTTCAATATAACAATTATTCCACTTCAAATGGTAAATTATGTGAGATCCTTAATCAATTATTATATATATAATTTGCTAGTAATTACCAAGGTCAAAGGTTATCGTGACATTTACGGTCTTTGATCGGTAATTCAAAACCGGATGTATGCGCGGGAGATAGCTCCTTCCTTCGTTCTTTGTAACCTGATCACTGTTTCATTCAACATCAAATATACTTGTCTCACAACATGTCTTCATTTAAATTCGGTATTGTAACTGAAATCTAACAAGAATTTAAAAATAATAATAATTGAAAATTATATACATATATACGTACATACATATATATATTGCAGTTTCATATCCTTAAATATTAAATTGTATGTTTTGTGTACATTTTTGCGATTGCTTCAGAGTTCAGGCGAGGGATTCAAAGTGTGCATGGAATACTTTGGGATAATTGTGGGCGCGTGTAGTTGATCTCCGCTACTTCGACTGGAGACAGAACGAGAAAATCCATTGAGGAATATTGAACTGGGTGAAGGGTGTGGACGTTCTGCTGGTGTGGTTCATTCAATTCCCATTGTAGTCAGCACAATGGCGAAAGCGTGGTACTATCAGGCTAAGTTAACCCGCTTGGAACGAGTTAAGGCTCCACCTAGGGCAGCAACAGCCTAACCGATCTTGTGACTGGCCTTGCAAGTCGACAGCGTAACCTCCTTTGCTATGAATCAATTACGGACATATTCAAATTGCAACCAAGATGTAGGTAACTTTATGTGTACACCGCAAAATGCGGAACAAAAAACAACTGAAAGTGTTTATTCGTATGGTTTAACGTGAAATAGTTATTAAAAGAAGAAAGACACTCCAAAGTTTATAAAAGAGGTAAGAATAGTCGTTTAACAGTTTAGAACTTTCAAGGACTGGTTGGATATGAGGGTTCAGCAACGGCCTAACAAGCCGTTATCGTAAAACACATCATTACGGAAACAGCAACAATCTCGAAAGTGACTATGTACCAGACAGGAAAGACCACAGAGGTTAATAAGGAGATCACCAACTATGGACTAGATATTCCAGGTCTCAGTTAATGCAGCTGGATAGGATCAGACAAGACTAATCTCCGGTATGAAAAAAGCACCTCAACTACTCCGTGAAAGACAACCACCACACAGAGGGAGTAACTATTCTCATGATACCTCAAGCTGAGAAACCACTGATCTGTTAGGAGTCTATTAATGAAAGGTTAATATTAACTCAACACCAAAAAATATTCTTCCAGCTCACAATCATCGACTATTACGCACCAACTAACGACGATCAGGATACCGCCAAAAATGACCGTTATCATCTACTCTCGGACACCATTAGCCGAATCTCCATTCATGATATTGTGGTAATAATGGGCGACTTTAATGCAAACGACGGGGAGGGAGGGGGGCTAGTGGGAGGCGGGTAACAATCAAGGGTCACAAAGACAACGGGGCACTAACGGCATCGTCGGTAGAAAAAGAAATGCTGAAAGGTTGACAGAACTTTTCGAGATATCTAATCTTGTTATAGCTGACACAATTTACCCACACAAAGGACATTCCCAAGATTACATTGAACTTTCCGGATGGTAGAACTCACAATCAGATTGATCACTTCTGAATCAGTACCAAATTTTGTTGGTCAGTCCGCGATGCTAGAGCTTATGGCGGAGCAGACATTGCTAACGACAATAGTCTTTGCATAGCCAAACTGATAATAAAACTGAAGAAGCTTCAACACCAGACTAAGACCAAGAAGATCGACGTTCAATGGCTGCTATTTTGAAAACCTACAAGAAGAACAATAACAAAATCAAGATTGAAAGGAAGGAATGACTAAGTGATGACACCTGGGATACAATACACAAAAGGAAAGCTGAACCTTCTTGCTGAACCTTCTTGCAGCGGACACACCTGTTACATGCGAGTCGTGCTTAAAGATTTATGACTAACTAAACAAACTGGTAAAATCGAGTTCCTGCAGATATAAGAGACAGTATATCAATGACTTGACAATTTCAGCTTAAACTACAGCCAAAACAGGCAACAGCAGATGCAAACACCAGATTACAAGACAGCTATGTAATAAACCGCCTGCGGCGAATATCCCCATTAGAAACAAACGTGCTATTCTCGTACTTCAAACAGAAGAAAGGGCGGAGCTTTGGGCAGAATATTTTATAGGGGTACTGAACCTACTGCAGTCACCGGTAACCCTTGACCTTTGTAAATAAAACAATCATACCCATCTGACAAGTATCTAGCGATGCGTTTAGACTTGATGAGATTAAGCTGGCCATCGGCAAACTCAAGAACTTCAAAGCAGCAGATGACGACAGAATTACAGGAGAAATGCTAAAAGCAACAGATAATGATTAGACACTTGTTATCCATCATAAATGTAGTGTGGTGTAAGGAAAACCCATCCATTGGAAAGATGGAATTGTTGTTAAAATATCAAATACAGACTATTTATCAGATTGCAACAACTGACGAGGAATTACACCTTTTACCAGAGCCCAGAAAAGAACTTTGCAGTTGAAAAGACTCGCGGATAAGACATAGATAAGTTTGCGAGAAGAGCAATCTGGTTTTAGACCAACGAAATCTTGTGTCCGTAACATTTTTACTTTGAGAACAATTATTGAGGAATTCGTAGAACTGCAATCCTAAATTACCATTAACTTTGTTTATTTTAAAAAAGAGCTGTTGATAGTTTACATCGACCGACACTTTGGAAAATAATCTCAAGCTACGGCTTTCCCCCAAAGCACATAAACATCATTGCAGATTTTCACCTTGATTCCTAAATGCTGCGTTCGCACCCCTACGGATAAAATTGATAATTCTGAATAGAAACTGGAGTGAAGAAAGGTTGTATTATGCCAGCTCTGCTATTTGGCATAGCTATGAATTGAGTTATGAACAATTTTGCTCCAGGAGAACATTTTTGCATACAACTGATAGATGGCAAGATTATAGTGAACCTTAATATCCCAGATGATCCAGTATTCTTAAGTTCCACTCTTAAGGAAACGCAATGCAAGTTGGATCGACTATGCCCCTATCAGAACAGAAAGAACTTCAAGTCAATGCTTACAATACGAAGGTCATGAATGTCACCAACAAACCTGCTATTATCCAGTTGTTAAGAAAGATATAACAAACAATTGACAGTTTCACCTATCTGGCAAGCAAAATGACTCAAGGTGGAGATCCATTTTACGAAATGTTCATTCGCAATGCTCTAGCTGCAGGTGCCTTGACCCAACTGACAAACAACTGGAAATCAAAATCACAGTTTGAGCACATCAAGCTATGGTAGTTTAACTCCAACATATTACCAATACGCACCGATGGAGGGCAATGCTGAAAAATAACAAAGGCATATGAAATTAAACTAAACGCATTCGACAAAAAGTGTCTTAGAAAACTGTTGAACATTGTCTGGGAGGAATTCATAATCTACAAAACAATTAGAGAAGTCACCAATCAATATACAATATGTTTCATCACCGTTGAGGACAAAACAGTGGTCTTACATCAGACATGTTCTTAGAATGGGCAATCACAGACTTCCTCTGCAAGGGTTTATATGGTCATCATCTTGTAGCAGGAATAGAGAAAAACTCTCCTCGGAACAATTATCAGAAATGAGTTCCATTATGGGCTTGAACAACACAGATGAACTGAAAAGAGTACCGTCGCACAGATCAAAATGGAGAGCTCTGACTTCTGTTTTACGTGCCGTATTTGTCACTTTAAAGAGTCAATAGACTAAATGACGTCTGGGGATAAGGCGAGCGCCTCTATAATGTAGAAACTATAAAACCATAAGATAAAGAAAAGAATACCTCCACACGTCATGGTAGAAGATGAGTAACTAAGTCAAGGCAAGTCAGTATAGACAACAGAAATGATATTTAGGACTTAATTTTATTCCCGCGATAATATAAAATATTGTCATTATTTCTTGTTCCTAAGTTATAGATGGTAAAAGTAGGCTTGGTGACTAAGTTTCTTAAAAAGGAATATGTGGATACTTATCACACAAAAATTCGTCACTCGAAAATACGACTCTTCGGTTAGGTTTGTAGCATAACTTAACTTAACGTCTTTATACCGGTTTAGAAGACTGCAGAATCTGTATGCAACCAATTTCATTTATATTTCCTTGCTCAGACGCTATGCTCATCCAATCTATTCTTAAATTCATTAATTGTCCTTGACGCCACTACTTCCTGTAGAAAACGCATTCTAAAAATTCACCACTCTCTTAATAAAAAAATCATTTCGTATTATCTTCTTCTGCTGCGTTAGTTCTCAATCTCCCACTACCAAGCGCTGAACAGGGCTTTTCAAGTAACAATCTCCCACTACCAAGCGCTTAACAGGGCTTTTCAAGTAACATGCTGTAGTCAGTAACGTTGTATCGCTAGTTTACAGCTTGACTGCGATAATTGCACCATTCGATCCGACATATCCGTCTTCTGTAGATTCCTAACATCTAATCTGGACCTTTCTTTAGTCAATTTGTAGCTATGTTCTCTTGTTCTTGTAGACGGTTGTATTTTGAAAAACTTGTTAAAGTCTAATTTATCCTTTCACTTATCTCATAAACCTGTATTAAGTCACCTCGATTTCTTCTCTTTTCTAGACACTTTAAGCCGGCTTTTGTTAGTCTTTTCCCATAACTGTATTTCTGGAATCCCACCGGCTTTTTTTAGTCTTTTCTCATAACTGTATTTCTGGAATCCCACCGGCTTTTTTTAGTCTTTTCTCATGACTGTATTTCTGGAATCCCACCGGCTTTTTTAAGTCTTTTCTCATAACTGTATTTCTGGAATCCCACTATCAGCTTGTCCCTATTGTTTGTAAATATCAAGAACAAAATTGGCCCCAAAACCGAGCCCTGTGGCACCACTCAGTGTGCTTATTATTTATGCCCACTCGCTGCCTTCTTCCCGTTAACCAATTTTCAATCAATTTGGCAACTTTCCAATCTATCCGATGTGATTTTAACTTTCTAAATAATCTTTGATGAGGTACTCTATCAAAGGATTCGGCAACATATAAATAAGTAACATCCACTGGCACTCCCTTATCTATCATTTTAGTAACCTCCTCCATGAATTCTAATATATTACGTTCTCCCTCTAGTAAACTCATGCTGACTATTTATGATTAGATTAAACTTGTCTAAATGCATTAAATGTTTTCTTTATTATTGACTCTAACAATTTACAAACTATGCTCGTTAAGCTCACCGGTCTATAATTTGCTGGATCTAATTTGTTACCATTTTTTAATACAGGGATCACTCCTGCGTCTTTCCAATCCGTGGAACAATCCCTTTTGCAAGTGATTGAGAACACAATATAGCCAATGGTTTTGCTAGTTGGTCTCTAATTTCAAATAGCAATTTTAGATGAATACCATCTTGACCTGGACATTTATCCACTTTCAACCCCTCCAATTTTTTTTAAAAACCACTTCCTCTAAACCACAGATTGATCTTAATCTCACTGTATCCAAGTCGCTTTGAAAAATATCTATAGGCTCTGGGATCTTGGAGCAGTCTTCTTTTGTGTAGACTGCCAAAGCACTGATTGAGTAGAATAGCTGCCTCCCTATTCTCACTTATTATGTTTCGTGTGCTGTCTATGTAAGGACCTACTTTGTCTTTAATTGTTTGTGTTTATTTCTAACACAAGAAAAGAAGCTTTTACTATAAAGTCTTGATCTTCTGAGCAAGTTTTATTTCGAAGTATTATTGTTTTTGCTGTTAATTCACTTTTTGAGCTTGTCAAAATATTTTGAATATGCTTCTTTTGATTAAACAGCTTATAAATATGTTTTCCTTGTTTTATTTTTAGCTTTCCACATTTAACTATAAATCTAGTTATCCACTTTTTACGCTTGGGGTTCACCTCCCTACATGGAACACATTCCTCTTTTAGCTTTTCTAGAACTGTTTTAAAACTCTCCGACTCTTGTTCAACATCTGTTCCTTAGACAATATCTTTCCAGATTATGTAGTTCGCTGTCTCTTTCTTCTTCTTCTTCTTCTGCGTACACAGTCAGACAGTAACCATTATTTTTTCGAAAAAAGCGGCGGTCATCCTGAGGCTCTCGCCACTGCCATAGAGCTTGTCTTGCAGTTCCACTGGTAATGGCCACATCTGCTCTCTCTGATCCTCGTATGTCGGGCAGTTCTGCAGCAGATGTTCAGTGGTCATTTTACCAGTACCGCACGGGCATTCGTCGGTACACCCCATCTTCAATTTGTTGAATAGGTGGTACCTCAGTCTGTTGTGGCCAGTGCGAAGTCTGAAGACAACGACCTGCTCTCTTCGGTTCAACTGGTAATAGGCATCGTTTTTGGTGTAACCAGTATGTTCGGTTTCCCATTTGGTCATGTATCTGGCTTTGATAAGCCGTTTTGACTCTTCGTACGTCATACTGGTATCTGTTTGTGGTAGTCTTGCACTTTCTTTTGCCAGTCTGTCTGCCTCCTCGTTGCCTTGGATGTTGCAGTGTGACGGAACCCACTGTACCACAACCCTTTTTGGTGCGGACTGCTGGCACAGTTTGCAGAGTGCTGCTCTTAAGTCATTAAGCTCAGTGTTTTTCTGGCTTTTTAGCGCTGTGACTACGGCGAGAGCATCTGTCAGCAGGACTATATGGCTCTCATTTTCACTGTGTGTCACCATTTCTTCCACTGCCGCCCTCAGTGCCTCTGCCTCCGCTCTGAAATTGCTTGTGTACTTAACAGTAGCGAATGACAGTGTTATTTTTCTGCCATTTGGTAGGTTCAGGAATGCTCCTGCCCCTCCGTTCTGTGTAGTGTTTGTTACAGAACCGTCGGTGTATGCATGGGTCCAGTCCATGCTTGGGTAGCTTTTCGTTATGAAGCTTAGGGTAGTGTCTCTCCTTTCTTTTTCAGTCTGGCAGTTTTTGTTTGCAATACCTGGTATATTTTCTACCACCTCTGGAAATATATCCTGCCTCCAGGTAGGTTTTCGTACAGTAGTGATGGGTTTTGGTGTTGTTTGTGCGTTTATGGGATCTTCGTGCATCTTTGCTTTGGCTATTTCTGCAAAGTTTCTCCGCTTCAGTTTCCCATTTCCCAAATCGTTTAGTCTCTGGTACATTGGATGGTCCGTCAGTCTTCGGAGTTTCTCTGACTGCAGCTGGGCTCTGCAGTCTCTTCTATCGGTCATGGATTGCAGTTTTGTAATCTTTTCAAGTTCTACAATTGGCGTTGACTTCATGCCACCTGTTATAATTCTCATGGCTTGGTTTTGAAGTTTGTTAACTTTATCGAAGTTCGCCTTCGCTGCTGTTGTCCATGCCGCAATGCCATACTCGAGAACTGGTCTCACTCTTCCAGTGTACAGTTTCTTTAGTATGCCTTCGTCTGCTCCCCAGCTTGTGCCAGCAAGTTTCCTCATGATTGCCATTCTTTCTCTGGCTTTCACTCGGTTTCTCTCAATCTGACTTTTCCATGTCATGCGCCGATCAAATGTGACTGCCAGATAGGTTGGGTTGTCGTTTGGCTGCAGGATTTTGCTATTTAGACTTAATTTGGTACTTTGGGGTTTTAATGAAAGCGAGAATATTGTGCACGTGGTTTTCTCCTCGTTTATTTTGACCAGCCATGAGTTCGCCCACTCTTCCAGCGATGTTAGGGCTGTCTGCATCCGATTTCTTGCTATGGTGAGATTCTTTTCAGAGCTCCACATAGCCAGATCGTCTGCAAACATTGAGCTATGGACTCTTCTTGGTATATTCTCTGTAATATTGTTTATATATACCAGGAAGAGTGTGGGTGACAATACTCCCCCTTGGGGTACTCCCTGCTCGAGTGTCACCTTTTTGCTCATCTGCCCTTGTACTTGGACTCTGGCCGTTCTTTGTTTGAGGTAGTGGTTGATCCACTTGTACATCTTCCCACAGACATCACTTCTTCTTAGCTTGACTCTAAGTCCGTCCTTCCAGACTTTGTCAAATACCTTTTCCAGATCCACCCAAACAGCTACTGTGTGTTTCTGTGCCTGGTAGGCATCTTCTATCTCCTGGGCTATGAGGATGACCTGGTCCTCAGTGGATCTGTGCTGTCTAAAGCCGGCTTGCTGTGGAATTAGTATTCGTTTTTCTTCCAGATGCCACATCAGTCTGGTGTTAATCATCCGTTCCATCAGCTTGCCGACACAGCTCAGTAGGCTGATGGGCCTGTATCCATTTGGATCTGTTTTATCCTTTCCTGTTTTTGGTACTGGTACCAGTATTGCGTCTTTCCATGCCTGGGGTACAATACCCCTTTTCCAGCTTTGGTTCAGGACTGATAGTAGTTTCCTCTTCGCTGTTTGGCCCAGCCCCATCAGCATTTCGTTTGTTATCCCGTCTTTTCCGGGAGATTTCCTTTTCTTTAGTGTTCTCATAGCCTCTTCCATTTCGCGCATTGTTAGTTTGGCCATCATGGCTCTTCGGGAGGCAAAGGCGTTTGCGGCTTTCTTACCTGTGATCAAGTTCTCGCCCTGCTTGATAGTAATTTGTTTATTTGACGGGGTTTCGTCGTTCATGGCTCTGACTGGCTTCCATAGCTTGTTCCCGTCTTTGTCCAGGTTTAGACTTTCCGTTTTATTTTTCCAGCGCTGTCTCTTTCATCTTCTTAACATCTGCCTTAGAGTAGTCGTATGTTCGCGTGTTTATGTTTACTTCTTCTTTCCCTGCTATAAGATCCCAACGGATGATTTGGTGGTTTAAATCATAATTTCCTTTGTAGTAAAAACTAAGTTAAATGTGTTTTTGCCTTTGGTGGCTGCTTGTACATGTTGAATTTTAAAAAATGTCAGCTATGCACTTTACAAAAAGTTTAGACTCTACAAGTGCGTCTGCCATATCCCATTTTACTAATAATTTCCCTTCACTTACCTTTCCAATGCTACTAATCAGCTCTTCCTGTGTTTGACTTGTTGAAAATCTATAGCATATTTCAATCACTGTTTTTTCACCCTCACTTTCTATTTCTCCCCATACACTTCCATTTTTTAACCACATGATAATATTAAACATTAATATTACACATTAATACATGGGTTTTGATCTACAAGTCGGACGGTGGCCATGGAAGTCGGAACCCGCTAAGGAGTGTGTAACAACTCACCTGCCGAATCAACCAGCCCTGAAAATGGATGGCGCTAGAGCGTCGGACCCATACCGGGCCGTCTCGGCAACGACGAAACCGAGGCCAACACTGAAATGATTGACATGCCGAGACCACTCTTCTGGGGTCTAATATGGAACTGGTGCTGGACTTAGACCCCCAGAAATCTGGGGTTATGCCCCCTGTGGCCCGGTTTTGTCTGCATCCAGTGTTTGATAAAGGAATTGACGGAAGAGCACTATCAGGAGTGGAGCCTGAGACCTAAGTTAACTTAACACGCCAATACTGCAGAATGACTATCAAAAAGTACACCTTCGTGGGGTCTAATAGAGAACATGTGCTGGAATTAGACCCTCGAAAATTTTGGGGCTACCCTCTAAGAAACTTGATTGTCTCGCTAAGGGAATTGACGGAAGGGCACCCCCAGGTGTGGAACCTGCGGCTTAATTTGACTGAACACGCCAATACTGTAGAACAACTGACAAATCGAGAGCACTGCCGTTTGGGTCTAATAATGAACGTACGCTGGTATTAGACTCACGGATGACAAGTCAGCTATCAAACACTCAAATGAAAGAACGCTACGGAAATCGTGTTTAACTCCGCAGAAACCGCAGATTTCAAATACCTGGTCATTGACAAACAAAAGCCCTCAATAAATTCGTCTGACCAAATAGTGAACGGGTGCTGGAAATAGATCATCTGAAGACAGGTCAGTTTTACCCTACAAATGACAGGGCGTTGCTACGGAAAACCAGCTCAAATCGAGAGGAGCCGCAGACACTTTGGTTCACGTACCAGGCTGATAAGCCAAGGGCGCGAGGCTACCATGTGGGGGATTACGGCCGAACCCTTGTAAGCCGCAATCCCGCCCAAAATCTCAGCACCACTGCAATGGGAGGCTCCTACATGCTCGGGACCTGGGGCTTGCGCCCCAGCCCTATCAGGTAGAGCCACAGTAAGAGGTCCTTGCCGCCCGCCAATCAAAGCGGGCGGACAACTGCTTGATACTCACCCTATACGGCGATGGGGTGCGAAAAACACCAACCAAAGACTTGGTACCTGGTCGGGGTGTCGAAAACAGTAGAGCAGCCACCTCACTGAGAACTGTCAAGACTCAACCACTGACCATGAGAGTTGTCCGCACACCAGGCGAACAACATCTCTGTGACATTACCAGGCTTGTCCTCTGGCTGAATGCACTCCGGCTACGATATCTACCTCTGTACGTTATCAGCCATATAACTATCATACTGGACGCAGAAGAGATGCACACCAGCGGACATTGCACACCTGCCCCACTGTGTCAACACCCTAGGTGGCGGGGAATGCTAGGCGTACCATCCCTGCATAGAAGCCTAGAAAATAAAGGGAAAAAGAGATACCCCACTCACATGCAAATGCTACGTTCCTGGCAGGACGTGACGATCCTGGGATACAGACACACTGGACTGCCTCTCTTCCGGGTAAACCAGTCCATCTCATATATCATCTCGCATATCGTCATTGCACCCTATAGACACGAGTAGTGAAGACTCGATAGTCTGGTAAGACAACTTCCATAAGAGAGAAAACTCTGATCGTAAACAACTGCTGCCTTGCAGATAGGCTGGGGACAGCCAAAGGCTAAGGAGGGCATCCCTACAGAAACGCCTGTTGAAATCGGATGCACGGGGCCGCAAGCCTAACAAAACAGTGCAACGTAAATCACAGTATGATGGCAGTACAACCTATTAGAAAAACGTATGGCGCTCATCCTGAGGAGTCCCGCCAGGCAGCGATAGCGCCGGGCCTCACGCCTCGAAGGGGCCCACCCTTGACTACTGGTGGTCACCCACCCATGTGTCGTGAAGTCAAGGCACATGGCTATGGGGCAACGTCTATTGGCCAAAACCTCAAGACCCTCAAAATACTACAGTGGAATGCGGAAGGAGTCATTAACAAAAAACTTTCCCTAACACACCACCTGCATGAAGGTAAGATTGACGTGGCATGTATCCAGGAAACGCACCTCAACAATAACCATAAATTCTCAATCAGAGGATACCAGACCTTCCGTCTAGATAGAGAAGGCCACAAAGGAGGGGTCCTGATACTGACCAGAAACAGCATACCGAGTAGCGCGGTACCTGTCAATCACACCGGACAAGCAGAAATTGTAGGAGTTGACATAATGGCTCAAGAGACGAAGCTCCGCATTTTCAATCTGTACGGACCACCAAACAGAGACCTATCGCTCTCGAGTATGGAGGTCAGAGACTCCAACTGCATAGTAGTTGGAGATTTCAACAGCCACTCGGAGAGATAGGGATACTCTGACACAGACAGCAGAGGTGACGAAGTGGAAGATTGGGAGATAGATGCAAATCTCTCCCTAATCAATAGGCCGGAGGATAGCCCTAGCTTCTATTCAAGAACATGGCATACCACCTCGACTCCAGATTTGGCCTTCTCCACACAGGACATACACTATAAAATAGACCGCCAGGTGCTAAACCAACTGGCAGGTAGCGACCACAGGCCGATCAGGCTAACCATTGACATGGAAGTAGGCCCACAGGAAACAAAACCGCTCCCACGTTGGAATTACAAACGAGCCGACTGGGACAGATTTGCAATCCTGACAGATGGGCTGTGTGAAACCATCAACACACGAAACACCAAAATGAAGCCCATGGTAGAGAGCCTAAGCAAGGCAATAATGCAAGCCGCCACTGAAACCATCCCAAGAGGAGCTAGGAAAAACTATAAGCCCTACTGGAATGATGAGTTACAGAAAGTGGAAGATGCAGTAACAAATGCTAGGAACATGGCAGAACGAGAAAAATCCATGGAGGCAAACATCGGCCTCAAAGCCGCCACGGCGAAGTACAAACACACTCTCAAGCAAACAGCAAGAGAAAGCTGGAAAAAAAAAAAGGAAAGTCTAAACCTGGACAAAGAAGGGAACAAGCTATGGAAGCTAGTCAGAGCCATGAATGACGAAACCCCGTCCAATAAACAAATTACTATCAAGCAGGGCGAGAACTTGATCACAGGTAAGAAAGCCGCAAACGCCTTTGTCGACCACTATGCCAGAGCAAACCACATCGAGGTCCCTGCAGATAAGCATACAGACATTAGCGAAGAGCTAAAGGGACACGAAAACATAAATACGGCTCCTGAAGAGCACATGATGGCCAAACTAACAATGCGCGAAATGGAAGAGGCCATGAGAACACTAAAGAAAAGGAAATCTCCCGGAAAAGACGGGATAACAAACGAAATGCTGATGGGGCTGGGCCAAACAGCGAAGAAGAAACTGCTATCGGTCCTAAACCAAAGCTGGAAAAAGGGAATTGTACCACAGGCATGGAAATATGCAATACTGGTACCAGTACCAAAAACAGGAAAGGACAAAACAGATCCAAATGGATACAGGCCCATAAGCCTACTGAGCTGTGTCGGCAAGCTGATGGAACGGATGATAAACACCAGACTGATGTGGCATCTGGAAGAAAAACGAATACTAATTCCACAGCAAGCCGGCTTTAGACAGCACAGATCCACTGAGGACCAGGTCATCCTCATAGCCCAGGAGATAGAAGATGCCTACCAGGCACAGAAACACACAGTAGCTGTTTGTGTAGATCTGGAAAAGGCATTTGACAAAGTCTGGAAGGATGGACTTAGAGTCAAGCTAAGAAGAAGTGATGTCTGTGGAAAGATGTACAAGTGGATCAACCACTACCTCAAACAAAGAACGGCCAGAGTCCAAGTACAAGGGCAGATGAGCAAAAAAGGGGACACTCGAGCAGGGAGTACCCCAAGGGGGAGTACTGTCACCCACACTCTTCCTGGTATATATAAACGATATTACAGAGAATATACCAAGAAGAGTCCATAGCTCAATGTTTGCAGACGATCTGGCTATGTGGACCTCTGAAAAGAATCTCACCATAGCAAGAAATCGGATGCAGACGGCCCTAACATCGCTGGAAGAGTGGGCGAACTCATGGCTGGTCAAAATAAACGAGGAGAAAACCACGTGCACAATATTCTCGCTCTCATTAAAACCCCAAAGTACCAAATTAAGTCTAAATGGCAAAATCCTGCAGCCAAACGACAACCCAACCTATCTGGGAGTCACATTTGATCGGCGCATGACATGGAAGAGTCAGATTGAGAGAAACCGAATGAAAGCCAGAGAAAGAATGGCGATCATGAGGAAACTTGCTGGCACAAGCTGGGGAGCAGACGAAGGCATACTAAAGAAACTGTACACTGGAAGAGTGAGACCAGTTCTAGAGTATGGCATTGCGGCATGGACAACAGCAGCGAAGGCGAACTTCGATAAAGTTAACAAACTTCAAAACCAAGCCATGAGAATTATAACAGGTGGCATGAAGTCAACGCCAATTGTAGAACTTGAAAAGATTACAAAACTGCAATCCATGACCGATAGAAGAGACTGCAGAGCCCAGCTGCCGTCAGAGAAACTCCGAAGACTGACGGACCATCCAATGTACCAGAGACTAAACAATTTGGGAAATGGGAAACTAAAGCGGAGAAACTTTGCAGAAATAGCCAAAGCAAAGATGCACGAAGATCCCATAAACGCACTAACAACACCAAAACCCATCACTACTGTACGAAAACCTACTTGGAGGCAGCATATATTTCCAGAGGTGGTAGAAAATATACCAGGTATTGCAAACAAAAACTGCCAGACTGAAAAAGAAAGGAGAGACACTACCCTAAGCTTCATAACGAAAAGCTACCCAAGCATGGACTGGACCCATGCATACACCGACGGTTCTGTAACAAACACTACACAGAACGGAGGGGCAGGAGCATTCCTGAACCTACCAAATGGCAGAAAAATAACACTGTCCTTCGCTACTGGTAAGTACACAAGCAATTTCAGAGCAGAGGCAGAGGCACTGAGGGCGGCAGTGGAAGAAATGGTAACACACAGTGAAAATGAGAGCCATATAGTCCTGCTGACAGATGCTCTCGAAGTAGTCACAGCGCTAAAAAGCCAGAAAAACACTGAGCTTAATGACTTAAGAGCAGCACTCTGCAAACTGAGCCAGCAGTCCGCACCAAAAAGGGTAGTGGTACAGTGGGTTCCGTCACACTGCAACATCCAAGGCAACGAGGAGGCAGACAGACTGGCAAAAGAAGGTGCAAGGCTACCACAAACAGATACCAGTATGACGTACGAAGAGTCAAAACGGCTTATCAAAGACAGATACATGACCAAATGGGAAACCGAACATACTGGTTACACCAAAAACGATGCCTATTACCAGTTGAACCGAAGAGAGCAGGTCGTTGTCTTCAGACTTCGCACTGGCCACAACAGACTGAGGTACCACCTATTCAACAAATTGAAGATAGGGTGTACCGACGAATGCCCGTGCGGTACTGGTAAAATGACCACTGAACATCTGCTGCAGAACTGCCCGACATACGAGGATCAGAGAGAGCAGATGTGGCCATTGCCAGTGGAACTGCAAGACAAGCTCTATGGTAGTGGCGAGAGTCTCAGGATGACCACCGCTTTTTTCGAGAAAATAATGGTTCCTGTCTGACTGTGTACGCAGAAGAAGAAGAAGAAGATCTACAAGTCTCACACATAATACATAGGTTTTGGTCTACAAGTATCATATATAAATACTTGTTTTTTTATGTATAAGTATCATATATAAATACTTGTTTTTTTATGTATAAGTATCATCTATAAATACTTGTGTTATGATATACAAGTCTCACACATTAATACTTGCGTTTAACAAGATTCTTTTTAAGGTGCGCCACTGATTTCTATGACTAACCACCAAATACAATTAGACGGTCGTGCTGAGGTGTATTTAGGGTTGTGTGCTTACGAATGTGGAGTGCATCCCCGGCTGTGGCAATGAAAGTGACCCTAGCTCCTTCCACAAATAACACTGCAGCTAGACATTTTGCTCTTTGGTTCAAGATAACTTAGATAGACTAGTAAATCACATTAAAATAGCCAAGTATTTTTGCTTGCCAGCTTCATTGATCTACAGATGTTACCAATTTGACAATTCTGCTGGCATATGTGCGATCTCAACATAACGACGGATTGAAAGATTAGTATTGCTTTTTCTGCTTTTTATGCAACTAGTTTTAAAGTAATCAAGACACTTTGCGATTACAATGTATTAAATGAGGATTCGATTGCAAATGTTGTGTTGGTATATGGTAGGATGGCAGAGCGGAAATAAGTAAATGGCGTTTCCAAGTCCTTACACACATTACGGCCCTAGCATCAGAATGCACGACAACATATAATTTCACTCATCTTGAGAGTCTTGCAACCAAGAAAATGTCAACGGAACTGATCAATGTACTCAGTGAGTTTTCAAACATTGTGAAGTCGAACGTTTTAAACTCAAGACTTGTTGCTGCATTATGGGAGGGTAGGGAAGAGAGGAGTGGGAGACTGAACAAACGATATCTGATATCGCATGACGTGTTGTTTGCCTCCAGGCAAAGTTCTGTCAAGAGTTTTCAATTGCAAAGACTGCTCAATGCTCGTCTATTTTCTTCAGATCAACAAACATCCTGATTGGCCAGAACTATTTCGAAATGTGATTAGCTACCTTGTCAGACATCATCGCCAGCTTGGATGAGCAAAAAAACCTCCGTGCAAGAAATAATGACTTAGTGTTTTACACTGTCTGACAAAATGATGGACAGAAACGAAAGCTAGAAGCATGGAAGAACCAAGCGTCAGGAGCTTGTTTCCATATGTTTCCCAACTTGACAGCAACCCTCGTCGATGGAGGCAAAGGCTTTGATGTCCATCTCTTTGAAAGTTCATCAGTGAACACCGTTGTAAATCTTTTAAGTTTTCGGACATTAAATGATAAACGGGTAAAAACTGAATGGATCAGAAATCCATTTATTGCATAGATTCTGAGTTGACTGCCACAATTGAACATACATTGTTAGATCTAAGGTACTGACGAATGTTTGAGGATGGTTATCAATACCAAGACCTCACTCGCATCTTTGTGGATTCATGTCAAAGCAGACAATCTTGAACTAGTTGAAATTACTCTTAAAGCTCTTCTTTTATTTATGTCAACTTGCCCCTGTGACGCTAGTTTTTCACCAATGAGCATTATTAAGACAAAGAACATGGGTAGTGTAGGTTTTCATTCTCCATTATGTATAGCACTGTCCGCAATTGGTCGACGACTTGATAAGCTTGCAAATAATAATAAGCCAACCTTTTGCAAGAGTTAACATGAAGTTCTCTATTGTATATGGATAGCACGCCTTTTTTATAGAAATAATATCTTCTTCTTCTTCGTTCGTTCGTTCTCAATATCTCTCTACCAAACCCTGAAAAGGATTTTGCAAGTAGCAGAATGTAGTCCAGAGAACACAATGCGGTGTGTCTTAGTTTACAAATTGACTGCGATATTTGCATCTTTCGGTCCGACACATCACACTTCAGCAGGATAAAAATAATATAATTCTAATAAATATTAACTTCTTTACAACTTGTGTTATCATTAGAAATGTAGTCAAATTTGTGATGTTTCTACAACAAATATCCGCTACTTCCAATGTAACTACATAATTTTCTGTAGAGTTTGAAGATTTGTTTCGCATTCTCGTTTATAACTTCTCATTAAATTGTGTAAAATAACAATTATTTTTTTTAAATAGTTTTAACAAAAACAAAAAACACATAAATGACTTGGTAGATGACTTATTAAGAAAATACAAATGACGCTGATATGAGGTGTGCATGTCTGACAGCAGATAGGCAAGAAAAGGGACGTTCTGGTGGCCCTACAACTCTCAGCATCCACTCGGACGTCCAACAAAGAGATGTAGAGATGACCCGAGTAAAGTCGTTTGTTCAACATGGTACTCCAAGTGAAAAGCTCGAAATGAGTTAAAAGAACATTTAGCTTCATGACATCGGACACTTGTTACGTCTGACTGAATTCTAGGATTGCAGGTTACAGATTGTAGATTACATATTATAGATTAAAAACTACGTTATAATGCATTAAATGATAATGTAATCGTAGAATGGGTTAAGCATAATAATAATAATAATAATGTTCGCTTAGGCGTCTGAAACCCGTTGCGTCGGTCGGTCACATCTATGACCCATAGCTGTGCCACGGTTCTATGCCTCGTCCAGGACGGTGGAGCAGGTTGATATTTGCTGGAGCCTTACTGTGGGAAAGACTTTTGGTGATGAGGAACGACTTGTGTAGTATCTTGTGAGTCATGGTTTCCTGGTCCAGCCGTACGTGACCGAACAAAGAAACTCAGCGTCGGTCAAGTGTTTCTGCAATTGGGTGGAGGCCTGTTTTAGCAGAGATCTCCATGCTCCGGATGTAGTCTTGTCATCGGATACACAGGATACGCCACAGATTGCCCATATGGAAGGCGTACAGTCTCGACATGTCATGTTTCAGGAATGTCCAGGTTTTGAAATCGTAAAGCAGGACTGGGACCACACAGGACTGGTTAATGCGGATTGTTGTCCCAAGGGAAATCGGGCCATTACTTCCCACACGCCGGAGGCCGTGAATAGCAAACGCACCTAGTCTGATCCGCCTTGACATATCGGGACCGCTGCGCCTATCGGATGATATCATGCTACCGAGATAGATGAATTCGTTAGTTCCCTCCGCAGTGTGACCTTGAATTTCAATACCCTTCAATGCTGTGTCGGAAATGAGATTCTGAACTTTGGTCTTGGCCCTTGACAGGCCTAGGTAGGGCGTATCGCTGTCTAACCTTTCCATAGAGCTCTGCAGCGTAGAGCTGTTTGTGCCGAACAGGACAATGTCGTCCGCGTAAACAAGATCTGTGATAATTGACTAATCAATACCCTCCTATACTCTCTATAGCTAAAGAGCTATACCTTCCCGATGAGCGCTGATGCGGTCAAGAAGTCAGTCGACTGCCCGGCAGAATAGGTCGGGGGCAAGAACACATTCCTGTCTGACACCAGAAGTTGTGAGAAATCTGTCAGAAAGAGTGCCACAATCGAATGATGACGTCGATGTCCTAGTGTAGCTCCTTGTTCAGGTTCAACGGGGTGGCCGGGACGCCTATCCCCTGGAGAGGTTTCCATAAAGACAGCTGATCAATCATACATTTCAACAAATGTTCACACAAATTTAAGATTATCAGAAAAGAGGAATAATCAATAAACTAAGCAATGGTCCCAGCTGTAATGGATAAGTTTCTGTCAGTCTAGCACGCTAGAAAATGTGGGAAGCACGTTTGTAGATCATTCAAGTTCAACTGCGTTGTGACACCTGGGCAGTGGTTCTGTTACTATGGTAGTTACTCCAGCCATATGTTTTTTAAGTTGAAGTTTCTTTTGTTGTTCTTTCTTCGTCTCGCGGCTGTTCATGTACTTTTGTCCTCAACTCCTCTAGGCAAAGTCAAAGTCAAAGTCAAAGTCAAAGACCGCCGTCCATCGTAGATGATGATGGCAACATTTATTTTGCTAGCGCTATTTTTAGTAAGGATTAACTGAGCTACTGTTTATCCTCAATCTCACGTCTCGTGCCGCCCGTCCCCAGTAGCAAGTCAAGGACAAGCCGACTAGGGGGCGACTACAAGATGCAGAGGACTCCGCATCAAGCACCCGTGAAAAAGACGGCGGAGTCCGGAGTCGAATCCACACCACCTGATCACGAGGCGACGGCTAAACCACATCGCCACGAAATCCTCTAAGAGTGTTCTATATTTAGCTGATGAACACTCTACAAAGCGTACGATCCGAGACAATCTACATCGTCGCCAGTGTAAATGGATCTTGCTTTAAGATTTTGTCCTTGATATCACACACACTAACTAATTAGTTCTCATTGGACAATATGCCACTATTCTGCGCTGCATAGATCAGATCTGTCAGGTAATGGTCTGTGGACGTTGAAGGAACACGTAACTATTAGCTTTGTCTAGGAATAACAGTTTGCTTGTCTGACATTATTTTATTGTAAGAGACTGTGGACTATATGGCAGGAGTCTGGAACATTCTGCCGGACATGGGCCAGACGTTATGTCAGTGAGAGGTAGATGGGCTGGAGGTCGTGTTAGGGGGTTGACGGCGGTCTGAAGGTCATGTTAGTGGGTTGACGATAGATTGGAGGTCGTGTTAGGGAGTGGACGATAGGTTGGAGGTCATGTTAGTGGGTTGACGGTGATCTGGAGGTCATGTTAGTGGGTTGACGATAGGTTGGAGGTCACGTTAGTCAATAATAGCCCACCTATCGTATCGCGCACTACTTTGGTTTTGGCATTCAGCCTGCAGAGATTAAATAGACTGGCATACGCGCCGAACTGAATGGCAATACTATCTTACTGTTTTTGAAGACGTTGGCAAGCACAGCCAGAAAACGTCCTACTAAACATCGTTGGGGCATGTGCGCATTTCCTGTTTCCCCCGGAATTTTGTAACAGTAGCTCAGAACAGAATATGCAGTAAGGAATGAACGGGTTCTCTTTACTTACAACAATGTAAACTTAGCCATTAGCCTCAAGAACCAACCAGCTCCAGGCAATATGTAAAATCAGCCAACAGCTACACAGATAGAACGGTATCCCGATATTTCCTAAATGATTATGTCTAGAGTTGCAAACGCCGTACGTTCACCAAAAAGAAAAGTCAACTGTTAACGAATAACAACAACGAGACTACAGAACATTTCTTGTCATTCTCAATGTGTTTAATCGCGCTGTTTTACCGTGTTTACACAGCCTCCATCTTGATAAAACATTGTTGACAAAGCACGCCAGCTTATTTAGCACTAGATCGTGTAAATACATTAACTGTGTTTTCAATTGAAGTATAGACCGTGATAAGGTTTATGTTACGAAGTGATAACTTGGAACAAGCGAAATTCTCATATTTTCAAAACAATTATCGAAAACTTGGGACGATCTACTTGAACAGATCGGACCGCCAAGGTAAGACTCTTGTCTGTAAAGCAAATAGAACAAAGATTAAAAAGTAACAACTACATGTTAAAGTCCTAACAAGACTAACAAATTAAATTAACATGCCACCAAGCCGCCACACCCCTCCCCCGCCCAAACCGCACGTAAACCCCTCCCCCCCCTTTCCTCCCCAGTCACGAGATCATAGTCGGAAATAAAACTTATTCTGTCTACCTCATAGAAACCCAACCTCAAACACAGGTAGTGAAAACATACAAGCACTACAAAACTTAGTACAAAGTACGACAACACTATTTGGACAAAAATCAACTCAGAAACTGAAAGTCCAAACATGTGTTGTAAACAAGTGAAAAGTGGAATTGCCAAAATAGGGACACTAACCGTATTCCAGATAATTACCTCCCCCCCCCCTTCCCCACCCCGTCCCCACATACAAAGCCTGACCTGACGTTAAACACCAGATGAGTCAATACTATTGGGACACTAACTGTATCCCAGATACCCCCTCCCCTGTGTACTAGACCTGATGTTAAACACCAGATGAATCGATACTATATGGACACTAACTGTATCTCAGATACCCCTACCTATCCCCATCCCCATTAGAAGTAATAGTAAACACCAGAGGAGTCAATTCTATAGTCATACACAGGTATGGGAAACTCTTGCCCTAAATAGAAAAACAGCTTCTAGATGCCTAGTTGATGAATGTCAGCAAAATGTCGGGAACAATGGCGCACAAAATTATACTTAATATAACTTAAGAATTATGTGAACGTCGCAGTAAAGAGAAGAAACTAACTATCCAAAGAAAAAGAAATTCTTAAACAAATGCAAAAAAGATAATACAGTATTATATTATGGATATGTATAGAATTGAAAAAACAAAACAAACAATAATGCAACAATTGTAACAGAACAAATGGAAGTTAACAAATTATAACTTTCCGAATGTCAGCTCCAACTGCCAGAGGTTTGTTCATCAAAGAGACATATGCCGTAACACCACAATATGCAAATACTATGCAGGGCAAAAAGAAATAATGGTCTGTGACAGACATACACAATTATGAAAGCGAGAAAAGAAATAACAAACAGAAATTGCGATAACTGTGCAGGAAACCATAGTTGTACCTGGACGTCCCGGTCTATCAAAGAACGAAGTCAGGTGAGATAAAATCTCCAACAATGTGAAAAATTAACATAACGTGCACAGAAACAAACGGATACAACAGGAAAAACAATAAGAGTAATAAAAGTGAGACGAATAAAAGAACAAGCACGAAAAAGCACAAAAAAGCCAGGAAAAATAGAGAGTAACTCAAGAATCAAAGACAATTGATAGGGTAAACTATGTGAAAGGAAAAAGGAAAACGAAGAGCTACTGTGACAGAAAACCCCAATGATATAAAACAGAAAGAAAGGAGGTAATAAACAGAACAGAGAAAAATCTACAAAAACAACGTGGACAACATCAAATAGAAATAAATAAAAACAAACTGAAAAAATAAACATCAATAATTACAAATACGTAAAACAAAATCACGCGGTCTACTGCAGCAAAGAACATTAGTCAATATGTCAACTGAGGAATGGCGCAACCTGCTATCTAAAATCAATAATTCGGCTCAAGAATTGATCAACATTATTAATAATTTCACAAAATCAATGTGTACATAAAATATATACATTTTTTCATGAAAGGCAAGAAGTACCTTAATGCAGAGATGGCACAGGTGGCACATGTGGCACAGGTGGCACATGACAATCATTCCACAATCAATGTGTTACACAAGAAGCATCCCATCAACGCCAAGCACAGATTATACTTTCATTAGAAATGACAAGGGAAAAGGAGATAAAGGACGGCTGACTTTCAATTTAAACAAAGAATTCAAAATAATTAAAAAATAAATAGAAAACCTAGAAGATATGTCGACATCAACAGACATCGAACCAGTAGACCTAGTAATATGAAATGTGATTCACTCAAAAGATAAACTACACAACAATGTCATGGTTTCTGTAAGTGACAAAATTAGTAATAGGACACTGATAGTAGGAGATGATAATGCACGCCCATAGTACATAGGGAGGAATGATCATTGACTCAGCTGGTAAAGTCCTACTGCATTTCTGTGACAATATTAACCTAACTAGAACTAATGATGGTATAATAGCAGAAATAAATAACAAACTAATGAAGCTGACTCTACCTTGGATATAAGTAAAATAGGACTTAACTCAGCTCTAACAGATCAGGAAGTAATAGAAAACAGAAGATCTCACCACCTATCTATATAAATTAACATTAACGAAAGATATACAATTACTACGAGAAGCACTAAACCAACTGTCAACTAAAAGAAAACTGATTGAAGGGTCTTTGCACTAGAACTGATCAGTATGGATTGAGAACAAATACTGTCAGACGACATTGATGGCTGGAAAGAAATGGACAAATGGTATTTTTTTTTAAAAAGATACAAAACTTATCCCAAATAAAATCATGTCAGAAAATAGAATCACAAAAACAAAACTAAACAACAACAAAAACAAAAAAAGAAAATGCACTTAACATTTTTATGGTCGACACAGTGAAATAAAAAATAAAGAGTTGCTGTAGAAAAAAGGAAACCAACAAATACCCGAGTTGGACCCACTCACATTATTTGGAGCCACATTCGGCTTGAGACTCACCTGACAGCTAAATATAAGACAAGTGCCATAAAAAGACTGTCTCTGATGAAAGAGCTGGTTCATCGTGGATGATAAACAAAAATCCTCGTGCAAGTCTATATTGGGACAATCAGACCATTAATGGAATATGCATCTAGCACTTGGGCAACAGCGGTTAAAACAAACACAGAAAATCTAGACCGAGTCCAAAATATGGGTCTCGGAATTAACCTTGGGGTATTGAAAGGCACAAAACGAAAAATACTCAGCCCCTCGAATTAAAGAGAAATTACAAATCGCTTGTAAAGATTGAAAACCTGCAAAGACTTACTGATCACTCTCTACACTAGAAGTTCTAAGAGAGAACAAAAAACAGACTACTATGGAATTGCCCCAACCATCTGGCCAGAGAAAATCACAGAAAAGATGAGACATCATTGAAGCCGAAATCGAAAGTGCGAATCACTCATTGTAAAACCAGTACCCTAGCAACTCATGGATACTTGTGTACAAAGATGAATCGGCCACGAAGAGCGAAAAAAATGAGGGCAGTAGAGTCTACTCCGCACACTCGAACTGGTTCATTCTTAATAGACTCTAGGGGCATATTTCAAACCATCTCAAGCCTTAAAGAAGATATACTCTAAGAGCATGTTCCAAGCCATCTCAAGCCCTAAAAAAGAAAGACTCTAGGAGCATATTCCAAGCCATCTCAAGCCTTAAAGAAGATAGACTCTAAGAGCATATTCCAAGCCATCTCAAGCCCTAAACAAGAAAGACTCTAAGAGCATATTCCAAGCCATCTCAAGCCCTAAACAAGATAGACTCTCACATGAAATAAAATAGAACTTCGGGCCCCCCTCCCCCCGCCCACAACAAAAAAAAGTATAGTTTTACAGTGCATTCTGAGCCACTGTGGGAACATTCAAAACGAAATAACAGATAAGCTTGTAAAGGCCGAAAGTGGGGGAATAGTTACTCTCCTCTTGCAGGCCCTTGTATTATCATTATCAGCTTCACCCCCCCCCCACCCCTCCACCCCCAACTCTGTTTTCACACGCCCTCCCGCCTCGTTGAGAGTTGGGTTGTCTACGCTAAAGTCACCGGGTGGTTGAATTATTTCCATGCAGCCTGTTTGAGTCGCAAACTTTATATTGGCTGACAAGACCATGTCACATATAACGAGGATACATCCATGCCAGCATGGCCAGCATTCATGCACTTCCACAGAAAGCTCAACTGAGATAGGTTTACAACCTTCCTCGAATTCCAAGAGAACGCCTCAAAAAGAAGCGTCTCTGCGGCGAGCTGGCTGAGGGGATGTAATCATGTCGGCACCCTAAGATTCAAAACAAGGACAGCCTATAAAAGTCACTTTATGGCTATATTTTTCTTTTTCTTTCTTTGTCGTCTCACTTTCTACCCAGTGTCGCTTGGCCCGAGTGACGGTTTTCCCCGTTGTACGGCAGGTCTCGCTCACAATGTCATCCATCTTTGCCTCGTTCACACTGTCAATCATCTTTGTCTCGTTCACACTGTCAATCCATCGTTGTCTCGTTCACACTGTCAATCCATCTTTGTCTTGTTCACACTGTCAATCCATCTTTGTCTCGTTCACACTGTCAGCCATCTTTGTCTCGTTCACACTGTCAATCCATCTTTGTCTCGTTCACACTGTCAGCCATCTTTGTCTCGTTCACTGTCAGCCATCTTTGTCTCGTTCACACTGTCAGCCATATTTGTTTCCACTCACACTGTCAGCCATCTTTGTTTCGTTCACACTGTTTGCCATCTTTGTCCCGTTCACACTGTCATCCGTCTTTGTCTCGTTCACACTGTTAGCCATCTTTGTCCCGTTCACACTGTCAGCCATCTTTGCCTCGTTCACATTGTCAATCCATCTTTTGCTCGGTATACTCTAGCCATTTTTCTTGATGTTATCATATAGAAGG
The DNA here is from genome assembly GCA_036924085.1 of Ariolimax columbianus. NCBI lineage: Eukaryota > Metazoa > Mollusca > Gastropoda > Stylommatophora > Arionidae > Ariolimax > Ariolimax columbianus. The sequence continues at coordinate 8,310,534 of JAVGWX010000001.1, read as the reverse complement.
TTTCATGAATATTTCTGTTATACTTATCAAATACACAAAACACCCTCGGAAAACCTGGCACAAATTCGTTGAGCCTGTAGAGGCGCTACCAAAAATAGCGTTACAGTCAGCGAGCATATGCCGGCAGCCAGGATAGACTCGCTATCAGAAACTCTAGAGAAGAAGAAATACTAATATCACAGACCATGTTTGCCTGTCATGCAATGTAATTCTCTGCGCTGGCATTAGTCTGGTCAGTCACGTGTGCGCAGACAGTCTCTGAGTTGACATTAGCCTGGTCAGTCACGTGTGCGCAGACAGTCTCTGAGTTGGCATTAGCCTGGTCAGTCACGTGTGCGCAGACAGTCTCTGAGTTGGCATTAGCCTGGTCAGTCACGTGTGAGCAGACAGTCTCTGCGCTGGCATTAATCTGGTCAGTCACGTGTGAGCAAACATTCTCTGCGCTGGCATCCCGCTGCCTACCGCTGGCTCTCTTGCCATTTTGGAGTTCACCATAGAGTAGCTCTTTTGGCTGACGTTGATCCGGGGGGTAATTCACATTTACGTATGTAAGATAGGGAAGTGTCTGCTTAAGTGACAAGCGCCCATAGTACCAACCGTCATTCACCACGATGATTGGGCGCATGCAATGGCGGTGATGTCTTTTCGGTTTGAACTAACCAAGTGGTTGTGGACGGCCACAGGGACCTGACTACACGATGTAGAGTATCGTTCCTATCATTGATGCCCATGGCCTGCTCTGAGCAGCTGGTCTGAGTGATGCCCTCAACACGGTGGAACCACATTCCCATCCAAATACGCCTAAACGGTTACTGTTTTGCATGGTTAGTGTACCTTCGAGGTCTGTCTGGTGAGTGACTTCGTTGTTTGAGACCCCGTCATAAATCATTAATCTCTGGGCGCACACATGGACGGCTTCAGTGCACTTCTGATCGCTCTGCAGACTAGTTCAGGTTGTCGAACCGTGAAGCGGGATCAAGATGCTGAGCAGCGCATGAGCTGCAGTTGTCAGCGACCCATAGCTGACTGCTAGCATCAGGGCCAGCGAACCATAGCTGCCAAGACCCTTCTACACCTCCACGCGGTGATCCTGGATAACAGGCTGCAGCAGGGCAGACTGGCTAAGGAGGAGGTATCGAAGAGGGAATGCTAACGCGGTACTAAAAAAATGCTTTCTGAAGTCGGATGTGTTGGATCAAAAGGTGCAAATATCGCAGCCAAGCTGTAAACTACGACACAACGCATTCCATTCTCTGGACTACATTCTGCTACGTAAGCCCTTTCAAGGTTTGGTAGTGGGAGATTGAGAACGAAGAAGAAGAAGAAGAAGAAGAAGAAGAAGAAGAAGAAGAAGAAGAAGAAGAAGAAGAAGAAGAAGAAGAAGAAGAACCGTGAAGAGGGGGGAGAAGGACAACAGGTTATGTACATCCGTAGCTTGACTTTTAGTGAATCTCTCTTCTGTTTCCAGACTCGTTGCAGATCCTTGATAGAGGCATCAGCGAGGACAACTCTTTGAATTATGTACAGGTGACATCGTACATCTCAGTTTTGTTTGCTGGCCAAGTCAATGAAATCCTCAGTTAATTATGTACGGGTGACATTGTACATCTCAGTTGTGTTTGCTGGCCAAGTCAATGAAATCCTCAGTTAATTATGTACGGGTGACATGGTACATCTAAGTTTTGTTTGCTGGCCAAGTCAATGTACTTTTATTAAGCTTTGATCTTTTTATATATTTTTCTTTTTAAAAATGTTTGGGGACAAACTGTAAAACTATCAATAACAACATAAAGGAGAAGAGGAAGAAAAAAACATTTATTAAGATCCAGACGGAGAAAGAGATTGAAAGAAGTGTATGTCAGACATCGTTATTTGGTATCGAAAGTCGCAGAGCCTAACACGTTATATCGATATTGTACAGGAAGTCAAGTATACACATTCAAATTTAGCATTACAAACTGCACGCTGACATCCAAAACTGTTTCTATTTATAGAAACAATTACTTGGCGTGCACGTAGCTTGCATATTGGTGAACCTTGATTTTATTATGGATTTCAACCCCTTAGCGTCCTCTTTCCGTTTCCAGCATGTCATTTCAAAATAACGTTCTTAGATTCAAGGATACATTTTACAAGCGAAACCGCTGGCAAGGATCATTATTATTGAAATCTTAGATGATGCAGGTACTGCAATTGGTTTAAGTTTTCGATGGTAAAATTAGATATAATTCCGTCCTGTCCTTGTTTGATCTCCCTGTAGTCCCCGAATTCAAATTTCTTCTAACATTAGATAAGAATGTACAACTGATATATAAGGTTCACCAAAGCTAAAATAGACTTGCAATATCCATTACAATGTACGACCATAATACCTGAGGTCATTAACAATAACCCTGTATTTTTGTATTTATAATTTATTTATTTTTTGCATCAGCAAAGACAGCCAATGAGAAATTGGTACAAATGAAATATATCCCAGGTGCTAATGTCAACTGAAACTCGTATGATACATCCGGGTCTTAAAGACAACTTGGTAACGATGGAAAAGATACACGGCAAAAGAGGCTGATGAAGACGTAGAGAGAATATTTGAGATAGAAGGAGAGAATAAATGATAACACAACAAAGACGGGAAGTAATGTCAGAGTTAGTGTTAGTTAGTGTTCTTTTTATTTAAGCTGTTAAACGGCGTGGGGAGCTTTAGTCGTCTGTCCTGCCGAAAGTGGGTAGTGTCAATGTAGCTCCGTATCGTTGCACAATCACTCTAATGTTATCTATCCACCTGCCTCGCGACCTGCCTCTTGTCCTGTAACCACATCTACCACCATCGTAATCTATCAGTGGAAGTTGATGAGGGTGCATCTCATGAGCTGACCAAACCAACGTGCCTGAAATTAATCGTCTGCGCTACTAGGACGAACATATTTACGGTGTATTTGTTATATTGTTATTGAGATTCATTTACTTAACTTAACTTAACGTATATATACTGGTTTAGAAGACTATGCAGAGTCTGTATACAACCAGTTTCATTTACATTAACTGGCTGTAAAAGCTATGCACATCCAATTTATTCTTCAATGCATTCATTGTTCCTGCCTCCACCACCTCCCATGGCAATGCATTGATAGCATTCACCACTCTGACTAAAAAAATATTTCCTAATATCTAATCCGGGCCTCTCCTTAGTTAATTTGTAGCTATGCCCTCTTGTTCTTGTGGGTGGCTGCATTTTGAGGAAAAAAAACTTGTTATAGTCTAATTTATCCGTTCCTCTGATCATCTTATAAATCTGTATTAAGTAACCTCGAATTCTTCTGTCTTCTAGACACTGTAGGCCGGTTTTTCTCTTTCCGCATAACTGTAATTCTGGAATCTCACTATCAGCTGTGTCGCTCTTTTTTGTATTCTTTCCAACATGTTTATATCCCCTCTATGATAAGGACTCCACACCTGTACACAGTACTCAAAACTAGGTCTAACTAATGCTTTATACAGTTTGACTATCACTTCCTTACCCCTATGTTTAATATTTATTTTTATCATACCTAACATTGCATTTACCTTTTTCACTGCTACTTGAACTTGCTCACTCACATTACCTGTGTGATCTATTTGAACCCCTAGGTCCCTTTCCTTATCTATCTTTCTAATATTGTTCTCTCCCATTCTGTAATTATGTTCCATATTGGATCTATCCATGTGGATGACTGTACATTTATCTACATTAAACTTAATTTGCCAGCTTACAGACCCTTCTCGAATTTTATATAAATCCGACCTCAATATATCCACTTCTGCTTTATATGACACTAATGCATAGTTTTGTGTCATCCGCAAATTTTGCTTTATGTATCCTATATCAATGTCCACATCGTTTATTAATAACAAAAACAAAATTGAGCGGTAAATTCTCTTTCAACAGACTGTAAAATGTTAAAATGTGTTTACACATTGCAACAAATTGCTCCATTTTTTATCTTTGCTAGTGACATGAAGAAATAGAGCATTAAAATGGAAATACAATATGATAAATCTTCTTAGGGATGGGGGAGACACTGGTTCAGATAATATTCTGACCGAAGCCATCAGGGCAGACATCAACACTTCTGCTGAGATAATGTATAAATGACTGTACGGTTTGAGACGAAGAATAAATACTTGGGGGGGGGGGGGGGGGTGGAAGGTTTAGACGAAGAATAAATACTTGGGGTGTGGAAGGTTTAGACGGAGAATAAATACTTGGGGAGTGGAAGGTTTAGACGGAGAATAAATACTTGGGGAGTGGAAGGTTTAGACGGAGAATAAATACTTGGGGAGTGGAAGGTTTAGACGGAGAATAAATACTTGGGGAGTGGAAACTTGAGACGAAGAATAAATACTTGGGGAGTGAAAGGTTTAGACGAAGAATAAATACTTGGGGAGTGAAAGGTTGATAATGTGGGCAAGATGTCAAAAATCTGCAGCAATTGACAAATGATAGAGACATACTTCATGATATCTTATTAAACAGGCAAGGGACTTCCGGTGGAGAGTTGTGTTTATTAGAGAGTAATCTTCTTAAACATGTTAACATCGAGGCGTATACTTCTGATCATGTTTCACGTGCATTTCTTACATATTTATTATGTTACTTGGGCCTTTAATATCAATTAGCAATCCATATTATCACTCGATCTCTGTCTCTCTCTCTCTCTCTCTCTCCCTGTCTTTCTTTCTGCCTCTCTCTTTCTCTCATCTCAGGCTAATGTCGCCGCTTGTCTCATACGAACAAAGACACTAATATTTGAATGAAGTGAATGTGAGCATCTATGCCGCCGAAACTATATTCAGACCCACTTACTTGATTGGTCAATGTCTGTGTCACATTATGCTGATGAAATGGCTAACTTGAAGACAGATTGTTTTCGTTGTGTTGTGTTTGTATTTGTATACCTTTGATATTTTAAAAATTTTGTTATATTTCCATTGCAGGCCTTCTTGTCAGCAGACGGCACATTGAGGTAAGAGAAACCTGCTTGTGCCCAAGCTTCCTAGAGAATGTAAACAGATATAACCAATAAAACTGACGCGTTCACATTTTCAGTGCATTCACGCCTTACCACCATGATATACAAGTAGGTGAGTACACACGATGGTATCTCTGGGTATTCGATTGGATCCACTAACTTCAGTTTCTCCAACGGAGATAGCTCACTTGGCGTACAATAATGTGGACGTGACGATTCGGCCAGGAGCAGAGAACGGTTTAAACACGTCTCTGCTAAATTGTGATGAAGTCCTGAATGGAATGTCTGGCCCGCCCCCAGAATATGACAACGCTGTGAGATACACCATCACCGTGGTGCTCATCTGCGTTCCTGTCCTTACCATATTCGGAAACTGCGTGGTCATCTTGGCTGTGATAACACATAGAAAACTTCGAACAACGACCAACGCCTTCGTGGTATCCCTGGCTGTGGCTGATATGTGTGTGTCCCTGTTCGTCATGCCGTTCTCTATCTACCAACAGCTCAACAACAAAGTCTGGCTCCTCGGGGAAGTCTTGTGTAAGCTCTCCTCTAGTCTGGACGTCATGATGTGTACCGTCTCTATATTCCATCTCTCATGCCTGGCAATTGATCGATACCTGGCAATCTGCCGTCCATTTCTACATGAACGCTTGACCTTCCGTTGGGTAGGTTTCATGCTTGCTGTTTGCTGGGTCACGCCAATATTCATCTCATTCATTCCCATTTTCAACGCCTGGAATCACGCAGGCATAGAAGACATCGTCGCCTGCGCTTTCCCGATCGACGCAAACGTGTGCATGTTCGTCGTGAACATACCATTTGCTTTTATATGTTCGCTCATTGCCTTCTACATTCCTGTCGCATTTATGGCTGCATGTAACGTAAAGATCTATATGGCGGCTATTAAACAGGCCCACCAGATCAGAGCCCTAGAAGCCGCTGGCAATCACAACCACTACAACCACTGCAAAAGAAAAAGTAAGTTCAAACAAGAGTCGAAAGCAGCCAAGACCCTTGGAATTATCATGGGCTGCTTCTCTGTTTGTTGGTTTCCATTTTTCATCATGAATATTATCGATCCTTTGATTGGCTACTCTATCATGTACGTGCCCTGGCAGATTGCTCTATGGCTTGGATACATCAACTCTCTCATGAACCCTCTTCTGTACTATTATTTTAATAGAAACTTCTACAACGCAATCCGACGTCTGCTCTCCTGTAAGGTCTGCAAGGGCGTCAGGGATTGTGAGGAAGACGTTCTCAATACAACTACGCAGATGTCGGAATGACTAGCAGCGTCCCATCGTGAAGGTAATCGACGTATCAGTGGCTACAGTGGACGCAGTTCGGCAAGCAGCAGCGCTGGTCAGGGCCAGCTACTTCCTCGACAAAACGGCCAGAATGGAAGCAGTGGTCTGCCAGATCTTCACGTGGGACGCAGCATCAGTAGCAACTTCAGAGACGATGCAGACTACAATCTGCACCTCACATCCATTGCCCCTGAAGACGGGGTGTCAGACCCTGACGGATATTCCTGACAAGAACTTACTCCTAGGGCTATGTATATTTTATCTTATGAAGAGGTTTTTCGATGACACGATGCTCAAATATGATATATCCGGAAAGGATGTTTTCTCCACAGATATATTTTACAAATTTGAACATTTGACTGAGTTAGTTTTGCAACACCTATCATCTGTCTGAGCTCTTTCACGTTTGTGTTGAATGAATCTTCAGCGACAATTTAGCTAAGTCATTTCATGAAGGTATTGGTTCTCGTACTTAGCCTAAAACATTGAAAGCAAGATCCTGCAAGGGAGAAAACTTTCATTTGACAATATTTTACGGGTTTAAGAAGACATCCCTAACTTAACTGCTTGATCGAACGCGCTGAGTAGATAACTCCGTGCCCAACAAAGGGCACAAAGGAACTCGAGGGATGTTACCGTTTCGTGGCTGTGACTGTGATAGATACATGTTTCCGGTGGGTTTTTTCTACTACATATATTTTACAGAAATTATCGTTGTTTATTGTTGGTCTATCACACTACCAGGAGTATTCATGACTAAATATGGCCAATGCTGGAGGAAAGGAATGCCAGGAAGTAATATAGCCTACATACGTACAAGGATTTGGATTTACCTGGTTCCATGTCAACAAGTTTTCAATTGAACATGGGGAAGCATAGACAAATGATAACACTTTTCGAATAGTGATCAATTCGCCAAACTTGTTTCATTCTGTCAGTGAAGAAATGTCGTCCCGTGTACAGATCGAGTTGAATTCCTGAGCTCCAATTACTTGGCCCATGGTCGCTGTTGTTTGGTGTATATGTCTTCGGTTTGTTTTGGTAAATAATCCTCTTTGCAATCATTTGTTCACAGCTGTTTGCCGAAAAACTTAGGATCTATAATCTGAAAACATAGTATGGTCATCATGAAATGTTCATATTTTCAGGAGAACCAATTATTTCATTTATTGCTTCTACTATATGGAATCATTGAATTACTCCCGGTGTTTCGGTTGAATGAAGCTATCAGCATTATTTATTATGTAACCTGTGTTAATACATGTAACGTTTATTATGCTTGAACTTGTCAACACGGAGCAGTGACGGTGTTCTGGCTTATTCTGGTTGAAGAATATCTAAGGAGACAGTAGGACAACTGTCAAGGAGACAGTAGGACAACTGTCAAGAACACAACCGGATGTCCACAAACATTCAGGATGTAATTCCAGTCTATATTTTCTGACTAATAACATTCATCTGACAGTTGCAACAAAATCTGTTAACAATTATTTCTTTCTCGAGTATATCAATGATCCCGATTTTGTCAATTTGACAACTACAATGACGTTGATATTTTATTTATATCTATCATGTGCGCGACTCTTCTCAACATTGGTTGCTGAATCTTAATCTTCGGCATAAATTCATTCATCCGTTCCTTGATACTGCCCTTCGCGTGCTTTTGGTTTTTTATGGGTTTTTTTATTTGTGTTAAGTACTAGAGGAAGTCCTTAACCGAAGCAAGAACATTCTGATGTTCATAAAAAGTGATGGAAGATTATATAAATGGCTTCAACTGAAGGCATCCAGATCAACAAGAGTCGTCGCTCCATCGAACAAGTGTTGTGGCACACTTAATGGCAGTGAAAGGGTTATGGACCGACTTGGGCCATCAATCCTTAGTTTGATCTGCAGCTCTAATTTCCCTTCATGTCTGAATGTGACCTTGACCGTGTTATGACCAGAAGGATCGGGTCAGTAGACAGCGAAGGTCTTACACAAATTCGTCTTTTTTTTCAGATAGGGGATAAAGTTAATGTTTCTAGCGTACTGTAAAAAACATTGGTAGTTCTACTAGAGTTACTCACTTGCTGAATTGTTTTTTCCCTCATTAATACTAAAGATCTCATTAAACGTCTCAAGAGACTTTGACCAGAATGTGATAGCTCCTGTTACATAGTTCAGATACATTCCTCCTGCAAATAATAGCCGATTTGTTAGTGGGTAAAATTCTAGTGATCATAGTTTTCACGAGCTTACCTAAATGAAATGTTTTTGGTTTATTCAGACTTTCTTTGTTGCTCTTCTTTCTCTGACATAGTTATCATTTAAGATTGATGCGGATGCACTGTAGTCAGTTGTGAGTCCAGGCAAAAGGTAAATGTGAATTTTTATCTGTAGCTTTGACGGTCACCAACTAACGATGTGATCTATCTCCTTTAACATGGCATTGCACACACGCCACATACACACCTGTCTCATGGCGTGTCTTTCTCAACCCTATTCTCTCCTTCCCCTGACTGTTGCCTCATCAATCTCCACTTTCTGATTCGCGCCTCATCCATCTCCACTACATGATTCTGTGCCTCATCCATCTCCACTTCCTGATTCTGTGCCTCATCCATCTCCACTTCCTGATTCTGTGCCTCATCCATCCCCACTTCCTGATTCTGCGCCTGATCCATATCCACTTTCTCATTGAGTGCCTCATCTGTGTCTACTATCCTAGAGTGTGTCTCATCCATGTCTACTTTCTTAGCGTGTCTCTTATCCATCTTCACTTCCCGATTATGTGCCTCATTAATCTCCACTTCCTGATTCTGCGCCTCATCCATCTCCACTTTCTGATTCTGTGCCTCATCCATCCCCACTTTCTCATTGAGTGCCTCATCTGTGTCTACTATCCTAGAGTGTGTCTCATCCATGTCTACTTTCTTAGCGTGTCTCTTATCCATCTTCACTTCCTGATTCTGTGCATCATACATCTCCACTTTCCTAACGTGTCTCTTATCCATCTTCACTTCCCGATTATGTGCCTCATTAATCTCCACTTTCTGATTCTGCGCCTCATCCATCTCCACTTTCTGATTCTGTGCCTCATCCATCTCCACTTTCTGATTCTACGCCTCATCCATCTCCACTTTCTCATTTCGTGTCTCATCCATCCCCACTTTCTGATAGAGTGCCTTATCTGTGTCTACTATCCTAGAGTGTGTCTCATCCATCTCCACTTCCTGATTGTGTGCCTCATCCATCTCCAATTTTTGAGTGCGTGCCTCATCCATGTCTACTTTCTTAGCGTGTGTGTCCCATCCATCTCCAATTTTTGAGTGCGTGCCTCATCCATGTCTACTTTCTTAGCGTGTGTGTCCCATCTATCTCCAATTCTTGAGTGCGTGCCTCATCCATGTCTACTGTCTTAGTGTGTGTCCCATTCATCTCCCCTTTCTTAGCGTGTCTCATCTATCTACCCTTTCTGATTATGTGTGCCGCAAAAATGTCCACTTCCTCGGCACAATCTATATATATACATTGTTGCCGTGACCTTTGTTCAAGATATGTTTCTATTACCTCTCTTCATCCAATCAGATGGATTTGAAGTAGACATATGATGGTGAAGGATTGCAGTTTGGATGGATGTGCCGGTTACATGTCATGTTTTCAGGCATATCGAAGACCGATTTCACATTTGTTTTTAACAAGCTAATCGCATTTTCCTAGCGGAAGCCAGTTTGGGCGAATAGACTTGAAAACAAATTTGGCTCCGTTAATCCAGGCGTTAACGTCGTGGCTGTATCTTCCATTTTTGGCAATGTTGCGTCCCAAAAAGTTAAATCTGCACATCGTCAATTATCTGTTCCTCTGTATAATGGACTAGTTTTGTTTGTTCATTATTCTCATGTCCATTGTTTTGTTTACGTAATCATTTCTTATCTGCTTCCACTGTTAATCTATCATTTCCTGTATGCCTGGCTGCTTTTGTAAAAGCGGCCATTAATAGCCCGCAAAATTAACATCATCTAGCGATCTGTTTATCAAATGCCCAGTGTATTTCTGTTTTCATGTGGTGTTTGTTGCAGTACACAAAAGGTTTTGGAGACAGTAGACACATTTGCTTGAAGCATATTTAATCTTGCAAATTGGTTCGAAAGCTTGTCTTTGTGGACTATTCTGCAGGTGGTTTCGTCAACAAAATCTAGAATTGTATCTTTTGTTTTTAATTTCCCCGTTTTTCCATAGTTTTTCACAAATTTATTACTCCAATGGACCGTCTAAACTACCAAATATCTTTGAAAAGGAAATATTGTTCAGATACATAGATTCTTGCCACTAATGCGATTACTCTGTGATATTATAGTTAAAGGTATTGCTATATAGTATTTGTGTGATTTGTCTACTCGGATTCCTGCTTTTTTTTCTAAACTTTTCATCTGAAGAACCATCTATGCCTTAGAATGTGGCTGGTCAAACCGTGTCATATACTTGTATGGTAATTCCTCTCCAACTGCTCCATTACAGCCTGGGCACCATGTTTCATCATTTAATTAGGTATTTTTTTATTAAGGTAACAGGGGGATGGTTGTGGTTGGTTTCTTATTCCCATAACTATTCGAATAACTTGTTAAGCATTTATGGGGTTAATGAAACGTCAATAACTGCTGAGGTAATGACATCTGGTCCTGCAGTTTTCTCATTCTTCAATAATTTGAGTATTTGCATGATCGCATTTTCTGTTGACGAATTATATTTATTGTTGTTATTTACAAGTTCTTGGGAAAACTATTTAAAAAAATAAAACCAGACAGAAGGAGAACCCTGAAGATGAAAAATAAAGATGTCAGCAAACAAGTTGCAGATGTTGGATAATGATGTCACGCAACAGAGCACAGCGGACATTGTATAAAGTGACTAAAGAGATCCCAACATATTTTCTGCAAGGTAAAAAATATACTAGGCAAGAACATCCTCAGCAGAACTCGTTTCAAAAACAACAGGGAAAAGAAAAGAAAAGAAAACACATGGTGTGAACTAATACGCGCACCATGCGCAACAATAACAAATTCCTCTAAGGGTCCCAGTTGCAGAGCGAGATACAGTAATAACAGAGCAATGTATCAAACGGTTGAGCCTGGTCATTCCCAAGTAGGCTAGAAATAACAATCGCGCAGCAACAAGCACGAGCAGATACACGTACTTACAAATACGCATACTTAAGAATAAGTATATTCAAAATGCATGTCTAATTATTTGTCAAATGCGCTTCAGTCTGTTTTTTCACCTTAGCGAGGGATGTAGGATTGGTTGAACGAATCCCGTGATGTCATCATGACTGGATAAGACTAGCGCTACAACACTCAGAGCTACCAAGGATAATTGTTAAGTGATCTTGCTGTAAAAATGGAACACAGTTATGAATATTAACCAAACATGGACAAGATGAAATGGGGAGATTATACGGCAGGTCAAGGATGTGAAGATGTAGGGATGCACGGGATGGGGGAAGAGATGGCTTGACGATTGATGCGAGGTACTACAATACCAGGAGTTGCCTGTGATAACTATGACAGTCGTTAGCACAGTTCTGAATCTATATGGACGAGTTCCACGGGAGAGTGGAAAACAGACGAGCGAATTAAGAGTGATGGGAAGAGATGGGCTGGGTGTTATGGTCATGTTGAAGAGATCGGCAGTTTGGAAGAGGGGTGTTGAAAGGAGGGGAGGGGTGATTTAGGGGTTAGAGATGACTTCTGATTAACCATTTGAAGAAGGGAGAAACTGAAAGATTGCGAGATATTGCGAGGGTTGAATGCACATAGATGGGCTGGTTGGAGGGCAAAGAGTGCAATGGAATGGGGGGAGGGGTACGTGAAGATAAAAATCTGAAATTGTTCAGCTACTGTTGTTTCTTTCATATTATACAGCTCGACTGACTGGTATAAGTTCTGCACGGCTCGTTAGTACACATTTACTCTGAAGCAAAGTAAAAAGAATGTTAAACTACGAGGCGTGTTCAAATGAACAAACTACAACAAGTAAACATACGTACTATTCGAATGATAACGTCACGTCTAGTGTAAACATTACATACCAACCGTCAAATTTGCAAAATGTGATTATCCTCCGACTCATAGTTTCCTCAGCGGACCGTTGAAAGCATGCCGGGTGTGATACGGAATCCGTCCATGGTTGATCAGCGAGCTGTGTTTCGGACAACGATGTTTAAAGAAGGACGTGAGTTAACGCAACAATGTGCGCCTGACCTGGTCTCGGACGTGAGTTAACGCAACAATGTGCGCCTGACCTGGTCTCGGACGTGAGTTAACGCAACAATGTGAGCCTGACCTAGTCTCGGACGTGAGTTAACGCAACAATATGCGCCTGACCTGGTCTCGGAAGATTTTCGTTAACTCACGTCCTTCTTTAAACATCGTTATCCAGTTCGTCACTGTTATGTTCGACACAATTTTATCACCATACCTTGCCTGCATTCTATGATAATGTCAACTGGTCGACATCCTTCTGCTGTTAGAAACCGAATCACTGCTTGCTGATCAATTCTGGGCCGATTCCGTATCACACCAGCCATGTTCTCAACGGTCTGCTGAGGAAACTATGAGTCGGAGGTTAATGAAATTTTGGAAACTTGACGGTTGGTATATGTGTTGGTTACACCAAATGTGACGTCATCTTGCGCATCGTACGTATGTTCACTTGTTGCAGTTTGGTAGGGTTTTTTTTTAATTTGCCTCGTAAAAATAGATTTATAGATGTGTGCTTATTCTAGTAAGACTTTCATCACATGTCAAGGAAAGCAGTATAATGAGAGGGATCTCATAAGCTGTACAGCAGAGAGGGCGATTCGTCATAAGGTCGCAGTTAAAACTATAACCAGGTGAAAGAATGGATCTACACTGGCAATGCAATGGCGGACTACATCTGAATCTTCATGACCGTATGCAGGGAACACAGAAAGTGACGCAATGGGAAAGCAAACCGGAGATTGATCAACTGATAGCCCATAGTACTCTGGCATATGATGATGTTGTATGTTGGATCGGTGCCACGCGGGGAGAGATTTGGGTGGGTATTCTTGGCTATAGTGAGAGCTTAGATTTGGGTGGGGATTCTTGGCTATAGTGAGAGCTTAGATTTGGGTGGGGATTATTGGCTATAGTGAGAGCTTAGATTTGGGTGGGGACTCTTGGCTATAGTGAGAGCTTAGATTTGGGTGGGGATTCTTGGCTATAGTGAGAGCTTAGATTTGAGTGGGTATTCTTGGCTATAGTGAGAGCTTAGATTTCGGTGAGGATTCTTGGCTATAGTGAGAGCTTAGATTTGGGTGGGGGCTCTTGGCTATATTGAGATCTTAGATTTGAGTGGGTATTCTTGGCTATAGTGAGAGCTTATATTTGAGTGTATTCTTTGCTATAGTGAGAGCTTAGATTTGAGTGGGTATTCTTGGCTATAGTGAGAGCTTAGATTTGGGTGGGGATTCTTGGCTATAGTGAGAGCTTAGATTTGGGTGGGTGTTCTTGGCTATAGTGGGAGCTTAGATTACAGTTGAGCATGTATGATAACGACATCCCGTATTAGAATGGACATTGATGATGTGACTTGGGATCATATCCAGCTACCTGGCAACACTTTAACAAGGGTAGTGATCTTCTCTCAATTCTTGCTTCGGGAGTAACAAAATGGCTGGCTACGGCATGAGGTAAAAAGCGAACATACAGGCATACTGAAATCGATGAACTACCGATGCACAGACTGTGGTATTTTGTGGTTAATCATGGATCGAGCGACTTGCTGGACGTAGCAGGAGTAGCTACAATCAACAGGATACTGGAACCATTAGTATCCTCACTGTTAGTCATTTAATGTTAGCCACTGAGCAATCATTAGTACAGTGTTGTCGATTGTTGGCATAAGAGAGCCGAGCATTAACAAGACCTTTAAAATAAGTATGTTTGTGCTGGACTGTTGAAGATACAATAGATTCATAATGACAATGACCTATTTTGGGAAAGCATACAGCTCCATAAACGCAATTTTTTAGATTTTTTTTTTTTTTTTAATGAAGCGTGCATTTTTGAATTTGTGCTCGTGTCCTTGGAAAAAATAAAAAGTAGTTCTCTGTGCGCTGTATTAATACATAATTCTAAGTAATCATTTACTAAATGTTCTTGTGACAGCTCTGAGCTTAATACAGATCTTCTATCTGCGTGATCTCTTGCTTCTCTGTGTACGTTATTATTTGTACAAATAATATACATGTTTATGTAGTATCAGTGTTATGTAAGATCATCGTAAATTAATAACATTGTTGTATAGTTTCACAAATTGGTGTCTTTTACTCATTTTCAGATCTAGAGTGCAATGCGAATCTCTGTAAGCAAAGACGTTAGTATAACTAACAACAACATCGACTTATCAAACTAGATAACGATTACTAGAATACATTGTTGTTAAACATTCTGATTCCTTGTTCGAACCACTAGACATGTTTGTTTGATGGCGTTCGAGTTCGAATATGTCAACCCGGTGACATTGTGTTCGTATGTCCTACTGTTTCAATGTTTGTCATTGCTGTGTTATTAACAAGTCTTGGAATCACATCCATTTTATTTAATTTGTTTTGCGTTCGCCTTATTTCTCTAATCCCCGGGGCGGTGTGCGTTGCACTGTGGTTTTTATTTTGCGCCTGTCAGCCCAGTGCATCCGACTTCAGTATGCATTTTATGTAAGGATCTGCTTCCTCCTGCATTTTCTAAGGGTTTGCTTCCCCGGAGTAACGGCCGATGCTGTGATGGGGATCGAACCCAGCTCCTTTTGGTTGTGAGCCGTGTCACTTAACCACTAGCCCACGCCGTCCCCATCACATCCATTGATTTTCCCGCTTTTTCTCACTCATCAAGTCTCCATACACTAATGCTCGATGACATGCATAAGCGTGTAGGACGTATGGCTCATATGCGCAATGTTGTATGATGTTTTACTGACATGTGCAAGTGTATGTGACGAGGCAATCCTAAATGTACGTAAGTTTCTATATCGTTGTACCCATATGAGCACGAGTGTATAACATACATGGCCTACTTTAGATAGGCCGACTGACTCACCAGGAAAACCCCTTGAAACGTCACATTCCACCACCGACTAAATAACGAAACTCAAACTGTGCCAAGGTTTATAATCAATCCATGCTCTACACAGAGAAATAAAACAAATTCACGGCACAAAACACAACAAATCACTTATGAGAGTGATTCTTTCACAGAATCCGGCCCTTAAACCAACTGCATATCCATCTTTGTTTGCCGAACACGCTATTATAGTTGCACTGATAGTTGACACATCCAAGTTCTGTTATTTAGTCAACTGTGGAATGTGACGATTCAAATGGGTTTCTCCGTGAGTCAGAAGGCCTGTATCTACAGTAGGATGTGACTTATCTGATTTAGCTGATATTAAATTTGAAAGTTACAAAGCAAAGCACGTTTCATACCGCTGTGCAGCGTCTACCAGCTCTGTTATAGTACACAGGTGTCTGCATACGATCACATTCAATGATTCTATATGTGTATATATTTTCTTACACCAAGTATTTGCATTTGTAAATAAATGCATCTCATACCATTGGAGAAAATACCTCATTCGTGAATTACGTCTTTTTGTAAAATGTATGATAATATTCACATCGTTTTATTTATCATTCGCTCACTTCTTGATGTTATCTTTCATTATCAGAGTTCCTCCTCTACGTCTTTTCTTTTTCAATTCCTGCTTCATCCATTCTATGGAACTTTTTCGCTTTAGTGCGAGCCAATTTTAATCAACATTGTAATTTTGTTACATTGTTTAATATGCTTCTAACCAGGACAATCAGACTGACCATAAGTCTGGGAGTGCTGTAAACAGGGATTTTTCAGAAATATTCATTAATTTGGGCCAGTCCTCTGAGAAATTATATTCTCATTTCTTTGTATTTCTAAATAAAAATATGTAATTCCGATTGTTTGAATATTGCATATTTTAATATGTGGCTGTTACTAGGCATATTACTACTAGTACTAGTATTTTAACTACTGCTATCTATTTCTATGAATTTTATTATTATGGTTGCCTCTGTACGACTACTTTAACAATTATTTTATTATTGTTTTTATTACCAATACTATTATTATTACAACTACTTATATTATTGCTTCTTTCACTATTTTACTACAACAGATAATAACAAAAATAAACTGAATTAATATTAAACCATTTTTTTTATTATATTTTATTACTAATATTAGGAAAAATACAAACAAATATTATTGCTTTCAGTCGTTGAGATATTGCTACAGTTTCTCTTGGTAATATTTGTCATTATACATGTTTTTGCAGCATCTATGTCTACTACTGCTAAAGCCACTAAACGTAACTTGACTGCAACTACTATTATTATTAATATAACTACTACTACGAATGTGTCTACTATACTACTACTACTGCTTCTACTATTACTTCTTATACTACTAGTACTACTACTACTACTACTACTACTACTACTACTGTTACTACTGCTACTACTGCTGCTACTACAAGGTATCTATTACTTCCACTACTTTTACAGCTATTACTACTACTTTCATGGCTACTACTACTAATTATATTACTTCTAATCAACTGCTACTACTAACATGACAAATATTAATAACAATGATATTAAAAATAATTCCTTTACAGCTAATACTAATACTGTACCTTGAGCTACACACACTGCAAATAATACTACAGCTACTAAGATTAATACTACCACTTGTACTTTTACTAGCATTACTTATGCAACTACTTATGCTACTACTACGTTGCTTTAATCTTCTTCTGATAGTAATTTTGTCTAAATGCCAAGCATATTCAGTACTATGTTAACATACTAGCTGAAGTATAACTGTCTGTCACATTGTGTACCGTTGTGTTATTTATGTTTATTTTTGTTGGTTACGTAAAATAAGTTGTTACTTTCTCAGGATCATGTTATTGAACAACAATGTTAAAATATTGGAAATATTGTTTTGTTAAATACGTAATACTAATTGTTATCATCATTAAATGTAAATTTTATGATTTCCAAAATACATTGATTTTACTATATGAAATAAACATACATTTTATAGCTGGAATACCAGATAACTGGCATCTAATCCGGCAGACAATGGGTGACATATATCAGACGCCTATAGCCATCCTTTAGTTCTACATATTCATCTGTTGGGTCCTTAGAAGGTGTCGTCCCATAATTTTACTGATCCACCTTTTGAACTCTCATTTGACTAGCAATTTTATTAAATGATTATTATCTTAAAATACTAATTTCATAATCTTTTAACTTATTATATTTACGAGCGTAAAATTTAAAAAAAACAACAATTTTAAGATCTACAGTACATCTTAATGTTTGTATTTTAAAAAACACAAATATGTTATGACATTAAATAAACATGAATTAAAAATCGCTGAAATGTTCAAAATTATGAAATTGTTAAATCACCTTTAAAATGAAATGCAGTGTCAGTATTTGTTTACTTTTTTCTGTGCTTGTCCTTAGGTAATGTCATTGGTTTCATCAATATTACTTGTATACTTCACATCCTCGATTGATCTTACTGCCCCTACATTTGTTATTTTCTTGGAGATTGCACGAAAGGACCTTGAAGACGAGGTCTACATTAAGCCTGACGGTAAAGATTGCTGAGCGATTGAGTTATTTTCATCAACAGTAACTGAATTTGTACAAACTAGCCGGTACTATTTATCAATGCGCATCGATTGCGCGTACGAGATCGTGAAGTGTTCCTGTACTCGTGTCACGTCACAGACATTCAAAAATAGACTTGCTGTCGGCAAATTCTTGGCTCCTGTCTAACAACCTTATGTAAGCATCCAGCACAAATTGCTCCGCTCATTTCGGTATGTACCATTGATTACCAATATCAGCGGGCATGAGTGTATCCCCTGTTGTCTGTTCCTTCAGTCCCCGAGATATTGACGGAAACTATAAACGGCACGAGAAATTGTCGAACTTCTCGTGTAACGCACAAATTACTTACGACGATCTCATTCTCTTACTAAAGAGAATTCGAGATTTTGTTGGATATCTTCAAATTCAGCAAACATTCTCATTGCATAAAACAACATACATGAAATGCCTAAGCAGAATTCTTGGAGTAACAATAATAGATAGATTCAAAAACCAAGGTATGAGGAAACAAGTAGGTACAACACCAGTGCTAGACCTCATCAAGAGACAGAAAACCAAATGGTTCAGCCAAGGGACACGTCAAACACCAGATAGTCCCTCAGTAAGCAATGCTATACAGATACAATGAATCAAAAACCCAGGACTGATCACGCAAAATATAGATAGCAGAAATAACAGAAACACTAAAGTTCTCCGTGTGCGAAGCACATACTTGAGCCTGGCCAAGAAACATCTGCATAACCTGACGCTGAAAGGCACACGCAGGATACAAGCGAAAAGTAGAAGAAAATTCTCATTGCTTTCCATTGTGTTTCCAATGAAGTAACTGTGAGGTGTAGCTGCAACAATGAACAACATGCACACCACAGAGAAAGCACGCATAATCATTACGGCTATCACTTCTGCCAAGCTCAGCAGAAATACAAGTAATCTTAGCTAACCGCTCCGTCCTTTAGATGTGTTAATTTTTTGTGTTCCCAATGTGGAAAAGATGAGAGATATATAGGAATAAAGTTTATATTCTGTCGTTAGCATAGTTTTTGTTGTACACAGAATAGTATCCTAATTCTAAATATGTCTCAGTAAGAATTTGTAAGATGTTTTCAGAATGTCAGCTCTTTTGGCAATCACGTACACAAACTAGAGAGTCGTCCCTTAAACCCATAGAATATGGAATTGTTGTTAGTCTACACTTTATGCTCCCTTGTTAGTGATATCTCTAGCTTACTGCTACACGCTGTGATCTAGCGACGATTGTTTTGTCATATGTAGGTCTTGTGCTGATAAATGCTAGCAAATGTAACAGCCAATCATAGCAGTGTGGGGATACAAGAAATAACAAACTTAAGCTCAGCGATGAGACACATACACGAATAAACAATTGTTCGGAGCTGTCGTAAGCAAATGTGCAAATATTGGGAACACTATAACAAAGGAAAATATCATTATAAATATTTAGTCAACTTAAAAAAACAATGTAAACATTGATAACTAGAATAAGAAGAAATGTTATTCCACAACTTCCATGGGGACGGCGTGGCCCAGTGGTTAAGTGGCACGGCTCACAAGCCAAAGGTGCTGGGTTCGATCCCCATCACAGCACGGGCCGTTACCCCGGGGAAGCAACCCTTAGAAAATGCAGGAGGAAGCAGACCCTTACATAAAATGTGTTCTGAAGTCGGATGCACTGGGCCGACAGGCGCAAAATAAAAACCGCAGTGCAATGCACACCGCCTTGGGAAATAGAGAAATGAGGCGAACGAAGAAAAAAAAATAAAAATTAAAAAATACACAACTTCCTATGATTAATTAGTTTAATCCACGAAAAATTCTGAAACTCCTTGTTTATTTATTATTTGTTCGATTCTGATCTCCCCCTTGTTATCGCGGTATAGTTTGCAATATTCCAAGTCCATACGCCTGTTGAATGAACAATTGCGTTTCTCTAGATCTCAACCTCAGGCTATCTTCGCGTTTGGACCCCGTGACCGAAGAGCTGAAATTCAACATCATCATCGTTTCTGTAATACTTGATTTTAAAACATCCAAAAGACTAAGACTATCCTTATCTTGTCAATGATCATGTTCGCAGTTTCTATCCTTCTTCAAATGTCACGACGACTTGACTTAGCGACTTTGAATCTCCACAACTTGTCTCTAGTTGTGGTGATCGACGACTTGACTTAGCGACTTTGTATCTCCACAACTGTTCTCTAGTTGTGGTAATCGACGACTCGACTTACCGACTTTGTATCTCCACAACTTCTTGTCTCGAGCTGTGCTAATCGACGACTCGACTTACCGACTTTGTATCTCCACAACTTCTTGTCTCGAGCTGTGCTAATCCACGACTCGACTTACCGACTTTGTATCTCCACAACTTCTTTTCTCGAGCTGTGCTAATCGACGACTCGACTTACCGACTTTGTATCTCCACAACTTCTTTTCTCGAGCTGTGCTAATCGACGACTCGACTTACCGACTATGTATATCCACCACTTCTTGCCTCCAGTTTTAGCCTCTAGCTAACCAATTATGTTGTTAACTTTCTGCCAATGTATGATTGGCAGAAAATGTCCATATCCCTTTGTCTTTCTGTTCCACTCCTATATGTTGTCAAGTCTCAAAGTTTGCTCTAGGCCTTCTCTTTCCATATTGTGCTCAATAGAAATACAATTATTGTATATTTATTTATGTAAGTCTAAGTGCTATGTTGGTTAGAGTTCTTACTGTCGTGGCAAATGTACTGGATTCGCTTTGTAGTAGCAACAGGCTCAAGTCTACTTGACAGTAAATTGGTACATGACATACTTTTAAGCAAGGCAAGGCAGGATGAAGGAATTTAATAAGCTAACATCAGGAATCGCTGTGAGTCAGTAGCTGGTAAATGAAAGTCTCCACCACATCATTGTCTCTTACCGGACAGCCATTAAAGTCTCCACCACATCATTGTCTCTTATCGGACAGCCATTAAAGTCTCCACCACATCATTGTCTCTTATCGGACAGCCATTAAAGTCTCCACCACATCATTGTCTCTTACCGGACAGCCATTAAAGTCTCCACCACATCATTATCTCCTATCGGACAGCCATTAAAGTCTCCACCACATCATTGTCTCTTACCGGACAGCCATTAAAGTCTCCACCACATCATTGTCTCTTATCGGACAGCCATTAAAGTCTCCACCACATCATTGTCTGTTATCGGACAGCCATTAAAGTCTCCACCACATCATTGTCTGTTTTCGGACAGCCATTAAAGTCTCCACCACATCATTGTCTGTTACAGGACAGTCATTATCTTGAGTGTTGCTACTTGGTGTATTTATTCACTCTGCACAGATACACTAGTCTGTGTATGGAACACTAGTCTATGGAACACTAGTCTGTGTATGGAATACTAGTCTATGGAACTCCAAACATTCTTCAATGAAGCTCCATTTATGATAACTCCGGCTACTAACTCCAGAGCGCCACGGACATCGAACAAAACGACTATGGAATGGTAAAGGAGGCTCATTTGGAGAAGAAGCTTATAATTAGCAAAAGAAAGAAACAGTTAAATGTTTTTTGATATGTCGTAACAGATGAAAGGCACAATGTGACGACGACAAACATAATTTTTATTTGGGGAGGGTGTGAGTGTGTGTGTGTGTATGTGCGTGTGTGTAAGAATGTTTGTGTGTGTGTGTGTGTAAGAATGTGTGTGTGTGTGTGTTTGTGTGTGTGCGCGCTCGCGCGCGTGCGCGAGTGGGGAGAGAGGGTAAGTAGAGGACGAAAACAGATATACGATATTGGGCGGTTCAGCATCATGTCATCGAGAAATTACCAAAAACAGACATTTATAAATAGAACCAGGAATAAACATAGTGGAGAGACATGATCGCCCGCGGCAACATGATTGACATTTTAAGAAGTTTCTGTCCAGAATTTATGAATGCCTTCCCTTAGTCCACAAACAAATGGCGGAATTATTTATATGGTTTCCGGAATGGAAGACAACTATTGTCAGCCTCAGGTCATGTACGTGGTTATTTGGTCCTGCGTATTATATTAGCGATTTCAGAATAGCAAAATAATCTTCTAGGAGGCTCAAGATATTTGTTTCCCCTTTTCCTGAATAACTATGCTAAGAATCATTGCAGAAGTAGATTAGAACAAATTTATCTTAAAAGCAAACCTAGCTTTTTCTGGAATTTTATTGGCACACGAGAACACATTATAAGCAGCAATATTAAGAAACAAGATCTTTTTCTAATTTTTTTTATTTTTTACGAATAAATCTAAATTTTAATTCAAATTAGCGTTTGTTTAATAACATTCCCAAATGTATAAATTTTAAATGTTTTATTATGAATTGACAGAATTAAGAAAAGTTGCAATATGAAATCACTGCATTAACTAAAGATGAAATTGTAATAATGCAATATGAAATAATAAGAGTTACAAATGTAGAAAGGATGAAGTGACAGAAGAGGCCCAGGTGTAACCCACAGCTTTCTTTGCAATTATTTACATCATATAAGGTAAAGTTCAAGGCCATGTAAAGGCCAACGGCTGTGAAGGATTTATCTAAAACATCACAAAGGTTGGTGTCAATACTTGTTCATACAGCTAATCTCATCATCCCAAATAAATGACAAGAGTTCGAGACTGATGCGGATGTGTGAAGATAATGCCAAGCTTAAGCGAGCGGAAATTTGAATGGAGGGGATGTGGGGACGGAGGGGATAGGATAGGAATGATGGGTAGCGGAAGCTGTCATTACATCGTAATTGATTGAGCACATATTTATGGTATTCAGTACTGCGCAGACAGGAAGTGTGGACATTAGGCTCAAGGTAGAGCGCAGAGAAATTAGTGTCATCTGTCATCGCAAGCATAGCCACATGACATCATCGCTAAGTAAGGTGTCATTTGGAAGTGACATCGTTGAACTGGGCAATTGACAAAGTCAAGCCGATAATAAATAGTCATATGTCTGACTGAACTAAATCACATAAAACATTCATTTTATAGCAAGGGGAAGTTAGTCTAACATTTCATGTATCGAGTATGTTGATTTGCACCCACCTGTACATACGATTTACTTAAATAGTGTGCAGGAACAGATTCGATTGCACATAAAAGACATCAGGAAATCAGAGACCTACAGCATGAAAGATCGTAATTAAACTTCCTACGAGTAACGTGAAATACAAGCAAAATTTGATTTCAGTTTTGTATCAGTGCATTTTAGACGTGCATTGACTTTCTTTAACTGCAAACAAAATTTGATTTCAGTTTTATATCAGTGCATTTTAGACGTGCATCGACTTTCTTTAACTGCAAACAAAATTTTATTTCAGTTTTATGTAAGTACATTTTAGACGTGCATCGACTTTCTTTAACTGCAAACAAAATTTTATTTCAGTTTTATATCAGTACATTTTAGACGTGCATCGACTTTCTTTAACTGCAAGCAAAATTTGATTTTAGTTGTATATCAGTACATTTTAGACGTGCATCGACTTTTTTTAACTGGAAGCAAAATTTGATTTCAGTTTTATATCAGTACATTTTAGACGTACATCAATTTTTTTTAACTGTAAGCCAAATTTGATTATAATTTTGTATCTGCACATTATATACGTGCATAGATTTTTTTACTTAAATGGACCTTCATTGAAGACTACACACACACGAAAACATGAATTCTTTTAAATCCAATGGCGGCTGATGCATATTATTATTTGTGAAATATAGTATTAAAGTTTTTCAAGATTTCCTTGACCTCATCACGCATATTTCTTTAATCTAGTTTGCTGTTTGCGTTTGTATTGTTTTCTTTTGTTAAGTCCTTCAAAAAGGCATATTTAAGTCGACAAGCCTATGCAGGTGTAGTATAGCTTTTAAAAACCCAGTTTGAACCCCAGGCAAGTATTAATTAATACCTATCTACTGTTTCTCTTTAAAATAATATCATAATTACTTCGGGAAAAACACGTTGGTCTTTTATTGTAAAAATATTATAACTGAGACCAACTATCATTCGAACAGTGTGAAACTACAGTTGATTTCTGTACCCTGCAAGATACTGAAAATGAGGATACATATAGACTAACCAAGGAGTGGTATTCGAACTGAAAAAAAGGCCACATACCGAAGAGTAAAATAAATTATAGAAAAATGGCTTAAGGTATACATATGGCAGATAGGTTTTGACATTCAGATATAAATATGGCACAGAGAGCAAATAGAGTTGGACATTCAGATATAAATAAAGCATAGAGAGTACATACAGTCGGATATTCAGATATAAATAGGGCAGAGGGAGTACATAGAGTCGGATATTCAGATATAAATAGGGCACAGAGAGTACATAGAGTCGGATATTCATATATAAATAGGATACATAGAGTATATAGAGTCGGATATTCAGATATATATAGGATACATAGAGTTGGATATTCAGATATACAGAGGGCACAGAGAGTACATTGAGTCGGACATTCAGATATAAATAATGCACAGAGAGTACATGGAGTCGGACATTCAGCTATAAACATGACAAAGAAAGCACATAGAGTCGAACATCCAGGTATAAATATGTCACATAGAGTAGGCATGTATATATAAATATGGCGCACAGAGCACATAGAGTTGGATAGTCAGATATAAATAGGACACAGAGAATAAATACAGTCGGTAATGCAGGTATTAATACAGCACAGAGAGTACATGGATTCTGATATTCAGATTGAGAACTTGTCAGTGCAGACTCGGATACCATCTGTTCACCAAATCACAAATCAAATAGACAGACATATACTCGTGTAGCAGGACAGACAATCAGTAGAGCATGCTCTCCATGAGTGTCGATTTTGTGAGAAGAGCAGAGGGACCGTATAGTTCTGTCCTGTTCGGTTGAGGTATAGCCTGTATGTTTTTGAGAGAAAGGGGAGATAGGTGGACACGTTTACGAAAGAAATAGATGCGCTCACTGGAGTTCGCTCAAAAATGAGGAATAGGAAGAAAAAGAAAAGAAGGAATAAGAAAAAGACGATACTGCCTTGAAGGGATCTAGTGTTAGAGACTTCGTTCTACTAGGCTTCCTGTCTTTCTAATATGTAATGGCCAGCTCCGTCCTTGCCGCCTTGTCTTACTGCAAGTCAAGTAACCATTTACAGCATGATACGCTGAAGACTATCGAAACCAAGATTCGGACCTGGTCATAAGCTATTGAAGGCAAGCACGCTAACCCCTCTGCTCGCTATGTCCTTTATTTAGTTATATAGTCGATCAACCAAAAAAAGAACATTTATCATTGTTATGTAGTTTTAGAATATCCCAAAAACCATTTATCAGCTTGTGATATAGTTTAAGATCTTCCCAAAAACCATTTATCAGCTTGTGATATAGTTTAAGATCTTCCCAAAAACCATTTATCATCTTGTGATATAGTTTAAGATCTTACCGTAAAACCATTTATCAGCTTGTGATATAGTTTAAGATCTTACCGTAAAACCATTTATCAGCTTGTGATATAGTTTAAGATCTTCCCAAAAACATTTATCAGCTTGTGATATAGTTTAAGATCTTCCCAAAAACATTTATCAGCTTGTGATATAGTTTAAGATCTTCCCAAAAACCATTTATCAGCTTGTGATATAGTTTAAGATCTTACCGTAAAACCATTTATCAGTTTGTGATATAGTTTAAGATCTTCCCAAAAACATTTATCAGCTTGTGATATAGTTTAAGATCTTCCCAAAAACCATTTATCAGCTTGTGATATAGTTTAAGATCTTACCGTAAAACCATTTATCAGTTTGTGATATAGTTTAAGATCTTCCCAAAAACATTTATCAGCTTGTGATATAGTTTAAGATCTTCCCAAAAACCATTTATCAGCTTGTGATATAGTTTAAGATCTTACCGTAAAACCATTTCTCAGCTTGTGATTTAGTTTAAGATCTTCCCAAAAACATTTATCAGCTTGTGATATAGTTTAAGATCTTCCCAAAAACATTTATCAGCTTGTGATATAGTTTAAGATCTTACCGTAAAACCATTTATCAGTTTGTGATATAGTTTAAGATCTTCCCAAAAACATTTATCAGCTTGTGATATAGTTTAAGATCTTCCCAAAAACCATTTATCAGCTTGTGGTATAGTTTAAGATCTTACCGTAAAACCATTTATCAGTTTGTGATATAGTTTAAGATATTCCTCAAGAACAAGTGTAAGTTTGTGATAGTGTAAATGAACTACTCAAAGAACATGTGTCAGCACTGATGGGGAAGTGAAACAGGCTGTTCCAGTTTGGTGCAGACATACTGACAAATCTTTCTACGCTCAAGCTTGTCGATGATTACTTATAACGATGGGTTAAGTGCATAAATGTAGAGGGAGATTATGTCGACAAATAAATGTTTTTTTGACTACTTGAAAAAAAATGTACTTACAAAAAAAGTGCCGGTTTGACTTTAGCGCCCAAGCGTGTGTATTTATATATATATATATATATATATATATATATATATATTATGTGTGTGTGTATGTGTATATCTGTGTGTGAGTACTCTATGGTTGTCTGTGATAATCTTTATATTTCATATACTTGACTGCAATGTAATTTCTATATTTGTGCACCATTCAGATCTGGCAAAAGATGGCGCCATAACTGGCTGCGAGTCTACGTTTCTCTACTGTTTTGGATCATTATGGATGCCGCCAGACCACGGATTTGCCTAGAATTCACACTAGTCGACGACTTACACTTGTGTTCACGGAAACGTGGTGTTGTTTTCCGTCTGGACTTGTTATTTCGTTCTTTTTTTGTGATTTCTTCCATCCGTTTATCCTGGTCTGGACGCCGGCTGAATGACACTACGCTTATACCTGTATCGTATTTCACGGGTTAGTTCTGCCGGTTCACCTTCACGAATTTGGCGTGTGGGAATTTTAGATGCTACTATGATGAACTGAATACAGCTGGGGAGAGATGCCAGACTTACTCACACGCTGAGTGTTGTCCATACGACCTCTTGTGGTTATCAAAAAGGCACGACAAACTGCGTTAGATGCCTTCCCACCTTTCTACCCTGCGGGTTACATGTTTCTCGGAAAGGCTTCGGTGGTAACCCTGAGGCAAAATCTGCATCCTATGCTATCTCCAGTCGTCTCGACGAATGTCTTGCCACTGGCAAAAGGTAGCTTAGGCTCTGTGAGTAAGGTTGACAAAAGGCTCAGTTTCTTCCTCACTTTAATCCAAATCACCGCGCAACTCACCCATTTCAGCGGACACAGCATTTGATACGACTGTCCACACGGCTTAACAAAAAGAGTGGTCTTCATCACTTGTGAAGGACAACTAACCATAACATTGACTATGGTTTTCCATTTCTTTGCCACAACTACATACGATTTGGCACATATATGTTCATTTGTCAAAAGTATATATTCTTGGGGAATATAATTTTTAACGTTAGAGGTTATTGTACGATAGTTACATTTACGGAGTTGCGTTCATTGGCATATTAGTTGCCAGATAAGAACTGAATTTTTTATTTTCAAAGTATTAGAGCACAAATATTCGTAATTCTAGATGTGTATAATTTGAAAACAGGTCGTATTCTAATGAATATTACCGTTGTGTAAAAAATACATTTGTTGCATTATGGAAGAAATATTTGCCATTTCTCAGGTGCTTGTTTATCATTTAGCAATGGTTTATGGTACCAATTTGGCAATTCTTTGCAGACGTCAGAAATAAACATGCCATATTGGCATATCAGTTCCCAAATTAGAACTGAATTTCCAATTTCGAATGTATTATAATAAGGATGAACAATTAAATATAGAACTGGATGTGCTAAACAATAACACAGCTTCCATAGTATTTTCTTTCCCAAAACATTGATGCAATAGAGGACAGTCAATTCCAAAAACCACTTAATAACACGAGCATTTGAAATTATATTGAAGATAATTAAGAAGAGAATCGATGACAAGATGTAGGAGGTTCTGAAAGAGGACCAGCTTAGATTGCACAAGTCCAGATGTGCACGGGATGACATTGCGGCTTCTCGCAGAAAGAATGATCGATCAAGGATGATCCCTATTTATCTGCTTTATTGAATACAAAAAAGCTTTCGATCGAGTCCCCAGGATCAAACATTTCCAAATGTTGCTACAAATAGGTATCGAGAGACCAATCATTAGGTTAATCCAGAACCTGTATCAAATTCAAGAGGTGATTATTTCAATTATAGAAGGACTAACAGATCCAGTTACAGTAATACAGGGAATGCGACAGGGCTGCTTACTTCCATCAATTGCTAATCTCAACAAAAATATCAGACTTGAGGTGAAGAATAATCGCCGCTTATATTGCACTGTATGAGGCTGAAACATGGACTCTAGCAAAGAATGAGGAAACAAGTTTGGAAGCGTTTGAAATATAGTGCTACCACAGAATGGAATGAGTGAGTTGGACAGAAAGAATACACAATGGCACTGTCCACACTCAGATATGGGCACAGAAACACATTTTGAAAATGTTTAAATAAACGAAGATTGAGTTGGCTGGGAAACAATATGAGACATGAACTCTTCTATAAAATATACTAGGGGGCAAGATTCAGGAATTAAGATGAAGGTGTCAACCAAATCTCACCTTGACACCTCACCTTGACATCTCAAGTATGCATAGATATTAATGTACGAACCTATTCTGAAATAAAGAGAGATGCAGAGGAAAGACATACTCAGACAACCTCACAACCAAAAGTCTCAGGATCAATCAAACCAGATATGCGATGGGCTGAAATCCCCGGGGAAAGAGACGAATGAGAAGGCAACAATACAGCCAAGCCATTTGGTACGAAGATTGTTACCAGTAAACCTTGGTATTAGTCAAACATACTTAAAAGATAAATATTAGCATAGCGAGACCATTCAACAGGTTCATGTGTTTTCATAATTGGGACAAACAATTACAGACGTCTGCTGTGAAGTAGATTTTTTTTTTTTAAACATCATAGACAATTTTGAGTTAAGTAAGTAAATGATATATCTAAATTGTACAAGTGTTTCTATTTAATAATCAGGGTCAATTTAAGACCTTTATATTCCCTAGGCGCTAACATGATTATAGTGTCACCCACATGTGCTAAAAAGAAGAAAAAAAACAATATACGAAACTATATCATGATTATAGTGTCAGTCTACTGTATGTCGAGGCAAAACAACAATATACGAAACTATATAATGATTATAGTACCAACACATTTATTTCGAAGTAGAACAACAATATACTAAACTATATCATGATTACAATTCAAAGTGATGCAGAAAATACATGTCTGTTGTTAGTAAATTAATTGCATTTTTTCAATATTTTCTGACTGCAAACTTCTGCATGACTTCATCCAGGCTGACTCAGCAAATAATATTTACCAACAACAATTCGTCCAGTAAGCAACACGTAAGTAAATTGTTAATAACATTATTGATAACTGAAATTAATTTGTCACAGCACGCCCGTGAAAGACAAACAAGAACAGAACATCTGCATCGAGACAAATAGGTGGAGCATTGTCAATAAATGCTGAACAGAAATCTGTTAGTATCCTAGACTGACAATGAACGAGCAAAGGAACCCCCTTAGTGTAAATTTAAATTCACTATGAGAACAATATATTATGCAAAACTCTAAACTACTACCAAATGAGAAACCTAGATGATCAAATAGAATCCTCCATTCGAAAGCCATGAAAGTGGTCATGTCAGCCACCCCAGAAATGCTATACCATCTCTTTACCAAGATATAGAAACAACAATGCAATAATAAAATGTGGAAATTGGGTAACGTAATCAAATTGCCAAATAAATGCAATCTGTCATCACACAGTTGCTGACAAGAAATAACTTCCCTGGCAGTGGATGTAAAAGTTCATGCTTGACTAGCTAAAAGATGTTGTAGATGGAAAAATGAAAGAAGAACAGGCAGGATTCCAACCGGCAACATATGGAGTGACAGACATCTAAATAAACGAATGTTAAAGGTTTTTAGTCATTTATGTTCGAAGTGACACAAAACGCATGTACCTTGAAAGTAAAATTAACTTTATTTCTGCAATGTCTTCTGACTGCAAGATTTTGAATGGCTTCATCTAGGGTGAGTCTGCAAAAAAAAAAGCCCATTATGGCGTTTTATGTGGCCAAAATATTTTAACTTTCTGGACAACTAACCAATTTTCCTCAATTTCCAGTTCTCTTATGATATCTTCATTTTTCTTTTTGCTACCCTTGTTATTTCTTTTGTAGAATTTTACTTCAAAAGCCGCAATCTTTTTCTTAAGTGTTTGTGTCGTGGTCTACGTTTCACATCCGTGTGTTGTCACCTGGAAGAACAAAATACGCAGGATATATATATTCTAGTTCACGAACCGATCAAGAAAAGAGTGGATAGATAAGTGTTCGAGTCCCACACATTGCACGCGTCCACTAGTCTCAAAAGATCTCTTTCTTCTTTGCGTTCAGGATCTTTTGGTCTATATCTGCAGGCCAGTCGCCATGTATGTAGTCTTCACTAGGTCGGAGCGACTGCCCAACAGTTTTTGTATGAGCTCCGCACCCTCTGGCCAGGTTCGGTTTCTCATTTCTCTACAGATTGGGCATTTCTTTAGAATGTGTTCAGGGCTCTGACCTCCTGTTCCACAGGAGCACTTATCGGTGTGTGAGATCTTCAGGCGAAATAGATGTTCTAGTAGACTGCAGTGTCCAGTTCTTAGGCATAATACGGTAGTGTGTTGATTTCTTTTGAATTGGCCAATAGGGTCTGGTGTATTGCTTATGTTTCTGTCTTCTCTCCATTGACGTCTGCATCTACAAGTGACAGACGCTAGTCGGTGGGTGCCATGCACGCCATTTTCATGTAAAAGAACTATTAACAGTTGCCAACCGAAGAGAGAAAGTTGTCAGCCGCTGTTCCGCCAAAACAATTCTTAATTTCTTCTCAATTTGGCCTGCATAAAGGTCAAATGGAGGTGGCCTTCCTTCCATCATGCAGAAACACAACAGTTCAATGACCAGATGTCGGCATGCTCAATTGTCAGTATGGACTAACGAATGTGCACAGTTCCATAGGTAGAAGAGGATCGACAAACACAAGATTTATACGTGCATGCGCGTGCGCCAGAGTTGACTCAAACATATGTAGAAACATACACGAGCATGCATTTATATGCTCATAAACGCGCGCTCACACACACACGCATGAGCACACATGTTCACAAATACGCACAAACACCTCACAGAAACATGCGACAGCATAAAAGTACACCAACTAATACCACACAGACAGACACACACACACACATCCCGTACATCCACGAACACACTCGCACCACACACGAACAACGGCTCACAATCTTCATACTGACTTCCTGTCCGTGCCAACCACTACACCTCTCACTACTCCCGCCCCACGGGTATCTCCTGGCGTGGATACTGACTAAAAGATCCTGAGCTCTGTTGATTTCGTGTCCTGATGGCACGTGCGCCTGCCAGACAGCTTCCGGTACTGCTCCTGGAGGTGTCTTCATGGGTGGAGATTTAACGTTATAAATATTGTCATTCATTCAGTATACAGATGACACCGATACCACATGTTCTGTTCTGTAAGTATGCCTGGCTATTAGGAATACATAATGTACGAGACGTATGCAATATGTGTGTGTTTATATGTATACACACACACACACACACTTGATTGCTGGATTATTAGCTGACGAGTACGTTGGTCTTAATTCACCGCAAACAGTTCCACGGCGTTTCGATCGTACATAACAGGACTTTCCATTTCGGGTATTGGGGAGGACAGGTCGATCTAATTTTATTTTAAATTTTAAAAAGTAAACACTTTTAAAGATAGAAGTGTTGAAAAAATGGATATATTCACTTTTGCAAATGGTTAGGATTAGATTTAGGGTTATGATTAGGTTTAGGATTGGGTTCAGGATTAGGGTTAGGATTAGGTTTATGGCTATGGTTAGGTTTAGGGTTAGGATTAGGATCAGATAACATAGTTGTTATTAGATCGTCTGACAGCCTGGATAATAAATACCATGCTCCTGTAGAAACTGGATGCGACCCTCCCTATCATGGACCAACGTTGGTTGTTTCAAGAAATTCATTGCTAAAACGGCAGGAATAAGTGGATGCAAGGGCGAAAATTCTCGTTTAGTTATGCAGAATGTTTGAATCCCCTTAATAGTTAGAAAGTGGACTATTATGTGACGTGACTACCTCAAATCCATCTGAGCTGCATTCCCAAAGAGGGTTTCCTGGAATTCTTCCAACAATGACGGGACCGCTGGAAGAAGTGTGTGGAGTCTCAGTGAGAGTACTTTGAAGGGGGAATTATGGTTTCAAACGTCCAGGTCAGTAATTATAGTTTGCCCTGCCCATAAATCGGATATTGTTTGAACAAACCTCTTGTGTGTGTGTATATATATATATAACTAAAAGTATGTGGTCATAATTGTTCCTTATCAAATTCTAAACCGATACATCGATCTTAACTAAACCGCTGATCATCATGATATAACAGCGATCATTTTAAAACGAAAACTAACAAAGCTTTAGGATGCAATCGCTAAGAATCATATTAATAGAGAAACTCGCTGTTGGGTGGGCTCAACTGTTGCAAGAAAGGCCTTTCACGTGCATACATCTTAAAATGGTTTAAGGACAAGATCCGTTCAACACAAATCGATAACTTTATATCGGAGGGGCTTCAAAATCCAGAGCGAGATACTATACTCTATGACATAATCACTAAGAATAGGATCAATGAAACATGTGGACAGCTCAACATTCATGAAATAATCACAGCAAATATGAATCGTGAACCTCTCAGTATTAATGGGATAGCCACCGAAATATGGTTCATGGACCGTGTGGGCCACGTAAACCTAATTGACAGTGCGTGAAGGAAAGAACATGTATACACTAGCACCCTCGGGGACTGTGGCAGGAGACCATGGCTAGCCTCTTTATGGAAGATGAAAGCCAGGAACTCAGGGGTATACCACGACTATCAAACTAAAAATGAACCAAAGGGACAGACAAATCGAGGTGCACAACAGGTAGGTAGTGTCTGATACATCCCTGATATCAAGATGTTTCAAGCACACATCAACATTGAATACTGCACTCAACGAAGTCGATGAAGTGCATTTGCGTTTCAGCTTGAGAATGAAAATAGGACAACAAATGAGAGAACGATTTCAGATGAGAAGGTATATCAGCATTAACGAAGCAGTTTGGCGTCTTCAAAATGCTTCAATTCATTGACATTATGTATTTGTTGTCCATTTCGGAGTTAATCTCCAAAATTGTCAAAGAGCTTATTGAACTACTGATAACTTCCCGGAAGGAGCTGCCCAACCACCGAACACAACATACATTGACAGTCTTTTATTCTGTTATGTCAACACCTAAATATTATGCCTGGAATAAATCGTGATACGTCTTTTGCATGACGTTTGTATTAAGCATTAGTATAATCTAGATTGGAGTACTGTGTACAGGTGTAGAGTCCTTATCGTAGAGGAGTTATAAACAAGCTGGAAAGAATACAAAGAAGAGCGACAAAACTGATAGTGGGATTCCAGAAATTCAGTTGCGAGGATAAACTCAGAAAAACAAGCCTACAGTGTCTAGAAATTAGAAGCATTCGAGGTGACAATACAGGTTTATAAGATAATCATAGGTAAGGTAAAATTAGAATATAACAAGTTTTTTTTTCAAAATACAACCACTAACGAAAACAAGAGGGCACATATACAGATTAACTAAAGAAAGGTCCAGGTTGGATATTAAGAAATATTTTCTTAGTCAGAGATTGGTGAATGCTTGGAATGCATTACCCCAGGAGGTGGTGGAGGCAGAGACAGCTAATGCATTTAAGAATATAGTGGATGTGCATAGCTTTTAAAGCAGGATAATGCAAATGTAACTGGTTGTCTACAAACTCTGATGAGTCTTCTAAACCAATATATAAACGTAAAGTTAAGTTAAGAGAAAACAAGGCGTCGAAGTTCCAGGATACGATGTGAGTAAAAGTAATGCCTTAGGACGTGTGTATACAGTTTATCCAAACAACGGTGAATGATATTTCTAGCAGTTCGAGAGACGAGTTCTTCCACACATCTGAAAACCATCAAAGTAGTACTACGTCAAACATACAGAGAAGTGTGTGAAAATATGGTTTACTTGGAAATGATGGGACATAACATAGTTGGAAGCATCTCTGACATGCTTCCTCCACTACGAGGTTTTGTCGCTGTAATCATTGGCGATCTGTGTGCTATCTAATCCGCCCAGTCTTCGCACAAATATACACAGAGCCTAAGTGAAGATATTCTTAGAGAACACGACAGAGCTAAAACCACCTGACCTCTGCCACCCCCCTCGCCCATCCCCGTGCCCATACCCTCCCCCCACTGGATTTACATGATTTGTCCTGACGTGTTTAATGAGTTCCTTGTGATGAGTGAGAAAAAAAATGGATAACCATTAGCGGTTACATTTTTTTTAACTTGGTCTACCAGCACCACATGCAATGGTACTGACGTACCTGGTGTGGACATTTTGAGAGAGGAAAACTATAACATTAACCAGCAGCAAAGATATTTTGGGAAACCAATTTGCCTCTCTAAGTTGATGACCAAAGATTGGCATATGATGGACGTGATCACATGTGTGCTTCTTCTCTCTGATACACCAAGAGAGACAATAACAAATATGTCATTAGTTACTCGCCATAATTCGGACATAAAATAGAAATAACTCTTGCAGCTGCATCATCAGAAATTCTATCCACCCTATTGGATGGAGGCCCAACAGTACATGCCGAAACAATAGTTCAGCTGCATTGTCCATGTACTTGATCATCTATGGTGTTATTTCATCATGTCCAGCTGCCTTGTCAACCTTTATTTTCTTCAGTGCTACCAACAGATTTCCATCAATTGTAATGTTTTCCCCGTCATTGATTTTCTCTCGTGTATTAGAACATGGGGTACCTTTCAGTTGGTCTTTCTCTGCACAGAGGAGCTCTGAGAAATAGTCTTTTCACCTGTCCATTATTTCCCTCGGAGCGGTAAGCAAAGCTCCGTATTTATTATTAGAAATTTAAGTGGACACAGTTTATCCTGTCTGATGTTCTTTAGGGTCCTGCAGAACAGCTTCTGGTTTCCTCTAGCATTCTTTTCAATTCTTTCTGAAAAGGTTCTCCCAGAATTTGTGTTTTGCTGTTTGCGTTGTTTTCTTGGTTTCCGTTCTGAGCGTTACAGCTGATCTCTATTGCTTTGTTTTTTCCTGCTGTATTCTTGACTTCTAAGTATTATTTGCATGCCGTTTTCTTTTCTCTTATTATCAGTTTGACCTTTTCTGACTGCCATGGTGTCTTCTTTATGTAGTTCTTGACTTTGACTATTTCACTTCCTTCTGCTGCAGCTGCCTTGAGGGTAGTCTTGAATTTTAAGCAACGAGCTTCTAGATCCTTAGGTGGTTCGTCAGCCCTTTCAACTGCTGTCGATATAACGCATTTCTTTTTCTAACTTGTGACTTTTTTAGCGTTTATACCTTCATTCTTGATTCTCCTTCTCTGGTGTTTGGTTTCTTACTTGATTGTGGTTGTTGTTTTGGTGGGGCTCCTCTTTCAAATAGTGTCTGTATTGTTCCAAGATAGCAGTCACTTCCAATTTCTTGTTCTCTCTAGACTCTGGCATTTCTCACATATTGAACTGCATCTTTCATCACGATGGCATTATCAATAATGGATTTCTTGTTGTCGGCTAACGTCGAGAGTATGATTGCTTCTGTGAGTACATTATTTGTGCTGACCAGGTTTTGCTCGTTGCATGATCATTTGCAACATCTTTAAAGTATCTCCCAATAACTCCATCCCATTTAGAATGATATTGTCGAGCTCTGGCATTGAAATCTCCGAGTATAATGTCGTCATGACAATCGTTTTCTATCTTTCAAGCTGTTCAAAGAATTGTTCAAAGAATTGTTCAAAGAATTGTTCAAAGAATTGTTCAAAGAATTGTTCAAAGAATTGTTCAAAGATTTTTTTTAAACTGGAGCGATGAAGCACAGAAGAAACCCGGAGCCATTGAATATCTCAGCCAATGTGCCACTATTCGAAGTAAACAAATTCAAGTACAGGTACAGAATGACAACAGAGTATACTGTGAGTCGAGGAAAACTTTAATTATATTTAACCTCTACCCTGTCCCCCCTCCCCACCTCCACCACCACCCTAAACGTCCCCTTACCGTTATCAAAGTAAACAATTAAAACAAATACATTGATCTTAAGATTGAGAATAACAATAAACTGCCCTCGAAGTCAAGAATTGATAAATTACTTTAGAAGTCAAATGTGATGCAAATAAAAGTAATACACGCATAAAGTTAATTAAAATTATTGAAGATCTGAGGTATTTGATTAGAAACATCTGCACATAAAGTTTTTGGGAAAATGTTCTTTCATTTTGGAGAAAATAATCTAATCCCTATCAAAGGCTATTTTGAATGTTACAAGCAATGTGAATTATATCTTCGGGGCCCAACCGATTGCTGTACTTTGTTTTCAGGTTCATAGTGGTAGCAAATCATCAATCAGAAAGTTGGGTTGTTGGAAGCGTCAGCTGCAGTTTGTTTTTTCGAGGTGTGACATTTTAAAGGTTTGATTTGTTTAAGTCTAAAAAGATCAGAGATCTGTTTGAACGAAGTTCAAGGAGTAACTGTATCAATC
This sequence comes from Ariolimax columbianus, assembly GCA_036924085.1. NCBI lineage: Eukaryota > Metazoa > Mollusca > Gastropoda > Stylommatophora > Arionidae > Ariolimax > Ariolimax columbianus. The sequence continues at coordinate 8,273,664 of JAVGWX010000001.1, read as the reverse complement.
CTGTAGGCGCTTTCATTACATCAGCAAATTAATCCATTCCTTCAGATACATCAGAAAATTGATCCAATTCTTCAGGCACATCAGCAAATTGATCCATTCCTTCAGACACATCAGAAAATTAATCCATTTCTTTAGCCTCATGAGAAAATTGGCCGAATCTGTCAAGGTTTTCAGATACATCAGCAAATTGATCCAATCCTTCAAACACATCAGCAAATTGATCCAATCCTTCAGGCGCATCAGCAAATATATCCAATCCTTCAGGCGCATCAGCAAATTGATCCAATCCTTCAGGCACATCAGCAAATTGATCCAATCCTTCAGGCGCATCAGCAAATTGATCCAATCCTTCAGGCGCATCAGCAAATTGATCCAATCCTTCAGGCACATCAGCAAATTGATCCAATCCTTCAGGCGCATCAGCAAATTGATCCAATCCTTCAGGCGCATCAGCAAATTGATTCAATCCTTCAGGCACATCAGCAAATTGACCCAATCCTTCAGGCGCATCAGCAAATTGACTTCCGACATTATTTTCGATCCACCTTATATTATGGGAATCAAGTTCTGGAAAGTAATCAGAGCACGTTTATTTGAGTTTGGTTTGATGCCTTGTAACTGACTTCTTTGAGTTTGGTTAGATGCCTTGTAACTGACTTCTTTGAGTTTGGTTAGATGCCTTGTAACTGACTTCTTTGAGTTTGGTTTGATGCCTTGTAACTGACTTCTTTGAGTTTGGTTAGATGCCTTGTAACTGACTTCTTTGAGTTTGGTTAGATGCCTTGTAACTGACTTCTTTGAGTTTGGTTAGATGCCTTGTAACTGACTTCTTTGAGTTTGGTTAGATGCCTTGTAACTGACTTCTTTGAGTTTGGTTAGATGCCTTGTAACTGTCTTCTTTGAGTTTGGTTTGATGCCTTGTAACTGACTTCTTGATGTCTCAAAGATTGAGATCTTCAGACTCCTTCAGAACCGTCCAGTGTTCGCAGGGCAGTTATCTTATATTGTTTCGTTTGTCATTTGACTTCAAATTCTGGTGAAGCATAATTGAGGAACGCTGGCATGAATTTTCCTTTGAAGTAATATCTCTATGAGACGATTAAGAGTTTTCATTAAACAGATATGAGGAACCAACCGAAACAAATAGCAATCAGCTTTTTTGTGTTACAACGACGATGGTGAGTGTACGTCACTCACAAAATGATTCAGAGAAGATAAATGGACAAATGTTGACAAGTCTTGCCCAGTAACTGGAATTATAACAAATAAGGCGTGAATGTTTTGGTAACGTATAAGTGGATTCTATCAGACGTTAAAAACCTGCCGAAAAGCTATGATTGTCTACCCATGAATACAATATTTCAAAATATGGTGGATACCAATTCCATAAAATGATCAGATTCGTTCTAAATCTACTGCGACAATGAACGTCAACCGACACTGTGTACTTTCATGTTGTCGTTGAAGATATATAAATGGATGCTGAATTCGAATCTCCTTGACACAATAATGTCTCAGAGCTCCTGCACAGAGAAATAAGGAAGCAATATGGCAACCATTTATCATTTGCGTTTGTTTTGTTTATGCAAATTCCAAAGGTGATATTATAGATCATTCAAGTGATTTTAGTTTCACATCGTTTGATCTATATAAGATCTCTGTTGTAGGTTTAATAATTCTAAATAGAACAAAAATGATTCCTGTCGTTTTCAAAAAATTGTCAAAATTCACTTCATCTAACATAGTATAAGAATTGCCTGTATTGATTAAATCCTTGATAAACCAACTACTTTTTCATTGGTATATGCATTTGGAGTAATTGACTGCTGTTCCCCAACCCCTGGATAGACCTCTTGAAATGAAATATAAAATATATACTACTGAAGCACTTGAACCTCTCTATAAATATCTTATCACGCCTACACTCTGAAACTGGTATCAAATACAGAAACAGATCATAAAATGTTACTTTACACAGCAGAGATAAAATACATGACATTAGATGACTTGGACAAATCCCCCGTTTCATAGAAAGAGTTGACATGAAACAAGAGGACATGTGGACTTCTGAAAAACAAGCCCATACCTCAAATACAGAGTGAGAAAATTAAATGGTGTAGACATCACGATAGAATGCTTCTAAATCAGATGCCACAGGGAACCGTCAAAAGTAGACAAATTACTTCCGGTCAGTATCTTATCTTATCCTTCATTTTCAACAATAGTGGCAACGTTGCTTGTTGTGGCATTGGGCCACACTGTTCACTCAAGACTTTAGCGAACGTTTTGGAACCGTTGGAATATGAGCCATTCTCATCAAGGCTTTGGGCCACACTGTTCACTCAAGACTTTAGCGAACGTTTTGGAACCGTTGGAATATGAGCCATTCTCATCAAGGCTTTGGGCCACACTGTTCACTCAAAACTTTAACGAACGTTTTGGAACCGTTGGAATATGAGCCATTCTCATTAAGGCTTTGGGCCACACTGTTCACTCAAGTCTACAGCGAACGTTTTGAAATGTTGGAATATGAGCCATTCTCATCAAGATCAAACAATCGCGCTGATATTACACATTCCCAGACATAAAAAGAGGAAATTCAATTAAATATTTTTGAACTATAGAGTGATGGATTGATATTTATTTCCACAAATATTGAAGGCAGGCCTGTCTGCTTGATTTGTAATGAATGTTTAACGAGTGAAAGTCTGTAACCTGCAAAGTTAAAAAGATATTTACATACAAGACATGCTTCCCATTTCAGTAAGCCTGCATAGTTTTTTTAAAGACGGAATTTTCGAGAAAAAAAAATCTCTTTCAACTCATGTACTGATCACAAAAACATACTTCAGAACATCTTTTGAAGTCCCTTACTTAATTGCAAATGGTAAGAAACCATATACCATTGACGAAGACCAGTAACAATTAAAATGAATGATAATATTCATGAGCAATAATATGCAAATAATATTCCATTGTCAAATAATACTATTCGTAGACGAATTTTAGAAATTAGCAACGATCAATTGATCAATGTCAGCAACTTATTGAATGAATTAAAGAAAGTTCGAAATGTTCAATTCAGCTAAATAAATCCACTATCATTGCAACCTTTACTTAGCCATTGACATAAGTCAGGTATTGCTATTTATTTCGGTCGTTAGCTGGGCGTACAACAGGTGAGAAAATTGTTTTTTGTGGGGGGGGGGGGGGGGGGGGCATATTTTAGAGAGGAGATGGACTAGATCGGAATATCTGTATTGGAGTACGTACCGACGGTGCAGTGAAACTAACTGAAAGAATATCTGGAGTTCAGGTTATATCTGTAAACAATAGACCTAGTACGTTCAGTCATTGAATAATTCATCGAGGGGCATTATTGGCTTAGAAAATGTCTGCAGATCTGAACGCTGTACTACTACACACTGCGGTTAAAGTTATCAATGTGATATAAAGTTGCGCACTTAAAAGTCGTCTATTTGCAAATGTATGTGATGAAATGGAATCGAATTTCAGCATGTTTACTGCATACAGCGTCAGAATGCCTGTCAAAGAGACAAACTTTGTGAAGACTATAAGTGTTAAAAAATGAAATGATACTATTTCTGTTTGAAAATAACTCAGAAAATGTCAATTTCTTTCACAATGAAAATTGGCTGTGCAACCTAAAAGCCAACCTGTCCTGGAATAAGAGATCCCATCTTACAATATAACTTACAATGTATCAAGAGATGGACTGAGCGGCACACACAGTCCAACCTAGTATTCTCAAGATACAAGAATACCTTCTAACAGTTTTGGGCTAACTGACATCAGACACAAAATGTATCTGACTGGATGCCCTCTTTACAACACTACAATGTTATCCGTAGCGTCGCGGTTGAGAAGTGCATCCCATATTACATGTTAGATTAAGTTCGAGACGTGAAACAATGTTATGGGCTCGCCAGCGTTCTGTTGCTGTAAAATGAGGTCAACGTTTCTGGCAATATATGAGAGGCTCCGACAGCCGCATCCATTGAATACATAAGCTGAACATGGGAGTCACAAGCTATCACAGAGGCTCTTCATTTCTGCATTGTACAAAAAGAAGGGTTTACAAGAGCAATCAAAAGAAAGATCCAAAGTTAGTAAGCGTGGTCAAATGTTGAGTATTTCTTAGAATACATTAACAAATAAATGAAGTTCACATTTATTTTATACCAAGGCAACCACGACGTCACACGAGGTCCGTCGTTTGAGTCTGAACTGAATTTCATGATACGCTTGCATTTAACTTTACAATATCGTTTGCGGTGACTTCTATTTCTCCTATTTTATCCAACGTAGCTGGTAACATAGTGAGCTGCAACTGTGTACTAGCGCGACCTATTAATCTATTAAATTTTAACGGCTCCTCGAATCCAAAAACTAACAAAAATCGGCAATGCGCCAATTCACCAAGGCAACGCAAAAATAATTTAAAAGATGTCCTCCTAAACTCCTAAAAACGAAGATAAAAATGTCATTACTAACAGTCTGTACCGACAGAAGTTGGTTTTCTTTTATTTACTTTTTTAACGTTTTGTGTTTTTCTATATGTGTATGTTTTCCAAACAATTGAAACAGGATTTTTCAATCACTGTTCCGGCCAACGGTGTCTAGAAAAGAGAAGAATTCCAGGTGACAATGCAGGTTTAAAAGATATTCAAGGGAAAGGATATATTAGACTATAACAAATGTTTAGTACAGCCACGGACAAGAAAAACAGAGTACAGCCACGGACAAGAAAAACAGAGTACAGCCACGGACAAGAAAAACAGAGTACAGCCACGGACAAGAAAAACAGAGTACAGCTACAAATTAACGAAAGAAATATTCAGGTTAAATACCAGGAAATTCTGTATTAGTCAGAGAGTGATGAACGCTTGGACTGCATCGTCAAGTGAATTAGTGGAGGGATGGTCAATTAATGCATTCAAGAATAGATTGGGTGTGGACAGTTATGTTAAGATCAAGTGAGTTTAATTGGAACTGTTTCCATACAGACTTTGCAGAGTCTTCCAAACAAGTATAAAGACGTTAAAGTTACGCTAAGTTAGACTAGGATGCTGCGGATGGTCGCAAGTGGTTCAACTAGTGATTGTTATATCAGGTGTGTTTGATCCCCATATTGTTTTGTACATTTGTGCCCCATTCGATGATAACGATCCCTACGGAAGGTGAGCACTCACTCACAGCCTAGTGTAGATACAGTCCTTCTCACTCACGGAGAGATCCTTTTGGAAACGTTACATTTCACGGCTGTCTAAATTACGACACTTGCATGTGTCAACTATCAATGCAACTATAATAACGTATATGGTCGAGTCCAGGTTTCACTGAGTAATTATTTATCTAGAATATTATAACATGCATCAACATCATAACACGACCACACACAGTAAATAACACAGCAAACACTCTCCAACAACCGGTCTCATATTTAATAACAAAAATAAACATACACAATAGAATTTTAATAAAGAACAAAATAAATCTGAACTAAATTATAATTTATAATTTATATTAATATAAATATTAACTACAGCGGAAGTTTTAAGCAATAGCTTTTGTTAACTCTTCCAGCTCGGTCAACCCAGTTCTAGCCGCTACACTCCCCTCCCCTTATCTGCACACTCAACACACTCTCACAAACTCGTCTTCACGATCGTATTCTGTACTCTGCCGTTCTGTGCACCCACTCACACTCAGATCCCTTCAGACAGGTGATCTGTACATTCACAAATACTTCCAATTCACATTTACTATCAGATCAATTATCATCTGGCGATCTGTGCATTCACAAATACTTCGATCAAGTCTTTCTAGTCAGAATCACGTACTCACTTATGGTCACACACTCATTCGATCTGTGCATACACATACTTCAGAACACATATCGTTCACTCGGTGTCCTGCATGCATCACACATATTCTAGAACACATATCGTTTACTCTGTGTCCTGCCCATATTACAGACATTCAGAACTCTTTTAGTCACAGGGTGTCCAGCACACACACTTATAGAGCGACTGGTCATGACTTAAACGCGTGTGCTGGTTCAGTCACCCAGCAACACATGCTATCACTAACAATCTCCTAATAAGCCTCCTAGCTAGTAGCAACCTCTCAATCGTTCTAGGAGTCAGCTTGTTAGCTTGTCCATGCAACTCATTCTCTCTCACTTCAGGCCCGTGTCTCAGTCTCTCCCTAGGCCATCCTGCTAAGTTCATCTATGCCGAGTAATATAAAGTCTCACACAACTTCATGGCTGTACAATGATTTCTGTTGGTTGCCTGACTTAGCCTTCACCCTAGTTTGGATCTACCTCCAACTATTTGTTATTGGGCGAATCACTCAGAATTTATGTCACTCTAAATGTCGCAGCAGCAAAACGTGACGACCTCTGACTGCCACCAACCACCCACTACCTAAATCGGAACGCCAGAGTGGTCAGCTTCTAACCCCCACCTGAACCAGACACATTCTTCGCCTAACCACTCGTTTTCTTTGTCGACTTAGTGTCGAGATTGGGATTGACCTTGGCACACATTCAGGTAACCTTTGTTCTCAAAGTCGACGGCCCCATCACTCATGCCCTTAACGCCCATGCTCCAGCTGGAACTGTTACACGTATTCGGGAAACAAAGATGGATATGCAGTTGATTTCAGGGCAAGATTCTGTGAAAGGATCACTCTCAGCAGTGATTTGTTGTGTTTTGTACAGTGAATTTGTTTTGTATATCTGTGTGGGGCATGGATTGATTATAAACCTTCACGTAATTTGAGTTTCGTTATTTAGGCCACGGTAGTATGTGACATTTCAAGTGGTTTACCGAGTTAGTCAGACGGCCTATCTAAAGTAGGCCATGACTCACTCTACATCCACACATCTTGTGGGAAATGGTCCAGATGTTTACACGTCCCAGTCCTACCCAGCTTTAAATTGGTAACCGACTTACATTTAGTGAAGAGAGGACGGCGATGAATGGAACAAGTCTACCTATCTCAGAATACTTAGTACAGCCTATAATGTCAGCGCTATCTATCTACCTGCCCTTGGCTTTGCATAGAGCACAGGTCCACCGCGACAGCTGCCCTGTATAACAGAGCTATGTGTGTTATGTCCGTCATGGTTACTATAGCAATGAGTTTACATGATGAGGTTGCTAGCCCCATTGTAAACACCCCAACGCCCCACCTTAGATAGCATTCTGCAACACATGGATAGAAGGTTGCAATGGCTTTCTCTCTCCTTTGCTTCCCGGGATAGATTCACATTGGAAACGTAACTGCCAAATTGATAACCCTTTTCACATTATGTTCATCATAATCATCATCAGTCCCGTAACCTAGAAGGTCGTTGAGGCACCGTTATTGCAGTTTGTCGAACCAGTTCCCGCCATACGTCTTGATTTTTTGCCAGTTTCAGATATAGACCTTTCCGTCCACTCTTTTATATTGTCCTCCAATCTCTTGTTTGGTCTCCCTCTCCCACGCTTCCCAGGCACAGTGCCTTGCAGAACGGTCTTGGTCAGCCCCACCGATCGTGATAAATGTCCATACCATGTCTATTTTCGTGTTTTCACTATAGTCAATAGTTTTTGTATATTTACCCAACTCCTTCCTAACAATTTCAAGAACACTTTCGTTTGTAACACGACCCAAATATGAAATGCCAAGAATTCTTCGCAAGCATCTCATTTCCATTGCGCAAATTTTACGTTCTAGGGCAGCGGTCAGAGTCCAAGTCTCACACGCGTAGAGGTATACCGAGGTGACCATTGCATACATTAAAGTCAGCTTAGAATTAAGGCTAATGTTCTTGTTTTTCCAGATTATTCGCAGTCTGGTCAGGGCAACCATCGCCATCGCTGTTCTTGACTGGATCTCCGCTCTAGACCCATTCGCATTTATTTCTGCTGCCAGATATTTTAACCACTTAACACTTTCCAGAGGTTCACCTTTGACCCTAATCGAGTTTTAAATACCCCCTGGGGAGTTGACCATGATCTTACTCTTCTCTGCACTGATTGCCATCCCACATTTATGGGCAGCATTGTCCAGGTTTGTGACTAGCCTTGCAAGTTCAGGCTCTGTTCCAGCCAGACCGGTCATATCGTCGGCAAAACCGGAGGTTGGTGAGTATGCGTCTACCTATACTGACCGTCGCTACGAGTTCACTCAATGCTTCTAACATAATGCGTTTTTGAAGAACATTGAAAAGTGTCGGATAAAGGAGACAACCCTGACGCACGCCGATTGACGTACGGAGCCACTCACTGTAGTCCCGTTGAGGTTACCACATTACGTTGCCTAATTATTTATACAGTTATTTAGTCAATATTGAAGTGCACAGGGAATACCAGAGGGACATACCATCTCCGGCAGCTAAAGCTGCCTTCAATACTGCTCACAAAGCTGTCCAGACCAGGCTTAGAGAGATGCAAGACTTCTAGCTCAGCAAAAGAGCTGACGAAATTGAGATGTTCACCGAGCGTCGTGACACCAAACGGTTTTACGAGGCACTGAAAGCTCTCTACGGCCCGCAGCCCTCTAGTAATACTCCAGTTCGCAGTGCGGATGGGGCACTGCTAATAGATAAGGTTCAGATTCTAGACAGATGGGCAGACCACTTTTTTTCAAAATAATAAACCACCCATCGTCCATAAATGAGGAGGCCATCCGGCGAATGCCGCAGGTGGAACTGAATCTGGCGTTGGATGAAGTCATCACTGAGGAGGAAGTCGACAGGGCAATCAGTTCACTATCTATAGGAAAAGCTCCAGGAGCGGATGCAATACCAGCAGAGGTATATAAGACAGCTGGCCCATCCCTCACCAGAAGAATCACTGAGCTCTTCTGCCACATGTGGGCTGAAGGAAAAAATCCGCAGGAGCTAAAGGATCGTTCACCTGTACAAAAGAAAAGGCAGGAATGCGACAATCATCTCCGCAGCAGGCAAGATCTTAGCACGCTTACTGCTAAACAGGCTCAACAAACACCTTGAACAAAGCCACCGCCTCCCAGAAAGCCAATGTGGATACAGAGCCGGAAGAGGAACAGTGGACATGATTTTTGCCGCTCGCCAAATACAAGAGAAGTGTCGAGAACAAAATCAGCCTTGTACACAGGATTTATTGATTTGACAAAGGCATTTGATACAGTAAACAGAGGAGTGCTGAAGATGATAAAGTCCAAGTTTGGCTGCCCCAACAAGTTCATAACCATGGTTAAACAGCTACACGAAGGCATGTGTGCTCGTGTACTGGACAGCGGTGCAATCTCTAAAACGTTTCTTGTATCAAACGGAGTAAAACAAGGATGTGTACTCTCCCTGACTTTGTTCAGCATGATATTCACGGCCACGATGACAGACGCCTTCAGATCACTAGAGCTTGGAATACCCATAAAGTACCGCACATATGGCAAGTTACTCAATCCCAGTAAAATGAAGGCCAAAACCAAAGTGGCTGGCGACATAATCAGGGAACTTGTATTTGCTGACGACTGCGCTCTAAACAACAACTCAGAACTGAACATGCAGGTTGGAATGGACCGGTGCTCTGCCGCATGCGAAAATTTTGGCCTGACCATAAATGCCAAAAAAAACAGAGGTCCTGTACCTTCTTCTTCTTCTTCTTCTGCGTACGCAGTCAGACAGTAACCATTATTTTTTCGAAAAAAGCGGCGGTCATCCTGAGGCTCTCGCCACTGCCGTAGAGCTTGTCTTGCAGTTCCACTGGTAATGGCCACATCTGCTCTCTCTGATCCTCGTATGTCGGGCAGTTCTGCAGCAGATGTTCAGCGGTCATTTTACCAGTACCGCACGGGCATTCGTCGGTACACCCTATCTTCAATTTGTTGAATAGGTGGTACCTCAGTCTGTTGTGGCCAGTGCGAAATCTGAAGACAACGACCTGCTCTCTTCGGTTCAACTGGTAATAGGCATCGTTTTTGTTGTAACCAGTATGTTTGGTTTCCCATTTGTTCATGTATCTGGCTTTGATAAGCCATTTTGACTCTTCGTACGTCATACTGGTATGTTTGTGGTAGTCTTGCACCTTCTTTTGCCAGTCTGTCTGCCTCCTCGTTGCCTTGGATGTTGTCCTGTACCAACCAGCATCAGGCATGCCGTACACAAAACCAGAGACTACAGTCAGCGGGCAGACGTTGAATACCATAGACAAATTCACATATCTAGGCAGTACGCCCTCGAGATCTGTCAGCCTAGACGATGAGGTGGCAAGCAGAATAGCAAAGGCCAGCACATCCTTTTGTAGTATGCGCTCGATGGTCTGGGCACGTCGTGGCATCAGCGTCAAGACCAAACTCAAAGACTACCGTGCAACCATCATCCAACCCTACTATACGCATGCGAAAGCTGGACTGTATACTCTGGACATGCAAAGAGTTTAAACCACTTCCACACAGGTTGCCTGAGGCGAATATTCCACATCTGATGGCAAGATCGTGTCACTGACATCGAGGTTCTCTCGAGGGCTAACATGCCCAGCATCCATGCACTGCTAGAAAAAGTACGACTACGATGGGCCGGACACCTCGTCCGTATGTCAGACGAGCAGCTCCCAAAGGAGCTTCTCTACGGCGAGCTGAGAGAGGGATGGCGCGAGAGAGGGCACCCAAAGAAACGTTTTAAAGATGGTCTGAAGGACTCACTGAAAAGTTGTCAGATAGACATCGACAATTGGGAATGTCTTGCGCAAAACAGATCTGACTGGAGAAGCGCAGTCAAATAGGGTGTAGCTACCGACGAAGACGACCGTGTTGTGAAAGCCCAGAGCAGACGCGATACCATGAAATCCCGAACAATAGGAACACCATCACCTTCTACAAACCTCGTATGCCCGAAATGTATGAGAACACTAAAGAAAAGGAAGTCTCCCGGAAAAGACGGGATAACAAACGAAATGCTGATGGGGCTGGGCCAAACAGCGAAGAAGAAACTACTATCAGTCCTGAACCAAAGCTGGAAAAGGGGTATTGTACCCCAGGCATGGAAAGATGCAATACTGGTACCAGTACCAAAAACAGGAAAGGACAAAACAGATCCGAATGGATACAGGCCCATAAGCCTACTGAGCTGTGTCGGAAAGCTGATGGAACGGATGATAAACACCAGACTGATGTGGCATCTGGAAGAAAAACGAATACTAATTCCACAGTAAGCCGGCTTTAGACAGCACAGATCCACTGAGGACCAGGTCATCCTCATAGCCCAGGAGATAGAAGATGCCTACCAGGCACAGAAACACACAGTAGCTGTTTGGGTGGATCTGGAAAAGGCATTTGACAAAGTCTGGAAGGATGGACTTAGAGTCAAGCTAAGAAGAAGTGATGTTTGTGGGAAGATAAACAAGTGGATCAACCACTACCTCAAACAAAGAACGGCCAGAGTCCAAGTACAAGGGCAGATGAGCAAAAAGGTGACACTCGAGCAGGGAGTACCCCAAGGGGTAGTACTGTCACCCACACTCTTCCTGGTATATATAAACGATATTACAGAGAATATACCAAGAAGAGTCCATAGCTCAATGTTTGCAGACGATCTGGCTATGTGGACCTCTGAAAAGAATCTCACCATAGCAAGAAATCGGATGCAAACGGCCTTAACATCGCTGGAAGAGTGGGCGAACTCATGGCTGGTCAAAATAAACGAGGAGAAAACCACGTGCACAATATTCTCGCTCTCATTAAAACCCCAAAGTACCAAATTAAGCCTAAATGGCAAAATCCTGCAGCCAAACGACAACCCAACCTATCTGGGAGTCACATTTGATCGGCGCATGACATGGAAAAGTCAGATTGAGAGAAACCGAATGAAAGCCAGAGAAAGAATGGCGATCATGAGGAAACTTGCTGGCACAAGCTGGGGAGCAGACGAAGGCATACTAAAGAAACTGTACACTGGAAGAGTGAGACCAGTTCTCGAGTATGGCATCGCGGCATGGACAACAGCAGCGAAGGCGAACTTCGATAAAGTTAACAAACTTCAAAACCAAGCCATGAGAATTATAACAGGTGGCATGAAGTCAACGCCAATTGTAGAACTTGAAAAGATTACAAAACTGCAATCCATGACCGACAGAAGAGACTGCAGAGCCCAGCTGCAGTCAGAGAAACTCCGAAGACTGACGGACCATCCAATGTACCAGAGACTAAACAATTTGGGAACTGGGAAACTAAAGCGGAGAAACTTTGCAGAAATAGCCAAAGCAAAGATGCACGAAGATCCCATAAACGCACTAACAACACCAAAACCCATCACTACTGTACGAAAACCTACTTGGAGGCAGGATATATTTCCAGAGGTGGTAGAAAATATACCAGGTATTGCAAACAAAAACTGCCAGACTGAAAAAGAAAGGAGAGACACTACCCTAAGCTTCATAACGAAAAGCTACCCAAGCATGGACTGGACCCATGCATACACCGACGGTTCTGTAACAAACACTACACAGAACGGAGGGGCAGGAGCATTCCTGAACCTACCAAATGGCAGAAAAATAACACTGTCATTCGCTACTGGTAAGTACACAAGCAATTTCAGAGCGGAGGCAGAGGCACTGAGGGCGGCAGTGGAAGAAATGGCAACACACAGTGAAAATGAGAGCCATATAGTCTTGCTGACAGATGCTCTCGCCGTAGTCACAGCGCTAAAAAGCCAGAAAAACACTGAGCTTAATGACTTAAGAGCAGCACTCTACAAACTGCGCCAGCTGTCCGCACCAAAAAGGGTAGTGGTACAGTGGGTTCCGTCACACTGCAACATCCAAGGCAACGAGGAGGCAGACAGACTGGCAAAAGAAGGTGCAAGGCTACCACAAACAGATACCAGTATGACGTACGAAGAGTCAAAACGGCTTATCAAAGCCAGGTACATGACCAAATGGGAAACCGAACATACTGGTTACACCAAAAACGATGCCTATTACCAGTTGAACCGAAGAGAGCAGGTCGTTGTCTTCAGACTTCGCACTGGCCACAATAGACTGAGGTACCACCTATTCAACAAATTGAAGATAGGGTGTACCGACGAATGCCCGTGCGGTACTGGTAAAATGACCACTGAACATCTGCTGCAGAACTGCCCGACATACGGGGATCAGAGAGAGCAGATGTGGCCATTGCCAGTGGAACTGCAAGACAAGCTGTATGGTAGTGGCGAGAGTCTCAGGATGACCGCCGCTTTTTTCGAAAAAATAATGGTTACTGTCTGACTGTGTACGCAGAAGAAGAAGAAGAAGTATGCCCGAAATGTAGCAAATGTTTTCGTGCCCGCATTGGCCTGTTCAGCCACATGCGCACCCACACCCAACAGGGAAATCTGGGACAAGGATGATGTCGGCGGTCCTCATCGACAACGCTGGACAGCTATTATTATTAGTCAATATTCCAAACTTTCAATAATTAATTTATCAAGATGTAAATAATATTGATTAGAAATCAATCAGTAGAACATTGATGTATCGTGATGGCTGTAGTGTAGTCTTTATTACTTTCCTCAATAAATCTTATTTAGATTTCATAGATGCCCTAGTTTCTGAGAGAATTTACCACAACATTCGTCTCGGCACTGACATAGACATAAGGGTATGCGCAGTTCTCTCCATTAGTTGATTGATCGCCTGGAGATGGGCGGTAGTGGAGAACCCATTCCAGAATCCGACTTGTTCCTGAGGTTTGTGTTCATCAAGTTCTTGTCGATTCTGTTGGCAATGACTCTATTGAATATCGTGTACACGATTGGTAACAGGCAAATTGGACGGTAGTTCCCAAGATGTTCAGTATCTCCTTTTCTGTGGATGAGAACAGTCATTAAGGACTTTCACTAGTCAGGCATTTGTTCTGAATAGAGGCCTTTATTCAACTGACAAATGAACTGCTACAGTTTCCCTCCTGTCTTAAGGACGTACCATTTAGTGATTCCATCTGAACCCGGAGCAGTGCCTCGCTTAGACTGGTTAATGGCGTGCAGGATTTCGGTATGTTTGATCGGTTCCATGGGGTCTCCCTCTGTCGCATCCCACCTTTTTAGGATTGGGGTCTCCCTCTGTCGCTGCCCACCTTTTTGGGATTGGGGTCTCCCTCTATCATCGCCCACCTTTTTAGGATTGAGGTCTCCCTCTATCGCTGCCCACCTTTTTGGGATGTCTATGGCAAGGGAATTTTTCTTCTTTTTTTCGTTATTTTTAAATCTTATTGTATCGAATCTTATAAGATACCAAATGTCTAGTTATGCGATTAGCAGGAGTGTATCATTGTCTTGTGATTGGTTGCGTACATTTATCTTTAATGATTAGTTATTGATCTATCTTTGTGTGATTGGGGGGTGGGGGGGCTGGGTTTTTTCCGATGTTATTGGAGGTTGCCGATCGTATTACTTGATTGGTAGTGTTACATTTCATTTTGTGATTAAAGATTGAACACCTTGACGCGTGATTAGAAGCTGAACATCTTGTCGTGTGATTAGAGAGTATGTGTTGTATCATGTAATAAGATGCGTTGTGTAAGGTCTTGTTGTTATTGCTATTTGTGTTGTGGGTGAAGGCTTTGAATCGTGTCTGATTACTTGTTTTGTGATATGATTCTTTGTTACAGTTTGTGTTGTACTTTGTCTTGTGATTAATTGAGTAGGACAGCGTTTTGTGATTGACGCAAAGGATCTTGTCTTGTTTTGAAGTATTAGAATATCCCATTGTCATCTACAAGTGAATGTCTTGAGCTGGTTCGTGATTATGTCGGCTTATGCCAGACTGTTCATGCATACATCAACGTTAAATTCCTTTACAATAAGACCGTATAAAGCAATCTCACAGTGGGGTGGGGAGAATAGCTGCCATGTGAATGTCAGCATGGCTTGTGTCAAATTGTGCAAATGAGCAACTCAATAACGTAGACGGACGGACCTCTTTAGCATATGTCTTGGTTAATTCGACTCAATAACGTAGACGGTCCTCTTTAGCATACGTCTTGGTTGATGTGACTCAATAACCTAGACGGACCTCTTTAGCATACATCTTGGTTGATGTTACTCAATAACGTAGACGGACTTCTTTAGCATACGTCTTGGTTGATGTGACTCAATAACCTAGATGGACCTCTTTAGCATTAGTCTTGGTTGATTCGACTCAATAACGTAGACGGTCCTCTTTAGCATGCGTCTTGGTTGATTTGACTCATTAACGAACATACCTGTCTAGCATGCATCTTGGTTGGTGTGTTATTGAGTGGTGCGAAAGATTGAGAGGACTTGGAGTAACATTCGATTGCAGCTTGTCATAAACGTAATTTGTCGATTGAAGCTAAAACTACATTAGACTTACATTTAGCATTCATAAACAAATGCAGGCCAATATTTTGTAATGAAATAAATTTCAGAGCATTTTCACTTATGACTTTGATATAGATTGTAACAATCTCGCACTGTTATTATGTCATTTACATTGGCCCAGTTAAATGTACACAATATAAAAACAAACATTTGATACATATCAAATAAAATGCTATTTCATATCCATAAACTTGAATTGAACAAAAAAAAAGGTTATAAGGAAATATTAAATCATTTAGAACGTATGAAGTATATGAGATTTGTATAGTACCAGGTGTTGGTGCACTGGGTGAACTCAGCCATCAACATTCTAAAGGCGCTCATCAATTCCAGGAACTTTGATGTTCTGACGTGCAACCACGTGCTGATTAAGAGTGTGCGGAACGCTTTTGATACCACTGAAATATTCAGACGGGCTACGGCTGGAATACTTCAACGTTTGTCTTCCCAGCTTCTGTGAAAGTAAGTTAAATATTCAATTTTTCCGTGAGTCACTAAATTAGCTAGTGAACGTATGCTGCGTTTCAGTATTCAGTTCTCGTCCAAAACAAGACTATTGTGAATGACCGGGACAGAAAACTAATTCAAGAAGCAAAGCCATCCAGACATCAGTCGAAGAGTCGGCCTGGTTACTGCTTATATGAACGTCCCTGCATCGAATCTGAAACAACCCACAGACTGAGAAACTAGCCGATTTATATAACCTGCGTCGCCCCAAACGATTGTACGGCTCAAAAGCCTAGACTATCATCCAGCGTGATCAAAGGCACATTGAAACCTTTCACATGCGCAGCCAGGGGCGCATTATTTACGATTCACTGATAGGGCCTTGTCACAAACCACTAATGTCTTTTCCATCCAGATCAATTTGTTGGTAAGCACTTAATCAGTAACCTTTGCTGGGAGCGGCTTGCGTCACTAACATCAAGAAAGAATTACTCGCCATCTATTTATACAAAAAGAGATGTGAGACAGGTGTGGGTATTGTCACCTTCTTTGTACATAAAGTTCAGACAGATTGAAGGGATGCCAGCATTAAACGTCAAGGAAGAACAATCAGCAATCTAAGATATGCTGATGACACGGTATTGTTGGGTGGCAGTAAGAAAGAGTTGCAGGAACTGGTGGAGACAGTCAACTACAGAAGTAAAGATGATGGATTGCACATTATTTTGGGAAGACATACTATGATAATTAGCAAAACAAAAACAAGACCTACAGTAAACATCACAGAAGACGGTGATAATAGCAAGGGATAGAAGATGTAAAAAGGAAGTGAAGAAGAGAATAGAAATGGCCCAATACACATTTATTAACATGGTAAATATATTGACATTAGTCAAAAGAAAATAAACTAAAAAGAAGGTCATCATATGTTATCGATATATATTCATCTATACAATATGGTGCAGATACCTGGATGATGAGCACGTTCTTGGTGGACAAAATAGAGGTCTTTACAACGTCATTATAAAGAAGAATGCGACGCATTTCATGGTCAGAAAAAAAAACAAATATGGAGATTCTGACTATAGTAAGCATGAGAAGAGAAATACTGAAAGAAAAGAATTCAGAAAATCATATTTTCGACACATAACGAGACACGACATACAATAACCACTACTAGATGGAAAGGTAGTGTGTAAGTGAGAGATCAGCATAGACAGATGGGTTAACATCAGTCTGTTGGAGTGTACCATCAAGGCAAGAAGCAGAATGCTAGAGGTCCATTGCAGCCAACCTTCGGTGCGGAGACGGTCCATGACATCGACATCAAAGACTATGGAAGCAGCCCTATATAAACCCATGCTGAAGAGGGAGACACTGGCTCCTAGACATTGGACCTCTTGTAATGCGCCTCCTAAGAGCAGACACAGAGATGACTCTCGTAGCCATTGATGTGGATGATGGCCAGGCTGTCAGAAAAGAACACAAAACAAACTACGACTATCACACCTTTGAGAGACATGAACAAACCACTATTCTTCGCCTCACAACATTCACAACTGACTGAACTAGCACATATACACTCTTCTCCGCTGTGCATATGTGCACGAACCAAACATTCTGCTAAGTCTAAACTGACTCATGTGTGGTCAGTCAAGAAATGTTCACTGGGCTACTGATTCCGCACTACACCCACAACTGTACAAAGCTAAAGGGCAGCTCCAAACAACGGTCACGTTCATAAATGGAATTTGTCTGACGATGTAAACATCAACGATGCCAACACAAGAACAGGTATGATGACAAACGAGGAAGACGAAGAAGTTGTCTAAATACAGATAGCAGTGTCGGTTGTGACAAGAGAGCTCGTTCAATTATAAAGTGGGATGATCGTGGCGCACTCGCTGGAGTCATGATTTACACGTAAAATATTTCCAAGTTGATTGTTATGTCTGATCCTCGCTGTCCTTTTCAACAACATCAGTGACAAACAGATGACATGCTGAAACAACATCGGTCCTTCCAACATCGGTGACAAACAGATGACATGCTGAAACAACATCGGTCCTTCCAACATCAGTGACAAACAGATGACATGCTGAAACAACATCGGTCCTTCCAACATCAGTGACAAACAGATGACATGCTGAAACAACATCGGTCCTTCCAACATCGGTGACAAACAGATGACATGATGAGACAACATCGGTCCTTCCAACATCGGTGACAAACAGATGACATGATGAGACAACATCGGTCCTTCCAACATCGGTGACAAACAGATGACATGCTGAGACAACATCGGTCCTTCCAACATCGGTGACAAACAGATGACATGCTGAAACAACATCGGTCCTTCCAACATCAGTGACAAACAGATGACATGCTGAAACAACATCGGTCCTTCCAACATCAGTACAAACAGATGACATAATGAAACAACATCCACCCTACCGACCCTTCCAACATCAGTACAAACAGATGACATGATGAGACAGCATCGGCCCTTCCAACATCAGTACAAACAGATGACATGATGAGACAACATCCACCCTCCCAACCCTTCCAACATCAGTACAAACAGATGACATCATGAAACAACATCCACCCTATCGGCCCTTCCAACATCAGTACAAACAGATGACATAATGAGACAACATCCACCCTCCCAACCCTTCCAACGTCAGTACAAACAGATGACATAATGAGACAACATCCACCCTCCCAACCCTTCCAATATCAGTAACAAACAGATGACATGATGAGACAACATCCACCCTATCGGCCCTTCCAACATCAGTAACAAACAGATGACATGATGAGACAACATCCACCCTATCGGCCCTTCCAACATCAGTAACAAACAGATGACATGATGAGACAACATCCACCCTATCGGCCCTTCCAACATCAGTAACAAACAGATGACATGATGAGACAACATCCACCCTCCCAACCCTTCCAACATCAGTACAAACAGATGACATCATGAAACAACATCCGCCCTACCGACCCTTCCAACATCAGTACAAACAGATGACATCATGAAACAACATCCGCCCTACCGACCCTTCCAACATCAGTACAAACAGATGACATGATGAGACAACATCAGTACAAACAGATGACATGATGAAACAACATCAGTACAAACAGATGACATGATGAAACAACATCCACCCTCCCAACCCTTCCAACAAGTTTCCATTATAATTGTGCATACATTCCAGCTCTTCAGTACAAGCTAGACACAATGTAGGCCTACATCTAAACGTACCAAAGAAATCAATACAATCTTCCTAACCAGTTATCTGGTCTACACAAAACAAACTGCGTCAATTATGGAGATACAAATTTGTTAACGGTCACAAAAATAACACAAGAACAAGATAGCAAAGCTGCCAGAAATATTAACAATAAAGTGTAAGATCCAGCTGTAGTGTCTGTCAGTACTTTGTTTTTTTTTTGGTTTTCTTTTAACTATGATCTAGAATTTCAATCCACATTGAAGAGATGTCAATGCACATGCTAGAAGAGATGGGACACAAAGATAGTTAAATGGTAAGAGTAGGTGTGGGTAGCTAGAACTGCCTCATTTATATGGCTAATGTGACAGATTAGATCGATTTGAACAGGGTTACCTGGCTATGTCGGACGTTAATTATTTACAATGCATACTGACCCATATTTGGGAATTGGTGCATACACCAGTGCATATGGAGACGGTCCAGAACATGGAGACGGTCCAGAACATGGAGACGGTCCTGAACATGAAGACGGTCCAGAACATGGAGACGGTCCTGAACATGGAGACGGTCCTGAACATGGAGACGGTCCAGAACATGGAGACGGTCCTGAACATGGAGACGGTCCTGAACATGGAGACGGTCCTGAACATGGAGACGGTCCTGAACATGTGATGTTTGTAGTTAATCATGTGTTCCTTCCTGCATTTTGTTTAATGCGCAAACGAATAATTTCCAGATGAGAATCCTTACAGCAAGTAATGTATTTACATATGGAGATTATAATAACTCAGAACATTGTATATGACAAAAAATACTTTAAAAGACAGAAAAAACGTGGGATGTTTTGGTGCAAGAAATATCTAACAGTCGGCAATTACATGGCTAGATCCATGGAATGCAGAATAACTACTGACAATAGACAGAGGCACGCTCTGAAGTAGGCCCTACAAACACCGGTATTGTAAATGTCGACCTCCCGACGGGATTGGCATCCGGCCAGACGATAATGACGGTGTAATTGACATCTCTAGCGATGTCACTTAGTTTACGCGCTAGATTGTATTGGGGGTAAAGGAAATAACTCGTCTCCCATGCTTCGTCTAGAGAAAAAAAACACGGCATAGTAAACCAAACCAGGTTTTCAGTGGCCCTGCATGACCATCATAGCTATAGCATCTTTCGCAGCAGTTACATGACTTCCTTTCACAAGACTATAGCTTATTGCATACAACAACCATGCAAAATGAAACCACAAAATGCTTGGAGAGAAAATGTGTTTTACAAGAAGCGGCCTAAAGCCCAGATAAAACGGTCGAGCAGTGATCGCGAGATATAGGAGAAGAATAAATAAAGAAATGTACAAGACTCTACGTCTGCTATCATATAGTCACAGCAGAAGGGGCGCTGGCTAATAAATAGATGTTTAACGGTCAATAGAGACGGACTCGGTAAATCATGGCGAAATTTGGATACCCCGAGAAATGATTGCCAGCCAGTTTCGTGATGGTATGTCGGCCTGTGTGCTGAATGATGGTGAACTTTCTGAAACATTTCCAGTCATAAATGGAGACAAGCAGGGATGTCTGCTGGCCCACATGCTCTTTAGCATGTGATACTGGCATACAGATCAGATACCGGACAGATGGGCAGCTGTTCACTCGGAGGCGCCTTAAGTCCCTCACAAAGGGGAAAGAAGTAACTATCTTATATATCCGGTTTACAGATGACTGCACCATTAACACATGCTCAGAACAAGACATGCGGACAACCATGAATGAGTTCTCAACTACGTGTACTAACTTTGGTCTTATGGTCTACACCAAGAAACAGAGATGATGTTTCTACCTGCGTCCGGGAAGCCCTACCATGAGCCGAACATCAATATAGATGGTCGTTGCCTACAAGTAGTTTATAGCTTTACTTACCTTGGTAGTACCCTCGCTTGACAAGCAAATATTGACGCTGAGGCTCACAATAGGATTTCCAAGGTGAGTGCTGCCTTTGTAAGACTACGAACCGGCAAGAAATTTGTATCGCCCCAAGATCAATGTATATCAGGCTGATGTGCTAACAACCCTTATGTACGCATGCAAAACATGAACAGTCTATAGCAGGCATGCGAGGAAACTTAATCATTTCCATGTAAACTATCTCCACCAGCTGGTCAGGATTGGTTGGCAGAATAGAATGCCAAACTCCGTGGTCCTAGGCAGGGCCAGAATCTCCAACATCTATACTTTGTTACAGATGGTCCAGATAAGATGAATTGGGCATGTTGTTCGCATGTCAGACGAGAGTCTCCCTAAGCAACTGTGCCATGGTGAGTTAAGGACATGATAACGCTCGACGGGAAAACAAAAGAAACAATACAAAGACACTCTAAAAGTTTCTTAGAATAGTTTCTCAATTGATGTCGCTGCTCGTGAGCTGCTTGCTACGAAACGCTCAGCTTAGCGCACTGCCATCAGAGGACCATTTGTGCGGCACAGAAAAGCGAGCTGCACGAAAGGACAGAATGCAAGACGGCACATCTACTAACGCTTGTCACGTGTTCACTGTGTGCGGTAGAGTTTGTCACACTCAGATCGAACTGAACAGTCATATGCAGTCACATCTAAATAAACATGTCTGACCCTGTCGCCATCTTCGCTTGCGATGGGCATCTAACTAATGTAACGGTGCATACTGATAAAGATGGTAAGGGTTCTTGATAGAATATTAGGTGAGTTAATCTTGGCTACTGCCACCTGGCGGGTAGCTTATGCCCGTCTGATAGATAAGAAGGACGGGGTGTATTCTCTATCATCATGAATACTGCCTGGGACACAGAAAAGGTTCGGTATTTTCACAATCAGCATCTTCAACAAAACAGGTATTAAAAGCACGATTTTGAATGTCAATATCAGTATTGTTTATTTTAATGCAGTAGTACTAAAGAATTAGATCCACAATTATTTGCGACACCATCCTAAACCTCGCAGATGATGCTACGTGTACACATGTTCCGTTCTTTCAACATGCTAATGGGGAGATGAAACCAACGGTTGGTGGGTTGGAGGTGAAAGGGATGATTATTAAAGTTTAAATCGTCCACGAGTCCAAGCCTTGCCTTGCTTGCATGTACGAGGCGTGTTCTTCTTCTTCTTCTTCTTCGAACGCAGTCAGACAGTAACCATTATTTTTTCGAAAAAAGCGGCGGTCATCCTGAGGCTGTCGACACTGCCACAGAACTTCTCTTGTGGTTCCACTGGTGATGGCCACATCTGCTCTCTCTGATCCTCGTATGTCGGGCAGTTCTGCAGCAGATGCTCAGCGGTCATTTTCTTGGTGCCACACGGGCATTCGTCGGTACCACCTATCTTCAATTTGTTGAATAGGTGGTACCTCAGTCTATTGTGGCCAGTGCGAAGTCTGAAGACCACGACATGCTCTCTTCTGTTCAACTGGTAATAGGCATCGTTTTTGGTGTAGCCAGTATGTTCAGTTTCCAATTTGGTCATGTATCTGGCTTAAATAAGCCGTTTTGACTCTTCGTACGTCATACTAGTATCTGTTTGTAGTAGTCTTGCACCTTCTTTTGCCAGTCTGTCTGCCTCCTCGTTGCCTTGGATGTTGCAGTGTGATGGGACCCACTGTACCACTATCCTTTTTGGTGCGGACTGCTGGCATAGTTGACAGAGTGCTGCTCTTAAGTCATTAAGCTCAGTGTTTTTCTGGCTTTTTAGCGCTGTGACTACGGCCAGAGCATCTGTAAGCAGGACTAAATGGCTTTCATTTTCTTTATGTGTCACCAGTTCTTCCACTGCCGCCCTCAGTACCTCTGCCTCCGCTCTGAAATTGCTTGTGTACTTACCAGTAGCGAATGACAGTGTTATTTTTCTGCCATTTGGTAGGTTCAGGAATGCTCCTGCCC